>JAGFMF010012111.1:1748786-1843157 GCA_019455555.1 Galemys pyrenaicus
CTCCCTGCTCTCTGTGGTGAATCCTCTCGCCTCCCCCCCCCCCCCACACCTCTGGTCTGTGCCCCAGTGTTTGTATGCATGAATAAATAAATCTTTAAAAAAAAAAAAAGAATTCTGGTGCAGGGGTTCATGGGCACACTGAGAAGCATGCATGCACAAGACTAGATCCCTACTCCCTCTCGCGCTTCTCTCGCTGCCCCAGCACAGCAGCAGCGCTGGATTCCTTCAACTATTAGGCTTCTCACCTTTACATCTACTGCTTCATCCAAAATGTCCTTCTCCTCCTGCTATCCAATAGACTCCTCCTCTTGCAAAGGTCTAGCTAGATGTTATCTCTAGGCACCTTCCTTAACTCCCCTCCGCCTGCCAGCCATGCCCCACCAGCTTCTGACCTGCAAGGAATTCCGAAGCAGGCGCATACTGAGGTTACCAGCATTCTCATGTCTGTCCCTTTCCAAACTTGGCCTCCTCCAGGTCAGAGTCAGTCTCACCTCCCTCTTTATCCAGAACCTAGCCAAGTGTCTGACACACAGTAGGGTGCGCAGAGTCCCATCGAAGTAGACAGCTGGATAATTACTGAGGAAGGCAAAAATTGGAAGTAAAATTTTCCCTGAAAATCCTTTTCCTCATCTAGAGATTGATGACTCTGGGCCTCCCCTGTGTTGCAGTGGGTTAAGCAACGCACTATGGGGCAAACCACAGTCACTGCAGCACGAGTTCAATCCCTGCTGCCCGCTGGGGAAGTGACTCACATGGCGCAGGTAGACCTCTCCTGTCTGGCCCGCTGCTCCCCTCAGCAGTGTGTTTCAGTCAATCCGCCTTTTCTGTTCCCCACTCTGTCCCTGGTGAGTCATCTCATCCCCTGTCTCTGGCCTGTACCCCAGTTCTTGTATGCATAAATTAAGCAAAAATTTTTTAAAAAATAGAGAGTGATGACTCACTTTCGCAAATGTACAAAAATAGCACATTATTTGGGGCTGTTGAATGAACCCTAACATGCATTCTGTGAATACAGAGTAGCTGTAAGCACAGAATCAGGGCCCTGGAGAGCTCAATGGGAGGGACCTGCTAACGAGCAGGGGCAAGGCTGCCATGTCCAGTGTAGCTGAATGTGAATAAATCCTTGATAACAGGCAGCAGGCTCAACGGGACTGTTCCTGTAATGAATGTTCCATGGTCATGCACCTAACAGCCTGACCACACAGAGAAGCTTATAGTTCTGAAACAAAAGCCTGGCTATAAAAAACCTGGACTCTTGCAAGTACTAACAGAAACTACTCATTTGTAGCCAACAGTCCAGACGCTGAGAAGACAAGGCCGCATGCTTGTCTTGGGTTACCACGCACAGGGCCATGCAGGGATACACGGGCCCTCGTCTGTGTGCCTAAAACTGGGACCTGACAGTCGTGAGAGGGAAGTTGAAGCAGGCAGTAATCAGCATCCTACATCAAGGGCAAAGCATGTATGCAAAGTTTTCTTCTTGAATATCGCTGGGGATTATAAATGAGTAAAGACAGCATCCTTGACCTGTGGAGTTTACAGTATTATGGGTAATAAGACTCACGCGTATTATTATAACAATAATGGTAGATTCTAGAAGAGAATGTGGTACTTGGGAGAAGGATGAAGTTGGGGAAATAATTCATGGCTAGAGGTGCCAGGTGTGTTAAGCATGGAGGGTATCAGGGGCAGGGGCTCCCACACCCTCTGTCCAGTCTGGTCACCAGCCACTGCCCTCTTCCCCTCCCGGTGCTCTGACCACCCTCACCCTGCATCTTCTCACGGGGCATGTCCATCAGAGCCAGCTAATCGTTAAGACTGACTTTCTCAGCAGGTAGAAGAGTGGGAGCTGGGAATTCACAATCACTATCTTTGGGGGGAGACCAGGACCTGAGAGTCCTTCCCTACCCTGCATCTGACCTATAGAAGACTGGGGTCACCTGTCTTGAGGGTGGGGCCTGTGAATTCCAAACTGAGTTTGTCTTTAACACAGGCGCTCAATAGGGGGCAGTGAGGTAAATTTTGAAAGGTTGTAGGGAAAATCAAACAGCCTTCAGGGCGTGTGCAAAGCCAACAGTTCTTATTTAGCTCTTCGTACAGGTCAGGGGTTTAGCGTGGGACTTAGAACTAGGTTTTAAGAAGCAGATAATTTTATATCTTCATTTACGGGCATGGAGACTGAAGTCCTGGGAGCTGAGAGGCCTGCCCGAGGTCCCAGTGAAGTGGCAGAACTGGAGACACAGACCTGGCCGGCTCCCAGCCCCGCACCGCCCGGCTCACGTGCTCGCTTTGGCGGGTGGAGCGACGTCGCACCCTGCACGTAGGGCCAGGGAACATGCCAGGGCCCCCGAGCTCTGACCGGACAAGTCAGATCTCATATCACGTCCTTTGCCAAGATTCAGCCTAGAGGACACAGAGCGGCTTGTGCCCTCGATTGTTTCAAAGAGCCTTGTTATCCCAAGAGGTCCCACGGAAAGCTCTTGGGTGGGAAACACCTGGACGTGCTGCCTGTTATCCCGCCCCTGCCTTGGAGATGACAATGCACACAGCAGACCCCCACGCTTCTGCAGTTTTGTTTTTAAATTTGTTTCCTTTAACCAAAACGGGTGGGAAGAGCACAAGGGACTGTGGTGATGGCGCACAGGTGAATTGGCGATGGGGAATTTCACGGGGATGAGATATACACTGCACAAAAATGAAAAAATAATGTAATATACATATAAGAATAAAAATTAAAGAAATAAATGTTTCCTTTATTGGTTTCCCCAATCTATTTGAACCACAGAATTGTTTCTCTGTTTCAGTAGAAATACTGCCAGACAGGGCTGAAGAGGTAGAGAGAAGGGGGTTGAGCTACTCTGGGATCCCGCCCCCTTAATTATCATTTGTTATATTTAGTTTGGTATCTACTGAGAAAAGAAACAGTTAAAGCAAATCGGAGGCTCCATCGAGAAATCGGTGCCCTTGAATCTCTTGGCTCATTTGCCACCTCCACCCAGCACCATTCCATTCTTTGGGTTTCCACCTATACTCCCCTCCTTGTGACTGCTGTCCACCATGGCAGTCGACCCCCAGGGAGGCAGAGGCAGCAGCAGGGGTCATCCTCTCTGGCCAAGGCAGTGCAGCCAGAGCTGGGGGATCTCAGAGAAACAGGCTTATCAGAGCCATCTCTGCCTGCCGGCTTTCAGGCAAGAAAACGCTGACTACATTCCCACGGGGAAGAAAGATGGCCACATTCTTTAACATTTCCAGATGATAAATGCTACGATTTTCTAATTCTTTTCGCTTATTTTCCGTGTCTAACGTTCTGTAGCGAATATGCAGCACTTGTGTGTTATGCCGGAGGAAGGTGAGGGCAGAGGAGCGAGGGTGGAAGGGGGAAGGAGAGGCAGCAGGCAGGAGGGGGGGGGGGGGAGCTAGATCTTAGGCTCTCCAGGGAAGGAGACTGCTAAGCTCACTAGTAAACACGCCAGGATCGCCAGGAGCTGCAAGTCCCGCCCTGCCATAGCTCCTACTTGTAACAACACCCTTCCGAGACCCCTGGATTTAAGCCAAGCAATCAGGCTTGGGGCGCTGTGACCCCTTCTCCTTACCAACGCGAAAGATCAGGTCGTCCTCGATGGGATTCTCTTTCCGTTTGCCGGTGCTGTACATGCTCGCGGGTCTTTTCACAGCTTTCTGCTTGACGTGCCCGCTGCCCGGGGACTTCACGCGCCTCTTCACGCCCTCGGTGGTGGGGGACACGTCCGCGGACCGGATGACCTTGAGCTTGAAGGGGCTGCCGCGGATGTGCTGGTCGTAGAGCCGCAGGGACAGGGTGAAGTCCCCCTCCTTCTGCACCGTGTACAGGAACTCGTAGGTGCCGTTTTTGTTGTCCAGGATCTCCCCGTCCGCCACGCTGCCGTCGGGCGTGCTCAGCTCGGCCGTGAGGTAGGCGCTGCCCGTCTTACAGAGCTCGCCGTCCTTGTCCTTGGTCGTGATGGTGACGGACATGGGCTGCCCGATGATGGTCTGCCGCAGCCCCTCGCCCGTGGCCACCGTCTCGGAGGCGACGGCGTTGGTGGTGAGGATCGTCCCGAGGTTGTGGATGGACTTCTTGAGCCCTTCGGTCTCCACGAGGAAGTCCAGCTGGTCGTTCTCCCGCGGGTGCAGCGGGAAGTCCTGGTCCGCCAGCTCGTTCAGCTTCTCGCTCATCTGCTTCTTGACCAGCAGCACCTCGGTCTCCGTGCCATGGTTCAGGGCCTGCGCCGTGAAGTTGCTGCAGCTCTTGATGCTCTCCTGCCCCTCCAGCAGCGTGTCCAGCTGCGACTGCAGGACCTGCGGGGACACCGGGTGGTGAGGGCTCCGGCCCGCTCAGCCCGCCCGCCCGCGAGCGCCCTCTCTGGCGGGAAGCGGCTCCTGGACCCGCGCTCGCCGGGGACTCGCAGCAAGTGGTGCTTCCCTAAACCCCGCGAACCCCGTTCTCATGCAAAACCTAAACCCAAGCAGGGCCTCCTCTTCCGCACACGCCTCGGCTCGGCTCTCCCACACACATAGTTCTCGGGTCAAGTATTTATGACAAGGGCGACAGAAACGTCACCGCCAAGAGCCTGGCACACAGGGCGCTATGCCTGACATCTGAAACATTCCTTGTTCTCTCTCCCACCCGCATGGCCAAAGCTTCCCTGTCACCCCCGAAAGAAACAGAAACCAGACCAACCAAAGCCGGATATCAGAAGCTTTTCATCCCTGGCTCTGTGATTGGACAAGCAAGCTAACAAAGGCTGCAGTCAGGGCTGGCTTTGAAGTTGACTAACAGGTTGGTATGGGAGAGAGAGCAATTAAGAGATTATTAGACGTTATAATTAAGGAAGGAAAACAAGCCAGCTTAACCCTAAACCCTGAAAGCATTACTTTACACTCAACTTCACCGTGTGTCAAATTATAAATTGGTTTTTAAAGCAGAATCACAGAATTTTGCTGAAAACAGAAGGAAAAAATAGCCCTAAGTGCTGTGAAAACGACTGTTCACTGTAGGGCAGCGACATTGGGCACCCCCCGGGGCCTCTCCGCTGTGGTTACAGGGACTGAGTCAGAGCCGCCCGCCCAGGTGGGCTCTGGAGTCTTACTTTGTGTTTGAGCCCGTAGTTAACCTCCAGCTCCATGAGCAGAACGCTCTTGCGCACGTTCAGAGTCTTCTGGAGCTCATCGAAGGTGGAGTGGATGTCGTCCACGATGCTGGCCTTCTGGTTGGTTAACTGATGGATGATTTCCGAGATGAACTGAAGAGCAGAATCTATTTCTGGGAGCCTGGAGGACAGTTGTTAGGAATTATTATTTAACAATAACCCAAAAATAGTTTAAAAAAAATCTATCTGAACATTATATTTGGTCCAAAAATATTTTCTATGCCTTTCATTATCTCAAAAACTACCTGAAGAACAGAATGAATAAACATAATGACTACCTTTGAGAGAAGGGACTTAGAGGGCCCAGGTCTATTTCAAACTATTTCAGTCACCGGACTTTAGTAATGGATGGTCCAAAGCCTTGAAGCTCTCTGGATCCTAACAGCTTCACTTTACCTGGCATTCTAAGTCAGGCTTGTTCAAACTCCAGGCAGTAATATTCTGGACAGGATAATTTTTGTTGCAGGGGACTATCCTGAGTATTACAGGCTATTCAGCAGCATCCTGACCTCTGCTGGCCACTAGAGGTACACCCCGCCCCCTATCCTCCCACCCCCTGCCTGCACAGTTGTGATGCTAAAAATGTCTCCTGGCATTGCAAATGTTGGGGGTTGGGGGTAATTACCCAGGCCTGAGACACACTAGTCTAAATATAAGTTCTATCTCCCCCCGCCCCAGTCACCTGAAAAACTCCAAACTCAAATTTCCTGGAATCACCTTGCAAGTTTCCAAGTCTTTTACTTAGTATACAATAACCACACTTTTCTCTCTGCAACTCTGGTGAAAAGATTTATTTTCAGCTGGCTCTTTATTTCCTCTCTTTGATCGCTCTCATGCATCACACAACTGCTCTGCTCCTTCATTTCCATGCCAAAGGAAAAGTCTGGAAGCAGAGAAACACCAGGGAAGTTGAGCACTGGCAGCTCAGTACTGATGGAGGATAATGAGAGAAAAAACCAGACAGGAGGCACCACAAGACCAGAAACCTGGCTCACAATGCCAAGAGCTGGAGGTGGGACAGGAGGGGTTAACGCAGCCGTGAACCCGGCTATAGGAACTAAGACCCGTAGTGCCAGTGCCTACATCACAGAGCACAAGACCCAAGCAGGAATCAGACTGCTCTAGGGGGTGTCAGGGGCACACCTGAAGGTGAAGGTGACGATAAAGAGATTGAGGTCACAGTAGAAATGTGGCCCCTTTTCAAATTCAAAGTCAGCAACAAGAAACCCACTCCATGAATGCCTGAGCCCCTCCCAAAGAGAAGGCTGCATCAGTGCGGTCTCCGCCCACCTGTGCCTATGCAGGTGCTCCTTTTCTCCAACTCTGTCCCTCTGCAGGGCAGCAGCCTCCCTGACCTGCCCACCCCCGAGGGGCACCTACCTGCCAGGGCTTCTCTGCACTGACTGCCTCAGCAGAGGCAGCTCTCCTCAGGGCCACCCGCCTGTGACTACACAGCCTCTCAGTAAACCTGTCCCTTTGCGGGCAGCCCTTCCTGCCCGCCTGTGTCTTGGCAAGGGTCCTTTATTCTTCTCTCCCTTTTACAATAAACCCGCCCTTGTGGGCTGAACTAACAGCTCTGTCTCACGGAGAACTCGCCTGGGAGCTCGCCAGTGTTGGTGAAAGGGGCGCTCTGGGGAAACCTTTCCTGGAGTGACCCGAGGACCCCAATCTCTGAACCCAAGAACTCCAAAAAATGACAACAGCTGCCGTTTTGCTGGATTCAGAGAGTGTAACTGTGCGGTCCCCAGGAAAGAGGGAAGTTCCAGAATCCCATTTCTGCCCTAAGTGGGTGGAGCTGAGCAGGGATTGAAAAAAATGCTGGAAAAAAATATGAGGAAGCCGGAAGGGAGGAAAAAAGAAGCAGGATGGAGAGCAACAGGGAGACACGGAGTGTAAGAGGGTCCCCAGGAAGGGAGAAGTTCCAGAATCCCAGTTCCGCCCTAAGCGAGTAAAGCTAATTCTGCAAAGAAAGAGACAGAAGAAAGGGAGGAAAAAAGAAGCAAGATAAAAAGCAGCAAAGAGACCTATGGAAGAGGCACATAAAGCAAAGCGACATGTAAAACAACTGCGCTTGCTTTTTGGTCTTAAACTAATTAAAACAAATATGAGTTAAAAAACCCGTAAAAAAATTAACAATGGCAACTTTCATCTTAATTTTAATTTTGCTCTTTTCCTCCCAAATTTGTCTCTTTCTGACCCTTTTCTATGGGTCTCCACTAAAACGTCTTTTAGATGTGTGGCAAACTTTTAGGCCAATCCTATTTAACTAAACTTTTACCCTCAAGGAAATGGGTAACTTTCTTTATCCTTTCTATATTATACCCTACTTATATTAAAATTCCTTTCCATTAAAAGTTTTATATGTTTGTCTTAATGCGGCAAATAACAAAACCCATTCAAAAAAGGCAAGTTTAAGGGTTCTGGGGTGCTCCTCTCCCTGCCCTGTAATAGGAGCAGGCACGTGGAGCAGAGGGACATGTGAAGAAACTGCACTTGCTTCTTGGTCTTGGACTGGTTGGAACAGATGTGGGTGAGAGACCCGTGGGGAGGTTAGCAATGGCAGCTTTCACCTTGATTTTGATTTTGCTCTTTTCCTCCCGGATTTGTCTGACTCTATCTGACCCTTTTCTATGGGTCTCCACTGAAAGGTCCTTTAGACTTGTGGCAGGCTTTTGGGCCTTGCTTTGGGCCAATCCTATTTGGCTGGACTTTTACCCTCAAGGAGATGGGTACCTTTAAATGCTTGACTTAGTAACTATATTCTGAAAGGTCACACAGGCCCCTCACCCAAAGCCCTCACCCAGGCCCCAGGGCAACAGTTCTGAGAAGCCAGCAGTAACCAAGATAAGATGGCAACAGCAAGTCTTGATGTGGAACAGGATGACACGTGACTCCCATAGCTCAGTCCCAGTGGAATGCGGCCCAGGAATGCCGGGGGACCTGAACGCAACCTGGGGCCTTCGATATGGACCACCACTAACGACAGCTTCTTCCTGCAATGACCTTCCCACCAGAAGGAGATCAAAATCTTCCACTCCTAAGTACCCCACCTATAAAAACCCCACAGCCTGTAACCTGGGCGCGACATACCTGACCCTCACTCGGGATCGGAGAACCTCACCTGGGAGCGCAATAAAAGTTCCTGCTGGGCAGAAACATGGCCCGGCTCTTTCTTTCTCTCTCCCTCTATCTCACTCTCTCCCTTGCTCTCCTGTCCAACCATGCCAAAACCTTTCATATTCTTTGTCTTTTCTGTATTGTTCCCTAATTGTATTAAAGTTCCTTTCCATTAAAGGCCTTATATGTTTATCTTGATGTGGTGGATGGCAGAACTCATTTAGAGAGAGCAGGTTTGGGGGTTCTGGGGTGCCCCTCTCCCTGCCCTGTAACAAGAGGAGCCAGTCATGGCCAGCACAAGGGACCTGTGAGGATGGTTCCTGAAGGACCTGGGTTCAGGCATGGATTCCAGTGGCTTCCTGAGAGCGTTCTCCTTACTCATTTAGTCAGGTGCAGAACTAAACAAAAAAGCGACTCATGACACGAGGAGTTTGGGATTTCACCAAGGGCTGGGGGTGACCCTGCCCACTCACTAGTTTACGACCACAGGCCCATGAGCGAAGGAGAATTTATTGAAGGAGTGTAGCAGGGTGGTCCCCAGGAAAAGAGGGGAGCATGCACCCGCCACCCCCCTGAGACAGAGGGCAGAAGGCCGCGCCAGTGGGGCAGGTGTGCACACCTTTTGTTGACGGCATCCAGCTGCACCTGGAGCGAGGCCTTGTGCTGCTCCACCACGTCCTTGAGGGGGACGGTGGGGTGCTCTGCGTGCTCCCCCTCGGTGCACTCCCGACACATGGCTGTCTCACAGGACTGGCAGTAGAAGTCCATCACCTGCAGGGAACACAAGAACGACTCCAGGTTCGGCGCTGCTGATGGAGGCCACTGCCTGCTTTCTCTCGTGGCCTCCCATGATGCCCCGTTTCCCAGGAGAGGAAGGATTTGCACTTGTTATTTATCGAGGCATAACTGATATAAAACATTAGCTCCACTGACAACATAAGGACTTGATAGTTGACTATATTGCAAGGTCAAGTTCACATCCATCTCCACATAAAACCATGCAAAATTTTTTTCTGATGAAGACTTTTAGGATCTGCTCTCAGCAACCTTCACGCTTACAACAGTATCACTGCGTATGGCATTTTAAGTACAGTCACCACGTGGTACATAAGTCCCCACGACTTACTGTACAGCCGGAACTTGGTGCCTTTTGATGTCCTTTTATGTCAAGGACGATAAACCTACTTGTGCCAGCTGGACCCCACAGCTGCTCTGTGGCCACAAAACCAGCTTTCCTGTGGCCACTCCCCTGTGGCTGTAGTCTCAGGGCCCCTTTGGACACTTTATAAATTATTGAGGACCCCAAAGTGCTTGTGAGTTAAATCAATAGTTATCATACAAAAAAGAGAAACTGAATATATTTTAAAATATTTTATCAGTTATTAAAAGCAATAAGAAGCCCATCCGATGTAAGGGCTTCAACAGAAAGAAAATGTAAGGAAAATAACTGTATTTTGCAAAACAAAACACTGTGAGATGGTGTTTTCCATTTTGTAATCTCTTCAGTGTTTGGCTCAATGAAGGCAGCTGGATTCTTGTATCTGCTTCGGCATTCAATCTGCTGTGATAGCACAGATCACATTATCTCTGGGAAATTCCACTGTATGTTCTTGAGAGAATGAGATTGTAGGTTCCTGAGCACAAGAACTCTCTCACCCAGAGTCTAGGTAATCTCTTGCACATAACAGGCATTCAATAACTCTGCTAAACGAGAGAATACTCTTAGCCATGATTTGGGCAACCCCAAAGATACCACCTTCCTAATGAGGAACAGCTATTTTATGTAATGCGTTCTGAAACTACTTTTTCCAGGAATAAAGCGTTGAATTTGGTGACAGTATTTTGGAAACAATCTTTTCCAATGAACCAAATTCAGATAAAAGGCCTTCAAAATATTGCTAAGAAAATTTCTAGTCCTATTTTACATTATAGTTTGAAATAGGCAGATAGTAGATGAGGGATCTGAAATACACCTTGTCATTTTCATCTTACAAAGACTGGAGACCATATATTTTGTCCCACTGCAGACCTTTTAGGAATGTGCTTAGACCCTCCGTTGGAAGAGTCCTCTCTTTATCCATCCCGACTCAAAAACATTTCTCCACACAGCCCATTAACGATGTATTTTAATAAACAACTCAAGTGAAAATCCATACGGGGGGAGTACTGAACAGTCACCCATGGCCCGGCACGAGCTGGATTCATCGCTCCAGCGGAGGACCTAGCACACAGACGGTGGCTCACTGATGTCACTTCCTTGTAAGGCTGATAAGAAAAAAATATCCCAGCGACCTTGAAATGACTTTATTCAAAGACCCGATCTCACATGTCATTTCACTTAAAACCGCAGTTTCCAAGAACCCATTTGCAGTGTTAAGTGAGGCCTCCACTTATATCAAGTGACAAATCCAGAGACACAAAGCAGCCTGGTAGCTGCCAGGTTTGGTGGGAGGGCTGGGGTTGGGTTCAGGGGCTGCTTAATCGGCATGGAGTTTCTTTGGGGGATGATGAAAGAATTCAGCAATGTGATGATGTTTGCATAAACTTTTAAATATGCCCAAAGTACTAAACTGTACCTTTAAAATTCTTAAAATGCTGAATTTTATATTATGTGATTTCTAGCGCAATAGAACAAGAATTGATTGCAGCTTTGATGAGAGAGCAACAGGCTGGAGTGGTTGTCCCGGTTCAGTATCCTAAGAGTTTCTTGGGACACAGAGACCCTGGCATCATTCAAACGCTTGTGCCTGAGTACCGGCAGCTTTGACTGGAGCTGGGCGTTCACTGTTCGTTGCTCACTGGTGTACTACTCCGTCACCCATCCTGAGTAAGATGCTGCGGTGCTCCCAGGGGCAGGTGGTGGAGGGCAGGTGAGCATGCTGGTGTGGACAGCAGTCCCCATCCGTGTTCACCACACGAGAACGTGGAGAGACCATGAGCATCACTCACGTGCGACGGTCAGGGCTTCGCTGGCAGCCCTGAGCCTGTGGGAGCAGGACTAGTTATAATGAGGATTTCCCTCTGTGCCCCCTAGCGGCCTTGTTGGTAAGGCACCTAAGGGAGGAATGGCAGGCTTGGATCCTCTGTGGGCAGGGACTGCAGGGCATAAGCACAAATGTCCGCTTTAAGTGCGCAGAATGTCTGAAATCACCGGCGATTTTTCCCATGTTTCTTTTGCAGTTGGACAATGCAGCGATGGCAGTTTAATTAGAAGACAGTGTCAGTGCACTTGAAGTAAATGACAGGTTTTCATCCACACGTGCTAATCAGCACCAGGCATGTTATGGTGGCAACATCCTGCCTTATTGTTAATTACCCAATTTCATTACCCTTCAGATGCTTGAATTGTTTTTAAAGATGTACCCATAGCAATTACTGCAGTAATTTATCTGTAATGTTGCATGCATTTGGCTGGAATATGCAACAAGGACTCCTGTTTCAAAGTGGCAGCAGTGAAATTCTACAATGGATGACGAGACACTGGAATCATTCGAGGCACATGCTACTAATTTTCCACAACTCTTGCTGGTTTATAGACTTTATGATTCTACAGACTCATAATGAATGACTCAAGATAAAGACAATGCTCAGACTTTCGTTTCATTCAACCTCAAGAAAGAGCGAACATTTTAGATATATTTAATTTCAGTGTGATTTGATGTGATGATGACTTCAGTAGAACAATAAGGGAAAGTTTTAACTTCAGGATTCTTTGATTTTGCTGGCATTAGCATCTCCCAGAGCCTTTCTGCTTGGCAGTCTCTGACATTCAAGGGTCTCTGCTGCCTGGAACACTCAGGAAATACACTTCCAAGGGATTCTTTTTTATTTGTCCTCCTGACACTCCTGAGGATTTCTGTCCAAAGTTTCAAGACTGACAGTGCTGGTTTACAAAAATTAATAGTAATCTGAAGAGCTAACCTCTATCTCAGTTGGTATTTCAGGGACCCAAGCCAGAGCTGGGAGTCCCGTTCCCTTGCCAGCCACACAGCCCATCAGCCCGCACACAGCCCCCTTCTCCAGTCTTGCTCCTGCTGCTCGCTCGGGATCAGGTCCCCTCCAAGGACTGTTCGAGCAGGCTCCCAGGTGACTGCCAGCCTCGCGTTCATCCCCTTTGCAGCTGCCTCTCTGGATAGATTCACATCTCCACCTACTTGAAATGAGCTAAATGCAAATCTTAGCTGCCCTTGCCAATGCTTGCCAATCTTCAGTAAATCCCACAGTGTAGGACAGATTCAAACTCATCTGCCTGTCAGTCTCTGCTCCTGGCACCTGGGACTCTAGGCTGATGCAGAGAACGACAGTCTCTCTGCTCTTGTATTGTCTCTGCCAGTTTGTCCCTTCTGCACAGAATTACCCTTTCCATACAGTAAGTGGACTGTGACCTACTAAGGAACAAGCAGATCTCTCTCCATAGACAAGTATACCGGCATAAATGTCTTCTATTTTTTAAAAAACATCAGGTTTTTTTTTCAAAGATTTATTTATTTATGCATACAAGAGCTGGGGTGCAGGCCAGAGGTGTGGGGATGAGAGGATTCACCAGAGACAGAGTGGGAAACACAACAGGCAGATTGACTGAAATACACTGCTGAGGGGAGCAACAGGTGAGACAGGGGAGACCTGCTATACCATGTGGGTCCCCTCCCTGGTTGGGAATTGAACTCGTGCTGCAGAGGCTGCGGATGCTTCATAGTGTGGTGCTTAACCCCTTGAGCAACCAGGAAACATCAGTTTTAATGGCCACCCAATAATCAGTTATATGGACTAGCCATAATCTAGTCATTTCTTTAATATTACACATTTAGATTGTTTCCAATTTTTACCAAAATATACAAAGTTCAGTTAACCTTCTTAATCAAATCTTTATCCTCGTCTCTAGCTATTTCCTTATAAATATTTCTGTTAGTTTAATTACTGGATCAAAAGGGTAAGAAGTTATATAAATAACACTCATTACATTTTATCAAACTGACATAAAGTTTCTGAAGAGCAATGTACCCTCCCACCGACAGCACATGACGCTGTCTCACTATATATTCATCAGCTCTTGTTATTACCATTTTATAAAAACTGTAGCTAGTTTAAAAAAAGTTGACTATTTTTTCTCTTTTGATTATTAGCCATTTATAGTGCCCTGTGAATTTCCTGAGTTCTTGGCCCATTTTTTTGTGATGTTCTTATTTTTCAAAATTTGCAAGTACTCTTACATTGTAAGATTTTGCTGGGGGCATTTTAATTAAGAATTTTACAGTGACTTTCCTACACTGAGTGATTAATAGTTTTCTTCTTGTTCTGTCTTTACTGGACTTGGGTGTCAGGGGGTCAGTATATCACAGATGCCCTGGGCGCTTACTACCTTACGATCCCAAACCATACACTCTATGAGTCACATGTGCTTTTATGCAGGTTTGCAGGAACTTAGTTTTAAATGAGCTTCTGTTAGTTTATTTCAAGATCTTGATCATTTGTAACTTCCTAGATAACCATCCATTTGTTTAGATGTTCAGAGTTATAGCCTTTAATACATAAACTTGACTTAATTTATTTTGAAATCTTTTTATCTGTGCTAAATTGACATATTTATATTTTCTCTTTGTTGCTTTATCAGATGTCAGATTATTTTATTAATATTTAATAAAATATTTGACTTCTGGGTTTATTTATCAACTCCACTGTTTCATTGCTTTCAAGCTTTCTAAGTCTACTGTTTTCTTCTGCCTGCCCCTGGCATCCCCGGCCAGCACCTCCCAGCAGGCACAGCTGGAGCCTTGCCCTTTGCCCACGAGAAAGCTTTCCCCATTGCCTGCCTGAGTCTCTACAAAACACGAGCAATGGTGCTGACTTCCTGTTGGAGCTAAAAACCCAAAGCAACATGAAGCTTTTGTTTGCCCCATCTGGCTGGCCTCCATGCCCGCTCTTCCACTCATAAGATACGCAGCTTAGTGCCGGGGTATAATGGAGGACATGGTCCCTGCCCTCCAGGAGCTCACTCTCTAAAAGTAAAGCAGGAAGACCCACACATCAAGAAATACACACGAGAAAGCAGGCTGAGAGAAGGGCGGAAGGAAATCCTGGAGGTGGGATGGCACATAACTTTCGGGTGTCGGAAGGGGGTGCCTCAGCCAGTGCTGCTGGGGAGGACTGCTCCCTGGGGGGGGCCGGAGGGAGCTCCCTGGAGGGGGCTGAGCCAAGCCTGACCACACGCTGGACAGAGAGGGTCGAGCCTGAGGAGGGACACCCCGGGAATCCTCCCTGACCTGGAAGGGAGGCCGCAGCCCCGTGGGCAGAGCGAGCATGCAAGAGGAAACGAGGGCCAGGCTGCTAATAGCTGCCTTGCCCGGACAACCTCTTGTTGCCTTACTGATTTTATTACATGTGGGCACCGCATCAGCAGTAGTTTCGACTTTGAAGTGGCCATTATATAAGAAAACAGTGAATAAAGTCATCACTAGAAATAACCGTAATAGTTAATAGTCACTTAGAGTTTACCATATGCTTTATATGACTTAATATAACTAACCCATTAATCCTACATCATAAACATCAGCATTACCTCCTTTTCACAGAGGAGGAAGTGACACACATGGAGTCTAATAAATTTGCCAGTGCTGACCCAGAGAATAAACCACGGAGCAGGGTCTGAATCACGGTCCAACCCTTAGCCACTAGCAGCGCTGCCTCCGGGGGCCCACAGCTGTTGTGAACAGTGACTGGTGGAAGACACAGGTCCTGCCAAGCTTAGATCCTATGTTGTCCGTAGGAGGAAATGTTTGGAATTCCTAATCTATACTCTATTCTCAACAGCTTCTCGTTCTGTCAAGTAAAAGACTAGAGCCTCATGGAGCATGAGAAAAATTTCCCTCCCTCACAAGACAAACAAAGATCTCCAGTTAATTAACATTTTAATGATCCTACTCAATTTACGGAACTTGTCTATTATTAAATCTTTATCTATAATTTACTGCACAGATGTTTACATGGGTCAGAGAATGCCCAGCTTGCAACAGCGATTGCTTTGCTCTCTTGGGGAAACCAACAAAATGTGCTAAGCAGACTCACTGAAGATCGATGCTATTACTTAAATAAATCCGGTCTGGTAAAGTAAGCAGGTAAACAGTCAGACAGGGCTAGCATATATCTTTTTTACTGCCTCATTTTCCACAGTTCTGCCTTAATGCAGTAACTTTCCTGCAGAACCAGGGCCTGTTCAAGTCAAAGCAGCCGGCCAGGCACTACCTGCCCCGCGCTCACTTACATTCCCATCGTGGTTCGGGCAAGAGAGAGGTTTCCCGGCAGCCACCGCAGTGACTGTCTCCAGGATGGAGGACTCCTCGACGTTGCTGCCAGGAGTTCGCTGCAGCACGTCCATCAGGTTCGTGATGAAGAAGTTGTTCTGGAGCGCGGCCACCCCCTTCTCGGGCAGGATGGAGGTCTGGCGGCACACAGGGCAGGACAGGGTCAGACTGTGGGCAGGAATGTAGTTCTGCAGGCACCTGCAGCAAAAGCAGAGAGGGAGGGCTGTGAGCACAGGGAGCTCAGGGAACGAACCCCGCTTCTGGAAGGTCCCAGACACGGTCCTAGTGACCATGTGGCCTGCTCTGCAGGACTCCCTTCAGAGTCTGCTTTCGAGGAAGACGGGATTTGGAAACCGAAAGGTAGCGGTACTCATCCTGCCCCTGCCAGCCGACCAGCGGACAGCTGAGGCAAGGCCAGGCCAATGTCATCAAAGCTTGGTGGGGCGCTCACCCTGGTTGCACCCGCAGAAAGTGGTCCGAGGAAGGGCAGGCCCAGCTCAGGGCACCCGTGGGCAGTCTGCAGGCTTGCTGAGGTTACGAGGCGCTGGTCCAGAATGCCTAGCGCACCGCCCCGGGACTCGAGCAGCATCCAGCTGGAGAACCTGTCACTCTTTTCACCCTTATTATTGGTAAACATTCAACAGTTGCACACTGAACCTTAAGCTCATCTCAGACATTAAAAATACCTCAGAGTGGAATTTTCTTTTTAGACATTTGGGAAGGAAAGGCTTCTTTTACTCCCCAGCTGACAACGCTCTTGAAAGCAGGGGTGGGTACCCAGTCGCACTGGTGTGATCTCTTTGCTACTCCTCTCCTGGCATCGACTGGTCTCACCAATGACGCACGTGGACACACACACTCAGTTCACAGCACTTCTACTGACACCATGAAGTGCGTGCAGTTGGGATGGGCTTTAGAAATACAGGCGAAACTACTTGCCTGTTATGGGAAGGCAGTGAGAGTGGGAGCAGGGTTCAGCCCTAGGCCATTTGGCACCAGAAAGTAAGCTCTAGAGAACTGAGGCTACACTGCTTCCCAGAAGCTCAGCCAAAGAGACTCTCTGATTTTGCCAGGTCCCCTTATTCTGCACATGAGGACCCTGACGGGCCTTCCCCGCCGATGCAGAAATAGCACCGAACATCCCCAGGACCCAAGCAGCTTTCTCTAATGTCACTACTGACATCTAGACGTTTCCATTCCTGCCTCCGAGACGTCTCAGCAGCATCCCGCCTGGACACTGCCTTTCTACGTTGCCTTTTGGGGAGACTTTCTCTTCCCGTGGTTGTGACACCACACTCACCCCGTTCTCCTCCTATCTTTTCTTGTGGGCCATAGCAAAAGGGCTCCACTGTGAGCCCTCATCTCCCAGGGAGAGGACATCAATGCACACTGACAATTCACCCCAAGGTCCCCTCTGAGTCAGTCTCAAGGTGTCTACCCCAACTGCTTTCTTGCATCTCCTCTCAGCTGGCTCACAGTCCTAAAGCTCAACACATCCAAGACCAGACCCATGATCTTCCAAGCTGAGTCCTCTTCCTTGTTCGAGGCACAGCTCCTCTACCCACTCACCTAAGCAAATTAGAAACTAGGAGTTGTTCCTGGGCCTCCCTGGTGGCGCAGTGGGTTAAGCAACGCACTATGAAGCAAACCGCAGCCACTGCAGCACGGGTTCGATCCCTGCTGCCGGCCAGGGAGGTGACCCACATGGCGTGGCAGACCTCTCCTGCTGTGCCCGCTGCTCCCCTCAGCAGTGTACTTCAGTTGATCTGCCTGTTCTGCTCCCCGCTCTCTGTGGTGAATCCTCTCACCCCCCCACTTCTGGCCTGTACCCCAGTGCTTGTATGCATAAATAAATAAATCTTTAAAAAAAAAAAAAAAGAAACTAGGAGTTGTTCCTAAGATGGCAACTCCCTGCATCCATCACTTTCCATATCCACTGTCACCAAATCCTGTCAAGTCCTACCTGCCTGCCTGCCGTCTCCAGCTCTGTCATCTCACTCACACTGCCTCCTCAGGTTTCTTCAAGTTACACCTGGTGTGGCTACTGGTTCCCCTCCAACCCTCGTCACGACGCAACCAGAATGACCTCAAAACTTAACACGTCCATCTAAGACGAATACCTCCCCACGACTCCCCTGCACTGACACAGAGGCAGAACTCATAATGGAACACGGATTTTGCACCATGCTGGTCTGGCCCTTTCTCCTTTTCTGTCTCATCCCCTCAGTGGCTGGACCGTGGCCACAGGGGGGCTGATGTAGGCTCTTCCAGAGTGTCCTGCTGCTCACACTCTACACACCTGAAATTATTTCTTCCTGCTCTCTCCTCTTTGCTTAATTCAGTTTCACTTATACTTGGGGCTTCTATTTCATCACCACTTCTGGAGCAAAGCTATCCCTGATTCAAGCAAACTCCTCTATCATGGGGTTGCCTCTGTCCTTCTGGGGTGAAGCACTTGACACTGGTTAATTTCTCACAAGCCCTAGTGATCAGGGTAAAGACTGGCTCTTCCACCAGCCCTAAGCCGCCTGGACTGACTTTCCTTCCAAGCCTCATTGATGTGCTGACAACAGGAGGGTACCTGTGAGAAGCTGGTTGCCAGTACGCTGGTGTGCTCCCAGCGGGCTGGCGGTCAGAGGCCCGAGCCTCCTGACAGTGAGACCAGCCCGAAGTGCCCTCGCTACATAAACAAAAATCACCCCATCCTATGGCAGTCACCAGCGCCTTCAGAAGCCAATGACCTCAATTCAGCACATGATGCCAAAACTATTTTAACAATAACATTCCGTAGAGGCTGTGTGGTCGGAGCCGGCAAGTCTCTGCCACTAGTTATTGGATGGAGGACTGACGAGGGTTGGGATAGACCTGGGGGTGGGGGCCGATGGCAGGCAGCAGGCAGCGGGAGACCCAGGGCAGCCCAGAAGTGCTGCATCTCCCCCCTGGAGCAAGGGAACGGAGCCAAACGAACAGGCTGGCACTGAGCACTGGGGGTTGGGACAGCACCACAGAGCCAGGGGCATGGCCCTCCACGCTGAGTATAAAGAGCACCAGGCGGTGTCAACTGCTGCGGATCAAATAATGTCCTTATTGTAAGCCCGGACACACGGACAGTTACTGGGGTCATGTTTTAGCTACACCCATTGAGTCATTTTTGAATATGGAGTATAAAATACTTCTCATAGAGTATTTACGATGAAGTTTAAAGTGAAGTAAGAAATATTGATGTCCTAAGTTCAGTTACTAAAACAAACAAAAATCCTACACACGCATACTCAAAATCCACAATATAAAATAAAGCAGAACCCAACAAAAATAAATCACAATCAGTAACAAATTCACCTTCTCCTTCCAGCTGTTACCACCAAGATGTGGTAATTCTGCTGCAATCGAGACTTTCCAAAGTAAATCAACTTTAAGAACACTGAATCAGATAACAAATGCAAGTTAAACTGGATGGTAAGATGTAATTAGCATAGCGTTGGAGTAATTAAAAAAACCAATTTCCAGTTTTCTATAACAGGGAGTGAAGCATTTTAACAATAGAAAACTATGAAACATAATTACTACATTTATTTAAAGAAATACATATAGTCGACTGAGGTGATGGTGCACGGGTGAAATGGTGGTGGGTACCCCCTGGGGACTACAAATGATGTCAAATATAACTAATAAAAAAAAAAAAAGAAATGAAAAAAAAAAAAAAAAGAAATACATATAGTCCTTCTAGGCAAATACTTAAATTGGGCTACAGATAAACGATCACAGTCTTTTTCTGCTTAATTACTTACGTGTAAGTTGAGCAAAGAGGTAAAAGTATATTTAGATATCTGATTAAGTCAGAGGGAAAAACTATTTAAGAAGGCTCAATAAAAAATATTATCATAGATAGAAAACTGTATATTCAGATAATTTATAATTATTTCATATCTATAGTTTTCGTTGATCTGAAACATCATAATGTTCAAAAGTGCCATTAGTGTGTTTTTTGCAGTACTGTAAGAAAATTCTGTCCTTTTAACTAACCCCCCAGATACACAGGTATTTTACCTGTCATATGGGAGAAAATAGCAGATTTTCAAAATTTTTTGACTGAGTAACACTGCATTATAACATGATATATATAAGGCAGATGCGCCTCATTATAAATCAACATCTGTATTTACTACATTAAGTTCACCACTAAAAGCCCAATTCTGTCACCATATAAGTGACCCCTTATACCCCAATTTCCCACCCTCCCTACCCCTCCCCTTCTTGTAACCACTAATAATTGGTACTCACCAAAGATCCTCTGTGAGGGAGATGTGGTTGGCAAAACTCATCTCACAAAGAACAAAGGTAAGCTTTCTTTGAAATCTTAAAATATTTAATGTTTCATCTCCCAAGGAAATGAATCAGCAGCTACTGAATGGCTTTCTCCCACTTATAACTATTAGAATAAAGTAAATAAACTATGGCTATGTTCCTAGATGTCTATCAGAGACACGAAAGATTTACCGCTTCTCGCAGGTAACCGGAAAGAGTCCTTTTGAAGATGGTGGGGGTCAGTCTTCTGGAAGCACAGAGAGAACTCACCTCTCGCAGAAAGTGTGCAGGCAGGGGAGGACCTTGGGGTTCTTGTACCGTTCCAGGCATATACTGCAGATCAGAAACTGCTTGTCGATCTGACGCACCACAGGACTTGGGATGTTGCCGGCTTCACTGGCCATCCTAGACCTCTGACATGGGGGGCCGACTTCCTCTGGCCCTGCACGCTGCTGCTGTTGCACAGAAACAAGACAGAACCATATTGAACAACCTGTAGGCGCAGCTCAACCGCAGACCCATTCCTGATAGGCGCTGAGTGATGGGGACAGGAAGAGCTCCAGGAGAGAGTGACCTCAAAAGGAACATCCCCAACCCTCCTCACCCTCTAGAAGGAGCTGTCAGCTGCTCATTGGTTTTGTAAATCAGCAGAACAGTCACAAGTTCACCACCATGCAAACAAAACAAATCAGGAGAAGGAGTTAAACAAAGAGGTGCTTTCTGGGTTCTAAGCAGAGGTAGTCCAGAGCATAAATATTCACAGAGTGTGGCTGTTCTTGCTGTCCGTTGTGACTATGCTTGACTATTTAGTCTTATTAAATATAGTCTCACTATAGTTTATATCAAATAAAATAGCCTTATTAAAATAGAATGCTTTTGCAACTATTGTACGTAAAGGGGATCAAAATAGGCCACCCCCAAATATGCCACTTTGATTTAGCATTGAGCGGGAGGCAACTGAGAAACAGTACATGTGGGAGGAGCTTTCTGCCCTCTTCCATCTGCCGGAAAGTAGGGCACACATTTCCCATTTGTAAAGGAAATTCTCATTTGTAAAGGTGCCTGCCTTACTCATGCCAGGAAGGGAAGATTAATCACTAGAGATGATACCTCGGGGAGTCATGCACCCTAGGAAACCACCCTTTTTACCAGAGAGTCCTGGTCACTCTCTCACAGCTCACTGCCCCCAGGGATCCAAACTCAGCTGTGGTTGTTTCTGAAACTCAGGATCTTTTCACTCTGGAAACCAGCACGCCTCCCTGCACCTTGTGTCTTGAGAAGGCAGTACCGTGCAAGCTCTGTTTATATAGAACATTCTCATGCAGCCTGGACCCATGTATGAAGCTGGGGGATACATGATATTTACTAAACCAGCATTTCCACACGCTCAATAAAGAAACGCTCTTCCAAGTAGAAGTGGTAGTTCTTCTTTCTCCCCACCCGAATCACCAAATTGTTCAAAGAGTATATTAATGTTTATTAAGAAATTCCTATAGTTCACACATGTTTGAGTGTGTTCAAACACAAGATGCCCATTTTCCCACACTTTACCTTCTGACAAGTTCATTAAGAGGTGTGACTAGAGACAGAATTGTGTGAAGGCACCTGCTACACCAGAAGGTCACGTTCAACAGAACTCTCTGCTGAGCTACACAGTGAAGTGTGACATATCCAGATAATCAGCACTACCGCCTAGACTATCATAGCTTCCTGGAGAAACAGAGTAGAGGATGATTTCCAGGGACTGGATTAAAGTAACTCATTCCTCGGGAGCTCAAAGTGTTGGCACATCACCTGTTTTTCTTTTCTTTTTTTAAGATTTATTTATTTATGCACACAAGAGCTGGGGTACAGATCAGAGGCATGGGAGGTGAGAGGATTCACCAGACAGAGCAGGGAGCAGAACAGGCAGATCGACTGAAACACACTGCTGAGGAGAGCAGCGGGCGAGACAGTAGAGGTCTGCTGCGCCATGTAGGTCCCCCCTCCCTGGCCGGGGATTGAACTCGCACTGCTGTGCCACGGATGCTTTATAGTATGGCGCCCAACCCGATACACCACCAGGGAGGCCCACATCACCTGTTTTTCTTTAGTTATTGATACATCCTTACAATTTTAGAATAGGTAAAGAGTGGATTTGTCTATTTTTTTTTTAAAGATTTATTTATTTATGCACACAAGAGCTGGGCTACAGGCCAGAGTCCAGGGAGGTGAGAGGATTCACCAGAGACAGAGTGGGGAGCAGAACAGGCAGATCGACTGAAACACACTGCTGAGGGGAGCAGCAGGCGAGGCAGGAGAGGTCTGCTGCGCCATGTGGGTCCCCTCCATGGCCGGCATCAGGGATCGAACTCCTGCTGAAGTGGCTGCGGTTTGCTTCATAGTGTGTTGCTTAACCCACTGCACCACCAGGGAGGGCCCGGATTTGTCTATTTTTAAGATAAGGAAACTGCATAGAATATTGTAAACCAATGTTATCTCAATAAAAACAAATACAGAGTATAAGGCAGCAAACATACAATCACTTGTAAAACATAAGAATGTCTGTATATTTAAGCAAATCCCCCATACCACTCAAAAAAAAAAAGATAAGGAAATCAAAGCTGAGGATTTAAATGATTTGCCCAAGGTCATCGAATAAAATCAGGGAATCAAGAAGCTTATCGAAAGTCAGTGATACCTAATCTTACATTGAACACCTCACTGGCTGTGCATGTCTTAGAGAAATGGTAGGGCACTTACTTCAGCAGTGTGAGGACTGATGCTGCAGAAGACAGCATGGCCCTGAGCCGGCTTTGCCAAGTGTTTCGTTTATTTTTTATTAAACTTTCATTGAAAATAGTTAAAAGTGTTATTCTGAATAGCTTTGGGAATTTTTATATTGTTCTTTGAAATGACCAGTCAAGCGGGGTATTGAAAAACGCAGAGATAAACATCATATTGGATTTAACTCTTCTTAACTTTTACCTTGGAACTTGGCAAAGCAAAAAAATATTGATTTAATCAAATGGCATCTATTGACTAAGTGAACTTTCCTCAGCAGACATTTGAATTCTCCAAAGCTGAGATAAAAATGCTTTATTCTAATTTCATCCTAATCTTGTGATCGTTATGGTAGAGGGTGAGAGCGGTGTGTAGTACTGGTCATTTTTATGGGAAATTAAGCTCACTCGTTAACATTCATTTAAAATCGCGACAACAGTACACGTGCCCAGAGGGAGACAGCTGAATTTTCCGCTCTCCCAGAATGAACCCCAAAGGCCTCCAGCTCCCAAAGATCCCCAAACCAAGACTTTGCCAAGATAACAGTCATTTCCTGAACAACTGATCCCTACAACAGGAAGAGAACGCGACTTTCTTTGACAATATGCTCAGAAATATGGAGGCACCAAGTGTGCTAATAGGCACAGTGGGAAGCCTCCCGGCCCTTGGATTGTGCCGAGAGGGAAACACACAATACACACGACGATCTTTAATCAAAGTGTTTGGGCCATGCCACTGTTTCTGGTCTCCTTGGTTAGAAATATGGTAAATACTTGCCCATCTTGGCCCCTGAAGGGTCAAGGGTCTTACTCACAGAACCAGCGGTAACACGTACAAGGTCTAACATGGCTGAGGATGGAGAACGCCTTTTCTGGACATCAGCGACACAAGTGTCTGAGAGACACTTGTGCCACACACCTGGGCAGACCTGGTCTTGAAGGAGCTTTTGGGGGTAGGAACTAGCATCAGACATGCTGGCACGAGGCCGACAGACAGGAGATGCTGAAGAAGTGCCACGGGAAGAGCTTTAAGCTCCCAAGGTCCACATCACACCAACACAGTGTGATTTTGGACGTGACCATCAACGGGAGCGTGCACATGGGGAGACGGAGGTTCCATGTTCCTGGAGAACCAAGAGCAACACTGGCTGTGGGCGCTCACTGCCTTCCCCCAGCTCGTTGCTCAGTATCACCTTTCCATTCTGACCATTCTGTTTTGGGTTTTTTTTTAAAGATTTGTTTTTTAAAATTTATTTATGCATAAAAGAATGGGGTGTAGTCCAGGGATACAGGGGGAGAGAGCATTCACCAGAGACAGAGTGGGGAGCAGAACAAGTGGATCTACTGAAATGCACTGCTGAGGGATCACGGATGAATAGGACAGGTCTGCTGTGCCATGTGAGAAGTTCCTTGGCCGGGGATCGAATGCATGCCACAGTAGCTGGTGATAGGCTTGATAGCGCTGAGACTTAAACTCCTGCGCCACCAGGGAAGCCCTGACCTTTCCATTTTAAATTGAATGGTGTCCCCAACTCTCCCCCACCCATCACTTGTGATCCTTTGTCCTTGCTGGACTGTTCTCCACAGCACTCTCTAACCAGCAGGTGATACCTTCATTTAGCACAATGCGTCTCTCGGACATAAGACTTACAAGATACTTTCATCTGATTGCTCATTGCAGATGTCCCAGCACCTACAGCTGTGCCTGGTATATCGTAGGACACATTATTATTATTTGTTTTGAATGCACATGTCCTGGTAGCAGAAAACAGGGATCCGGGTTGAATAATGTGACAAATGACATGGTGGTGACTGTTCTCATTTGCCATCAGACAATGTCTGTCTCCCCGTGTAGTAGGGTAATGCTCAGCAGCATAAGTCATCACCCCGGAAGTAAATATAGTGACAAATAAAATAAATTTATTTTAACACCCAAATGCAGGAAAAGAAATTGAGCACTACTGTGGATGCTTGGAATATATACAGAAAGAAAAAGTCTAAGAAGGTTGACATATCAATTCCTTACTGGTGGGAACTTGCCAATTGAACAGTTTGTTGTGGGTAAAAGCAAAGCAACAACCACATAACAAAATCCTTCAGCAAGAAAACCCCCATCCCAGCATTGCTTTCCTCGTGTCATCGCTGGTATTTTTCTTGGCTCACTTTTTCAAATCTCCTACAAGTTGGTGGAAATGACAACTACATGGAACAGAATAACTTGATAGGAGGGGAAAATGTCTGTAGCTGCAATTCTAAGGCTGAGAGCATTATTTCCACCCCAAATCACACCATTTAGAGCAGAAGACTGACAACTCTTTACTGCTGACACCAGCATGAGCAGGAGGAGGGTGGAAAAGTCAGGCCCTGGATGCAGCCCCTGGGGAGGGGGTTGGAGATGAGCATGGCTGGACCATGGCACACAGGTGGGCACCAGGTCAAATCCCAGGAAAACAGAACCCCAACTTGTGATTGTGCATAGGAGGCAACAGATGTGATCATGGAGCATTCTGAGGGCACTAGGTCACATTTCTGCGTTTAATTTTTTGGTATTCCTGGGTTATTCTATCTGTTGCCACTCAGTTTAATTTATTAATGTAGTTACTTTTTTATTATTTTTCAGCCAATGATAATGGCATGGAACTAAAAGCTAAAGTCAGCTTTCCAAAAAGTTAAAAAATTTTCTGATACAGCTGTAGAAAGGAAATCTTGAACTATCAGGATCAGCTATAATAACGCACAATATGTCACCTTTTACCTGTCAAGACAGATGGTGTCTCCAGCTCAAGTACCTGCTTAAAGAAATGAGGTATTTTGAATTCTAAAATGTAGTTGTGTTACAGGGTAGGGAGAGGGGTAACCCAGAAACCCCAAACCTGCCCTCTCTGAATGAGTTCTGCCATTTGCCGCATTAAGATAAATATATAAGACTTTTAATGAAAAGGAACTTTAATACAATTAGGGTACAATACAGAAAGGATAAAGAATATAGTTATTAAGTTAAGCATTTAAAGTTACCCATCTCCCTGAGGGTAAAAGTTTAGCTAAATAGGATTGGCCCAAAGCAAGGCCTAAAAGCCTGCCACAAGTCTAAAGGACCTTTCAGTGGAGACCCATAGAAAAGGGTCAGAAAGAGTCAGATAAATCTGGGAGGAAAAGAGCAAAATTAAAATTAAGATAAAAGCTGCCATTGTTAATCTCCCCACGGGTTTCTCACCCACATCTTTTCTAACCAGTCCAAGACCAAAAAGCAAGCGCAGTTTCTTCACATGTGGCTCTGCTCCACGTGCCTCCTCCAGGTCTCCTTGCTGCTCTCCATCCTGCTTCCTTCTTCCTCCCTTCCTCTGTCCTCCTATTTCTTCTCTTTAACATATTTTTATCCCTGTTCAGCTCCACCCACTTAGGGCGGAACCGGGATTCTGGAACTTGCCCTTTCCTGGGGACCACCCTGTTACAGGCCCACACTAGCATCCACCTGCAACTGACTCTGCATTGTTACTGAGGACACTGGAAAGAAAAAAAGAGGGCAATCTTTAAAGAAATTAAAAACAGGATGACCTATTTCCAGTTAACTCAAGCCTCTATCCCAGATGGGCCATTTTGTAAATTAGAAGGCCTGATGCAATATCTTTCCCGATGGTAGCGTGTGTGTGTGTGTGTGTGTGTGAGAGAGAGAGAGAGAGAGAGAGAGAGAGTTTGGGGCAGGCAGTGTTTAGGGGTCCTCCATTTAACTTCGGCCTCCAGGTTAGGACAAACCCAGCTTTCCAAGGCCTCTCCTTCGATCCCCAGGGTCAGACGCATGGCCGCTTCCGTAGACAGCTGCTGTTTACTACACGTAGTTGAGTTTTAGACCAATTTTCCTCATGGTATTTAGGCCAAGTTCCTGTACTTCTTTCCTAAGCATAGATGTGGCTGTTTGCCATTGCTTTCTTCATGCAAGTCTTCACTTTGTGCAGTCAGTTTGTAAGACCTGCTTTGGGGTTCCTATATTCCAGAAGGCTGGGTCTCAGTATTGGCATGTTAAGTGGACAAGCCAAGTGGCATTCATCCACAGTATCCTTGGGACAGTCATAGTGAGTGGGGTCTCCTCTCCCCACATCCATTACCTTGCCAAGCCCCCTCCCTTGCTGTCTTGGTGGACCACATATGGAGGCTAAATATTCAGTGAAAGGCATAATAACAAACGAAAGGCAGTGAGCAGCCAGGCCTAGGCTCAGCGGGTGGCTGATGGTAATAAGAAAGAGGAAGAGAAGTAACTCTACGTCACAAGTCCGAAAGACACAGGCCTAGGTAACAGTCAATCGTTTTTGTCTCTGGTGTGTAGGAAGCACATTATTTAATGATGTTGTTGATTAGAATAAATATTTAATTAATATGGTTTCTTCTGGATTAATAAAAAATACTTAATGGAGGAATGACAGCGATTGAGAATCTGAAGGCAGAAGGCAGCAGAGAAGGGTAGAGAGCAGTAATTAATGTTTCCTTCAAAGATGCTATTTGAATAATTACACTAGGCTCACTCCCCCCTCAGTATCTAATTTAAACCTCGACATCTTAGGAGGAAACCTGATTTGTTAAATTCAGACAACCTGCACAGTAGTAATACTCAGAGAACCCCACATCAGCGCTGTCACAGAGCAAATTCCACTCTGACAATAAAACGTGCATAAATAATAAATGGGCATAGGTGGCATTAAGGATTTTTAAAAAGCCTTTACACACATGTGTGCAACTTATAGTCTGGCCATAATTAGAAGTAGTTGAGTCACAATTTTAAAAAAAAGCTATTGTGGTAAATAATTGGGCAGACATTTTAAAGTTTGACAGTATTTCTCTTCTATACATTTCAATAATATAAATATTTAGTAAAAGTCTTACTCAGGGATAATAAAGACACACAATTTAGTTAAATTTTTTTAAAAATTGCTACATATTTAGGATTTTTAAAAATTACTTAATAAAATAGGTATAAGAAAGTCATACATTTGGAAAAATCAATGCCTAACAGTATCCAAATGGAGAACATTTCCATTTCTTTGTAAGACAAAGAATGATCATTTTAACTTCATTTTACAGGCATTAAGACCCAATAAGCTTTTATCATAAAAGAAAAAAAAAGTAAGTCATTTCAGGATCATAATAATTATGATGAAAAATATGTATACACATTGATCACCATTTTTAAAATGTAGGAGTTACACATGCTGCATTCCTATTTTGGAGAAAGCACAGACTACCAGGGAGCATTTGTTATATGCAGCCCAAGTTTAACCTTTCTCATGCAAATCATTGTGTCTTTCTAGGAGAAAACTGGAAGGCAAGACTCAGAGGCTTAGGAGGGGCCACACTCACATCTGTGCAACAGAAAGCTTTCACAAACCAGCCACATGAAACTTCTCATTGTGTGCCGGCCGGCTGGCTGGCTGGCTGGCTGACTCCAGAGGGGCGTGATTAGTTAACATCAGGGTGGGTGAGGAACGCTGCTGCTAAAACATCTGCCTGAAAACAGTGCAAAGCACCAGACAGTAGCTTCACACCATGCAGAAATAAATTCTAATACTTAAGATCTCAATTTAAAAATCTGGCAAAAAACAGCCCTCCTTAAAAAAAGAAAAAGTGCTAACAATTTATTCATTCATGCAGAATTAACGGCTGTAATGTGATCTAAACTAAAGAACTAATCATTTTTAAATGCCTCATTCTGAATCGCAATCTGTTCCCAAAAGCTATGATGTTGAAACATCTTTTCTTAAAACAGAACTATCACATTCCCATTTGGTGCAGAAATCCATTTATTAACATTTAATTTTTCATAAATAGGCTTGAAAAAAGAAAACACTGTTCTCCTACCCACCCAAAATAAGGAATAATGAATGGCAGGGTGGGGCATACTTGTAGGAAAATGGTCTCAGATAAAATAATATACACACTGTTTTCAGAAAACAAACCTAACGTCCAACCCAGGGATTTTTTTTTTTTTTAATTCTGTGTAATGCTACATTGAACTCCACCCTGATTTCATATTTTACTTTTCAAAGGGCAGGGAAATAAAACATTAGAATAAACCCAAATCACCTGTATATTTGCCAATAATCATTAATGACGTTCAGAACTCAGAAGGTCCAGTCATGCATTATGAATGAATGGGTTTCCAATGGTAACTGGGAACCGTGGCTCCCAACCCCAGGCTCCCAAGCTAATATAGAGGGCAGGGTGGGGGAAGGGGTCCGTCATCAGCTCCCCTTTACCCTGGGTGTTGAGGAAGGAATTCTGAAAATTAAATATCTTACCCCTACCTAAAAAGAGAAAAAAATATTTTATTTGCAAGGGGGAAACTGCTCTTTAAAATCAGCCAAAATACACATTAAAACAAAGACAGTGAAAATACAAATGTAGTCCGCTCACACTAGATATTTGATAAGAAACCTGGGCATGACTTTCTCCTACTTGGTTTATTTGGTGCCTTTGTTTAAGCATAGTGCCTCGCTCTCTGCTTTATACTTACAAAGCATGCAACATCACCACGAGAAAGAAGAATGAAAAACAGAAAGGAAAAAGAAAGACAGTGAAGAACCAGCACAGAGAGAGCTGAAGTCGGTTATCCACCTGCATAATACTGAGCAATTCGAGTATTTTGGACCTACCCATTTCTGCAGAAAGACTAATCAACGAGGCAAAGAATCAAATCCTCCCCAGCCTGTCGCTGCAGCTCCGCAGCAATCCAAAAGAACAAAGCGCATATCTGCTAACATCTCAAGTTTGGAAGCACCATGCAAAGAGACTAGTTAAAATTCCCTACCATGCAGTGCAGCCATCATCAGACGCCCAGCATCTCTTCTGCTCTATGTAGGGATGTGCCGGTTCATGAACAGACAGAGAAAGGAAAATGGAGGAAAATGAGAGGAGGCGCAGGAAAGTCGGTAGGAATGTTTCTGGATCATTAACAAGTGGGAGACCCCTTTCGGTATTCAAACTGATCCATCTTTATCTTACAGGACATCTTTTTCTCAGCGTCTGTTGAAAAGACTGCAGCAAACCCAGCAAGGGATTATGGGATAGGGATGCAGCAGCGAGCTGCGATGAGATTCGTGGGTGGCTCGCTTGCCCCTCTGAGTCAGCAGTCAGCTGTTTCCAGGCTCTCGTGCTGGGCAGCGGAGTCCGCAGCTCGGTGTGAGTACAGGAGGAGCCTGGGGGGGGGGGGCAGCCCACACGCCTCCCGAGCCCACGCAGCCCACGCAGGCTCCCTGAGGGCTACAAACCAGAAAGGGGGGTAGGAGGTGCTGATAAGCAAAATGGGGCACAGGGAGCCTAGATTCCAGAAAGAAAAAGAGGTGTGTGTGATCTCAGTAGGAAAAGTTAATTTAGAGTGTTTTGGGTGAGTGTGAGAAGCACACATGATAAGAAAAAAAGATCATCTATTTTCCTAGACATTGCAAGTAGTGGGAAACAAATACAAATTTCAAAAAATGCAAAATAGCCCAATTCAATAAGCTTTTACTACCTCTTCCCTCTTGGTATTTACCACGAAATAAAATACAGTTCCCAATGTCAAATCATGGAAATGATATTTCTCTACCTTTTTTTTTTTTTAAAAGATTTTGACGGTTCAAAGAAAAATCATTTTTAAACAGAAGCTCACTTTCTGATGCAAAAGTTTCCAGGTGAAGGTTGAGAAACCTGAAGACTTTACAGATATACAAAATTAGATTTCCTATCGAATCATTAAACTTATTTTAAAAGGTGTAGATAACATAAAGCACATGGCCATATAAAAATGATTAGGCCCTCATAGTCAAATGATGCTTTAGGATTAAAAAAAATGTTACATATCACAATGGACTCACAAGCATCCCTTTTTCTACAGCAATGGAGTTAGGGAGCCTTTTCTCTCCCATTCTTTGGTTAGAGACTACCATAGGAGTGAACATAAGTATTATTCTAACAGTAAAATCATAAATTTGCATATTTGATTACATTGCTATTCACCACATTCCTTCTGAGAGCCAGGCATTGCACAGAGCCCTGTGCAGGGGCCCTCAGCCCTGCAGCGGTGACTTCCTTGGTGGCAGCGAGAGAAGGTCACAGTGAACCCAGTAAAATCGACAGATCCCAAACACGCAGACAGGCCAGCTGTGACATGCTATTGCAGGTGGTGCACAGTTCTCAAAATCTCAGGTGTACACTCTACTTTGGAAGTTTTATAACAGCTTTACTGAGAGATAAGGCACACACTGCAATGCACCTACCGAATGTGTATGAGTCGATGGTTTTTAGTACATTCAAGGTCTCACCACCCACTACAACAGCCAATTTACAACATTATCATCACCTCAAAGAGAAACCCTACACCATTAGCTACCAGCCCATCAGCCCATGGTCTTAAGCAACCACTAACCCCCTTTCTGTCGCTAAGTGTCCTTATTCTGAAGTGTCACATGCTGGAATGATGTCATATGTGCTCTTAGGTGTCTTTTTTACTCAGTATATTCTCAAGGTTTGTCTGTTGTAGCACACGTCACATTTCATTCCCTTCACAGCCAAACAATATCCTGTTGCATGGACAGAGTGTTATTCATCAACTGACATCTGGGGTGTTTCTACTTTGGAGCGACTCAGAAAAAAGTTACTAAAATACATGCATGTGCTTGTGCTGTGGACATGCATGTTTTGTGGACACACATTATCTCTTAGAAGTGTATGACTTAATTAGCAGCAGCTCCAGAGGCTAAGGCAGGTACACAGGGCCCTCTAAGACAGCCCATCCCAAGCTGCCTGACACGCTGTGACCGAAGTCCTCGCTGCTCACTGCGCTGTTGGGCCATTCTGGAAGCAGATTCACAGGGTGCTGGCCCCTCCTAAAGCAACCTCTCCCCTTCTCTTCCCTATTCAAGCCAAGCTCTGGGGCACACAACTGGCAAAACCTTTCTCTGTACATGGTGGAGAAGGAGGAGGGAACTGCGGACCTTTGCTCAACTTGTCATCAGAGAAGGTTCCCTTGTTCACTCAACTGCTCACTCCCAGGAGCACTTACCAAGTGTCTGGTGCGCACCAGGCACTGAGAAGACAGGAGAATGGAACAGTTCTGAGCCAGAAATCTCACAGCCTAGTGTGAGATGGAGGAGTCTGCCGGCAGTCGTGAACCAAAGTGGGAAATGCGTTAAAGGCAGGAGGAAGGGGTGCTCTGGGGCCCTGCTGGGCAGGGGGCAGCGCATTTCAGGCACGGATGCCGCCCACGCAAAGGGAGGTAAGAGAGGGCTCCTGGGATTGAGAGTAGCAGTTCCGTATAGTGCAACTTGGGGTGAAGGAAGAATAAATGAGGGTCTTATGTACTTCTGATGATACATGGAGGATGCAGCTGCTGCACTCCCCCACCTGCTGCTCCCCCCATGAGTAGACATTAGAGAGAGCTAACTGCCTTAGCAGTTAGCCAGCTAGACTGTGATGTACGCTACAGAAGAAGACGCAGGCATAAGAACAAGGCGCACTCAACCAAACTGGGCTTGGCCCAATCCTGGAGATGAGGACCCAAAGTTTACCGAATATGTCTTAGTACTAGACTCACTCCCAAGTCTGTTATATAGCCAGAGAAACTTCTACTAGAAAATAGGTTCCTCAGGATGTTGTACAAGGTCTCTGACTTCCTTGTCTTTCTGCACCTTCTACCCTCCCCAGCCATCATCTAGTGCTAAGACACAACACCATGTGTACAGGGGTGTGGAGAGATACTACTGACATGAAGGGCCTGAGAAGTAGGGTACCAGACATCCCCCCATACGTGCGACAGTCTCATACAGGTTCACTGGTCCCCTCAAATTGCCAATAGCACCCCCTTTGAGAAATACTCAGCTCTAGACTCACACGCCATTGGTTCTGCCCGCCTTCCCCAGGGAAGTCCTCTGGTCCTTCAGAACTCACTTCAGGAAGACCCAGAGGCCTCCTCCAGCCCAGGCCTCCACCCCAGTCAGGACTGGGTGTCAATCTTGTGCGTGCCACAGCGTTCTCTGCTGAAAACTCGGCAGCTCCACCTGTTGGCCTCTAACCCCCCAATGCCCGCCACATGGCAGGTGCCCAATAAGTAGACAGGTAGAGAAGTGACAAAGTGTCTACAAATGAGCGAGTGACATAACAAGGTGTAAAGCAAATGTTCATCCCAGGATTGGAAATAGTTGGACCACAGATCACGAGGGAAAGGCAAGTCTTCAGAACTGATTAATCCATAATTTAAAAAGCACTTTCATAATATATTTCCCCTTTGATCCGCAAAGCGAACCCCGAAGCAGACAGAGCAGGCTAAATTATCGTGCTTTCAGTGGAAAGACGACCAGCCCATGGTGGAGTGGGCTTCACGGAGCAGAGGTCAGCTAGCGCTCGGGTCCTGCGGCCAGCACAGCCTCTCTTTCAGTAGTCACAACGCCCCTCAAGGATGGGCAGTCAGGCAAGTCTGGAGCGGAACAAAGCTTGCTGATCAGAGAGGTCATTTGTTTCAGTGAGAGACAAATATCATCACCAAGGAGGGGGCAGTCTGAAATCAGGAGCCTGTAGACTCTGGGAAGTGCATCATCATTTACCTTCACTTCTCTCTGCTTTCAAGAAAGGTTACGAAAATTACTGTCCAGTGATCTTCTGAAAGAGGATGGTAAGGAACAATTTCCAGTCTTCAAGTATGAGCGAACTGGGGAGACCTGCTGTTACGCTGGGTCTCACAGGCCAGAACCCTCCAGACCAGATTCCTTCAGCTAGTCAGACACTCTGCTGTCTAGGTGGGAAACTGGATCCCAGGAGTCTCTTTACTCTCTATTGGCTCTGAGGCGCCCCACTTCCACATTGGGTTGGTGTCTCCTCTTCAGTGGCTGTAGAGCGTTCCTAGACCAAACAGGGCAGTCTGAAAATAATGGTGCATGAAGTAGCTAGGATCTTTCCTTTAAGTGTCCTTGAGAAGAGAGAAGGCCCAAGTTAGCCTTAGCTTAGTGGGGTTGGATTAACCAGGAAGTCAGATGACCCAGTTGCAATCCAAGAATTCACACAAAACTGGCCTTGGGATTACCATTTAATGTACATTTCACAAAAAATGGGCACTGATGATACCATAATGCATAAGACATGAACAGGGGCTCTCAAAACCACCTGTGGGTACAAATGTTCCTGCCTCCACTTCACAGTCACGCTGATTGGGTCTCAGGGTCAGGACCCCCCTCCAGCCAAGTGTGTGACCCCCCAAAGTGCTGTCCAGCACTGAAGACTTGACCCAAGCAGACTCTAGCCAGCACAGAACAGAGCAAAACCACGGCTTTCCTGGACTTGGGTCCTGTCCTTTTCCAACAACTTCAAGTTCACTTTACTTTTCTCGGTGCTTCTGTCATCTTGATTCACCCTCCACAGATAACTGAAATCCATGTCTAATAACCCTCTCAGAAAGAACTCTGCCTGGTCTATTTCTTCTTATGGAAGGCAGAGAGCTTCCTTTCTAGGTGCTCACAAACCATATTATGGATATTCCTCCATAATATTATGCTTTAAAGAGCCTAAAATTAGCCTACAATGTATGCAATTCATCTTTGTGAGTGAAAAGTACCCCTATGTCCAGTCTTTAAGAAACTTCCCCTTTTCTAAGATCGCATAAAAATCAGGGCCCCTGATTTGGCAATCTTATCTGTGTATTCTGTCAAAACCTTAAGATGTTGAATTCAGGAGACTTAATTTTTTTTTAAAGATATATTTATTTATGCATACAAGACTGAAGTATAGATCAGAGGTGTGGGGTGGGGGTGAGAGGATTCACCAGAGACAGAGTGGGGAACAGAACAGGCAGATCAACTGAAGTACACTACCTAGGGGAGCAGCGGGCAAGGCAGGAGAGGTCTGCTGCACCCTGTGCATCACATCCCTGGTCAGAGGCAGGGATCAAACTGGTGCTGCAGTGGCTGCAATTTGCTTCATGGTGCGTTTCTTAACCCACTGTGACACCAGGGAGGCCCTCAGGAGACTTAAAATTGATGTAGAGCAACTAAATTCTCCATTAATTTTACCTACTCCTAGGGCTGCTGGGAACCCCACAGACAGGATGTACTGTAACAATCAAAATTTATTCTCCACACTTTTGGAAGTTGGAAGTACAAAAATCAAGGTGTCAGCTTCCCCAAAAGAATCTGAAGAAGAGGCTTCCCTGTCACCTGCTTCTGTCGCCCCCCGCAACCCCTGGCTTGTCAGTCAGCCCATCACTCCAACCCCTCCCTTTGCCCTAACATGACAGTCTTCTCCCCAGGGTGTCTGGGTCTTCAAGTGGTCCTCCTTTCCCCATCTCTGTTTTTATTTCTTATAAGGAAACTTGTGACATGGCATTAGGTCCCAGTTTCACAGAGTATGACCTCACATCTGTGAAGACCCTATTCCCAAACTAAGTTACATCCACGAGTACTGTTGCGATGTCAGCATAACTTCTTGAGACTCAATACAGCCCACACCTGCTGTAGGGAAAGGGTTAACACCAGGCATGGGCTGATACAGGCCTGCCTGAGAGTGACTCGATTTTTCCAAAGCACTGTTCCCATGAAGACAATAGAATCAAGATAACTGAAGAATGTTGTATCTGCTTTATTTTCCATGTGCGTTAGTGGAGCTGTGAGGGGGCCTCCTAAGTAGGATGATCAAAGATAGGTGGGAGGGAGGGGCTCCCTGGTGGCACAGTGGGTTAAGCAACGCACTGTGAAGCAAACCGCAGCCACTGCAGCACAAGTTCGATCCCTGCTGCCGGCCATGGAGGGGACCCACATGGCGCAGCAGACCTCTCCTGCCTCACCCGCTGCTCCCCTCAGCAGTGTGTTTCAGTCAGTCTGCCTGTTCTGTTCCCGGCTCTGTCTCTGGTGAATCCTCTCACCTCCCTGGACTCTGGCCTGTAGCCCAGCTCTTGTGTGCATAAATAAATGAATAAAATCTTTAAAAAAAAAAGTTATGTGGGGGGAGGAGGCTACGTTTGTGCCAAGGGGACCCCCATACCTTTGGCTCGCATCTTTGGTATATACTCCAAGCGGGTGAGAGTGGCAGGGAAGCTGCTGGACGTGGCGAGAAGCTGAAGCTGCACGTATCTCCTGCGGTGGCTCTGGTAATGTCTGCTGACCGAGTCAGAAGATGAAAGAGTCTGCCTCTTGAGTCCGGCAGCTGCCCCACAACCACAGCTATGGCGCTGGCCCACCCTTGTGGCTGTTCCTTCCCAGAACCCGCAGAAGCCCCTTCTCAGCCTGAAGATGTCCTCACAGACAAGCCGAAGCAAACGCTTCTGATCGACGCGCCAAAGCACGCACAGACCCAGCACCGCGCGGCTCTACGCCTTTCGTATTCTTTGTCTCGTTCTAGCCATAGCACACAGAAAAAGCAAAAGCAGGCACACAAAACACTCTCTTTTTTATTTACTTATTTATTGTTTGCCAGGTCTGGGCCAGCATAACTCGAAGCTGACGCCACCAGCTCCGAGAACGTGGAGGAGGACCTCCAGCCCTCGCTCTGGACTCCCAGCCGCACCGCTGCCCGCTCTGGGGTCAGCGTCAGGCGCTGGTGCTTCTCTCTTCAGCAGTTCCTGGTCACACTTTCCATCTGACATCAGATCCAGGGCGGCGCCAAGGTCCTGCTTTCCCCAGCAGTTTGCCGCTTAATGAGCTGGTGTGGGGAATGACTATCAGGCTGGGGTTGTCAGGGGCTCCCCATCTCCGGGGGGATGACCCTGCGTGCCCCAGGGCGACCCGCGCAGGGCGGGGAGGGCGCTGACGTGCGCGCACCTCAATGCCCAGCGCCTGCTGCCCCCCACACCCGACGCCTCCACATTCGATGACGCCTTCCCAACACCCACGGCGGCTCGTGCTCGTTCTCAGGCGACCACCATGAAGAAACAGCCCAGCTTCCCAGGCTGGGGGAAGCCAAGAACATTCAGGGCTCCCCTCTCAGCTGCCCCTTGGGTTTCTATGGCAACAGGCCTCGCCCGAGGGCACCCCACTCTCCAGCGGCTGCCTGCGAAGAGCTGCCTGGGAGTGCTTCTTTACGCAGCAGCCCCCGCCACTCCGTGGTTTCCTTCTCACCTTGTCTGCTCTCAGCAAAATAACCGGTTCAAGTGGTGTCCACAGGGCGCCCAGGGGGCAGGGGCAGGCCAGAGGCTGTGAGCCACTGGGGTCCAGGGAAAGGTGGCTGCTCCGACAGGGACCCTCCCACGCGGCGAGATGACAGCTGTCCCTGCCCTTTACGGTTCCAGCATCTGGGCCCACCAGACCTTGGCGCTACGGAGTCAAGGGGTGACTTTCTCCCCTCAGCACGCCCAAGTTCACGGAGACTTCTAGAACTAGGTGCTCTCCTTACTGGGAGGCTGAGCTCACAGGAGCTGGGGCACCCGCAGAGCGCAGAGCCACAGCTCTCAACCTGTGGCGCACAGCAGGGCCACCCCACGCGCAGGTGCCAGGAGGCAGTCTCTGCAGGGCACTTGCATCCTCGTATCAGGATCCCGCTAGCTCGTCAGCAGGAAACTGCAATTTAGTGCAGGCCCGGAGACACGTCCATATGTGCACGGTCTTCCGGTTGTCACAGGCCCTGTGAACTCGGCTGTAAAATGGGCTTCATAAAACCACCCTGATGATTAAGTGGGAGAGCGGGAGCCTTGTGCACGACTGGGGTTCACCCTGCCCAGAAGCTGTGTGTGCCCACTGGTGGGGTGTGGGCCCCAGCAGGCCTCTTACAACCTCGATGACTTTGGCCAGTCATTGAATCTGTGTCTCCATTTCCTCACCCATAGAATGGGGAGAATAACCTACTTCCTGGGCCTGTCGTGAAAACTAAATGGCTTAGTCTATGAAGAGAACACAGCCAGCGCCTGGCCACTGTAAGCAGCCAGCGCGGCTGGTGAGCTGTGGTAGGTCTGTTGTCCTGACTGATTCACTTTTCTAGCCCTAGAGCCTGGTTCAGGTGGGATAAGCACTTCTTTTCAGAAGAATAAAGAGATGAGTAAGATACTACTAAAGAGCAGAATAAGACACTGCTCCCCAGCAATTATTTCCTTATGCCAGATAAACCAGATCAATAAATGAGTGGGCAGAACACCATGCAACACCGTAGGAGACCTAATATCCCCCAGACACAACCCGCCCCCCCCCCCGCACTGTGTCTCCCTGGCCGGAGACCCACTTAGCTCTGCCTCCCCTTGCTGGTTCTGACGCATCATCCAGCGGCTGGAGGCTACCTTGTTGCTCTGAGGAAACCCTCCCACTGATGCTGCAGGCGGGGCTGGGGGAGGAAGAGGGTGACTGCTCCAGCCCACCTGCCCCTCACTCTGTGAGAAAGAGGCCTGGTCCTTGGTGCTGTCAGAGGGAATGCGTCTTCATGGGTCAGCGTGTCACTTTTAGTCAGTAGCCTTCTTGGGAAGATAAGAGGAATGATTCTTTTGGGGTGCTTTCCAGAGTCAAGCCCTCCACTTGGGGAAAGTCACTGTCTCTGGATGTGCGAAGAGAGGCTCACTGTCATGGGGAGGACAGGCCTCCCTGAGATGTTCAGGACAGTGAGATGTTCAGGTCGGGCCTTCCCAAACATGCCCTGTCGGCCAATGGATTATTTTGAGCTGCGGTCGACCGAGACCCTGCAGGCGTGGGAGAAACTTGTGGCACTCCCTTACTTCCTAGAGGAGCGAGAATAGGAGTTCTTATCCAGAACTAGGGTTTTTTTAGAAATCAGTTTTCTATCAGAGAACTGATCTACATAGCAGGGCAAACGGCTAACAACAGAGCATCTGCTCTTTGTCATGAGCCCCCTATTCTTGTCATGGGGGTCCCCTCCTCCCTCCTTGAAGTCCAGGTCCCTGTTCCACACCTTGGCTCAGGATTGGGCTTGTTATTTTGCCCTGTTGGCCTTCGAATCCATACTTATGTGGGTTCTCCATATGTATTAATTACATTTGGTTTTTTCTCCTGTAAATCTTACGTTAATTCAATTGTTGGACCAGCAATCTGAGAAGAACCCAGATGTACAGGAGGGCGTTTCCTCTCTGTACCTATAATGTCCTCCTCTGAGTGGGCATGCTCTAAAGTAAAGCAGCCACTGACTCACCCGGGGCTCCCCCTAGGGTTGGTGTGATGGACCGGGCAGCGGGCAGCAGTGCCACCGGAGGCAAGAGTTGCAGGGACAGACGAATAGGAGTAGGGGGGGGACACACCCCAGTCAGGCCAGCTCTGCCTAACTCTGTGAGCCCCAGTGAGCTGCCATGCACTGGGGGGAGGGGCAGAGCTGAGGGTACCCCTTCTTCTCCAGTGTCTTTCCTCTTCATGTCTCCTCCTGCCTCTCCCACCCTCCCTTTCTTCACTCAGGAAGCTTGGAATTCAGGTTCTGCTGGGGGCTGGACACAGCCCTGGGTGCACAGCAGGGTCCCCATCCTTATGGGACGCTGGCTCGCCCCGTAGAAAGACAACTCTGAGATCTGAATTAAACAACACATTAAATCAAAATAAACCCAAATTCAGTCGTGAATCATCAACTTTTATCTGTGGGCTCCACCTCAGGCCCACGAAGAATGAACAGGATTATCACTCCAGTCGCCCAGGACGCTGTTCTGTGGGAGACGAGACTCTGGACCCTGGAATCAGATGAATGTGGGTGCAGGCCCAGCTCTGATTTGGGGGCCATCATGGCACTTCCGTGACCCTCCTTGCCTCAGCTGTGGGGCGGTGGGCTTGCGCCAATACGGCCTGCAGGCCGCACGGTGCCCGGCACCGCAGAAGGCTCAGGTGTTCTCATTACGCAGGCCAGGGCTCGGCCAGCTTTCTCTGCCATGGACCCCAGGAAACCTTCAGCCTGTGGACCACACAGTCTCAGCAACAACCACACCCCCACGTCATGTGAGAGCAGTGCCTATTGTCCAGCAGGCAAGCGAGTGACCGTGTGGGCATAAAACTGCTTATGAACACTGAGCTGCGTAGCCTCAGACCGCTTCACCTGACACAGAATACTGTTTCTCTTCTCTCCCCCCAACCACTTAAAGACATCAAGACCGCTCTGAGCTCACAGTCTGAGCTCACACACCGGGCAGCGCGCTGGACCTGGCCTGCAGGCCACCCTGGCTCCAGCCTAACGAAGTGGTGGCCCCGGCCCGTGGATTTTGCCTCAAAGGAAAACCCAGCTGATGGGCACATGATACTCTGACTGATGCAGCCTGAAGATTAAGCCACAAGCACGACATACTTGGATAGGGTTACCCACCAGCCCCAGGGCAGCGGAACGCTCCTAAAAACAGATACGAACAACTGCCTGCACAAAGCAGAGGTAAGTACATGGACAGTAACTGCAGCGGCTCAGGCTCCCGGCCAGAAACAGAAGACACAGCTGCTGGGACTCCGGGTCTCCTGGGCATCCTAGAGGGAGGTGAGTCTCACCGACAGGCTCCAGAAGAGGTGTGTGCTCCCAGTCTCCAGAAACCCAGCTTTAGGGTCACAACGCCCCTAAATCTGATACACAGAGGAGGAGGGAAGAATGTGTGGTGGATGAAGAAAATGGAGGAAAATGATGGGGGAGGGGAGAGGGATCCAGCAGAAAACAGGCCGAGTCCCACCACTGGGGACATCCGATCGAAGGACCGATGTAAAGACAGTCACCCCAAGTAACTGCCCAGCAGCCCGCTGCCCCGGCCCCCTTCCTCTCCTGCCCTCCTAAGAGCATCCGCACGTGGAAACCGGCGCCTGTGCTTCCCTTTCCGCGGCAATCTAAGAGGACACTTACTCGGCTGAATTCATTCAAGTTCCTCCGCAGCTGGAAATTCCTCCTCTAATGCCATACAAATGCCGCCTTCCAGACATACACCGCAATTAATAATTAAACCCGCTTCTCTTGTCCAAGAAACTGTAAAGACTTTCTTCTAAAGCCGCCCCAAGGATCTCATGCGCGTTTGCAGCGCTTCCCGAACTGCAGTTACCGGCCGAGCAACCTGACCCAAGCGCCAGGCCTGCCTCGGGCCCAGGGTCTGCGCGGTGCCCTCCGACGGGCGGGACCCTCTGGGCGGGGCAGAGACAGGCACAGGCACACACACAGCTCGCGGATCGAGAGCCTGATGGCCCCTGCACAGGCCCTGTTTCACCTGCTCGCTGGTGAGGAGCAAGAAGGCTGCTGTCGAGAAGGAAAACTGAGGACCCAGGAAGCGGTGAGGAACCCGGGCGGCAACAAGCCCAGCGCGCGCCTTCCCCGACTGCCAGGACCGGGGACGGACTGCGGCGTGACACTGGCGCACCGAAGGTCTACGGCCCTCTCCAAGGGCTCTGCAGTTTCGGACCAGAAAGCCCAGATCGGGCAGAAACACCACCACGTTCCCGGCCCGTGGCGCTCAGGTCCCACGGCGCGGCCGACAGCCAGCTCTGCCTCTGCCTGGCAGGCCCCTCCGCAGCGGCCGCAAGCAGAAGGCTCGAGACTCCTGCCTGCTCTCAGAGGCCCCGGGTTACCCCGCAGAGATGCTGCTGCCGTGTGGCTTGAAGCCACAAACACTTTCTCTAAAGAAGCGGAGCCCGTCCCGAGAGCCCCGCGGCACGCTCTGGTCTGGACTCGACGCCTCGGCTCAGAGCACGCGGACTCCGAGACCATCCTGAAGGACAGCACCCCATCCCCACCGCCCCGGCGTCAGACGAGGCCGGCCCGAGACCCGTTGTCGTGGCGCGTGTTATTTCGTGCTGAGGTCGGCCAAAGCCCCGCAGGCTCACAAGAGACTCTTTTCCACTCCCTTCACTGCCTAGCAGAATGAAAATTGGGGTTCTTACCCAGAATTAGGGTTTTTACCAGAAATATCTATCTGGGACACCTCTCCAGTCGGCAGGGCAAGCTTCCAGTTACAGATCATCAAAGAGTCACCCTCTCCTTATCACGTGAGTCCCCCTCCGTCCTTGAAGCCCCAGGCCCTGTCCCACTCCTTGGTTCAGGAGCTGGGCCCTCACTTTGCCCCACTCCTTAGTTCAGGAGCTGGGCCCTCACTTTGCCCCATTCACTTTAGGATCTATATCCATGTTGATCCTCCATATACATGTAATTTTTTCCACATGTATGTAATTAAATTTGTTATTTTCTCCTAATCTGTCCGGTGCTAATTTGATTGCTCGACCAGTCTAAGAACCCAGAGGGCCATGGAGGGGTGGGGGGAACTTCCTCTCCATCCCTGCAAATCTCAGGCCGATTAATAACATATCAACAAAGGAACAGGAGTCTGGGGAGGTGATGCGACGCTCTCTCCCCACAGTCACAAGCCTCACACGGAGCCGGGTCCGACTGTGTGCATTCCTGTCCGTCCGCCCGGCTCCTCGACCTCCCTGGGCCTGGGATGCTCCGCAGACTGCCCGGGGCTCATCATGACTACATGAGCTCTGTGGACACATCAGAAAGGACTGAAAGTGCCAGCACAGGCTTGCTACGTGAGAACCGAAAACCATGCTGAGGTGTAACTCGCGTCTCTCCTACACAGCCGGTGAGCTGGAGAGCAAAAGGCTCAGAGGCTCTGAACAAGCAAACGCCACAGTCCAACAGCAGGAGTTCCCAAGATAGCAGAGAAACAGGAACCCCCCCCCCCCAAAGGAGGGGAGCACACAGAGGCTAACATCCCGGCATCCACATGGCAAAGGGCAGGGAAAAATAAACTATGACATCCTGTTAGCGGGGGATTCACAGAGAAGGCAGACTCCTGGGAATAAAAAGGAAAAAAAAACAAAAACAAAACATAGGCGAGGCTTAATACCAACTTCACAGTTAAGAAGCTGCCTCTCTTCAGAATGACCTTGACCACAAAAAGCTGACACTAAAGCAAACACAAAGTGTGGAGGTGAGATCACCAGTTGCTGTGCAGACTTCACAGGAAGCCGCCGTCTCCCATTCACGAGCAGCAAGAGCAAGCAGCTGGCCTGGTACAGACTCACCAGCAGACCTGTCTCGTTGGCATCTGACGGCAGCGTGTTCGGGCCCTTCCCCTTCATCATCCCTGATGGGCCGCAGTAGAATTTCCATTCTATTTTTGAAAAGCTATTAACACATGTCTGTTAGCCCCCAGGAGTGGAAGCGGAAGAACCCAGTCTTAATTTAGACTTGCCCATAAAGCCTATTCATGATAAACACAAGCTTTATTTCTGTTTTTCTATTTATTTAAACTGCTCAAGGCTCTCCCTAGAAGGTGCTGGACCCTTTACCCAGTCTTCCTTGGCCTGTGCTTCTGCTCTTCCCTCCCTCTCCCTCTTTTTCTCTCTCTCTGATGTTTGTGACTTCCGAGAACTAGTCAACCCATTATCCTAAGCTCAGATTTGCCGAGATCTTAAGAAAGAGGCTGACAGTCCTTAGAAAATGACAAAATTGGGCCTCCCTGGTGGCACAATGGGTTAAGCAACACACTGTGAAGCAAACCGCAGCCACTGCAGCACGAGTTTGATCTCCACCGCAGGCCAGGGAGGGGACCCACATGGCGCAGCAGACCTCTCCTGCCTCACCTGCTGCTCCCCTCAGCAGTGTGTCTTAGTCCATCTGCCTGTTCTGCTCCCCACTCTGACTCTGGTGGATCCTCTCACCTCCTGCACCTCTGGCCTGCACCCCAGCTCTTGTGTGCATAAATAAACCTTAAAAAAAGAAGAAAAAGAGAAAAAAATACTGAGTCTCTGTGAGAGTCAGGGCACCTTATATCCGAGGTTCCTGCTGCTCCAGCCACCGCTTCTTGCCAAGCTGCCCCTGCTGTGCTCCTGGGTTGCTCCCTGAGGTCTTTCCTGACTTTCCTGAAGTGGGTTCTTGCTGTGTTATTTAGCACTGAGAGTTGCTGCCCCTCACAACCTGCAATCTACAGGGACAGCGTCCTGCTCAAAGAGGAGGCAGCACATTCGGCCCTGGCCCCCCGCTTTTGGCCACATTACCCAGGTTTGGGGGCCAGTGCGCCTCCAGATAATAGTCTCACCTGTCAGTTATGTGAAACGTTTTCAAAAATACTTGTTATGGGGCTCTCCCTGGTGGCTCAGGGGTTAAAGACACAGCTCTATCATGCTATTGCCAGCCATTGTGACACGGGTTCAACCCCCGGCCAGGGAGCTGACCCACATGGCACGGCAGACTTCTCTTGTCTTGCCTGCTGCTCCCCTTAGCAGTATATTTCAGTCCCTCTGCCTGTTCTGCTCCCCACACTGTCTCTCACACACATCCCCATATTTCTGGCCTGTACCCGAGTTCTTGTACGCATAAATAAAATCTTTTTTTAAAAAAAAGTTGTATTGCTTGTTGAAGGAAAAACAGGAAGGTAAAGAGAAGAGAAAAGGAGAGAGAATGAGGGGCAGGTCGCTTATTTGTTTCCCTTCCTCCTCCTCCTTTCATGCATCAATGATGTTAATGCTTACTAGGAAGAGGTAGCTCTGTCCTGAAGGGGATTCAAAGCACTATTAGGGTGACTGCATTCTCTGACAGTACAATACTTTCAGTCCGAAGGGATAACAGAATAAGAAAGACAAAAGGAAAAGAGAGCTATTTTTATGAAGAGATCCCCAGAACAGTTCTAACAAAGTCAAGGTTCCTTTCTAACTACAGAGAAAGGGCACTAACTCTATCACGAAGCCCCCCACCTCCCATGACCTAATCTAACCCTAATTTCACTCCTGAGTTGCTTAACCACAAAGTTACTCTCTTCTTGCTGGCCTGATCTCTGAGAAGGCAGATGTATTTCTTATCTTTGTTCCTCCACAGGTAAGGTGTTCAGTGTTTTTTTAAACTCTGGCTTCTTTCAGGATTTTAAATTTATCTTTGCCTTTCTGTAGTTATGCGAGTTCGTCCTTGAGTGGCTTATACAATTCTAGATGATCTAACCCGCGACACATCGGGCCGTCTGGCATAGCCTTATAGAGACCACAGTCATACATGTGGTCCATCACTGACCGAAACGGTGTTAGGTGACACAAAACTGCACCTCCCCAAGGCTTCAGCTCTGAATACCACCACACAGGACTTTAACGCAAGAATTTTGGGAAAATCAAACAGTTCACCACAGGAAGACTTCAGGTTTTTCCTCAATAGGGTCTGGCCATCTTCTGCCTCTGCAACAGCATTTCTTTGCTGTGACAAAAACACCCAAACTTAGGGTCACAGAACATGTAGCGATCCACTGACCCACCACGGGACATAAACGCAGACTCTAGTGCAAGCTACTCAGGCTGGAGATGCTTCACTTGTTGGCTCTAGGCGTGCCTCCAGCAAGTCTTTATAGGCTTCTGCAGAATCCTGAGTTAGTTCCCTCCCTCTGGTTTTTCAGTTTTATACTTCACACTTTCCTTCTGCCTGGAAGGCCAGTCCTTTTCTTCTCCTGCTAGAGACTCAGCAGGTCCAGAGTCTGCGAGCGCGAGAGCAGCGTCATAGCTTGTTCTGGCTGGGCTTGGGCTGGGCATGCACGGACGAGCATGCAGGTTACATTCTAGCTGTGCGTAACTGGCCTCCAGGAAATTGCCTTGCATGGTGCCCCCTGGTCAGTGTGATGGGCCAAATTGTTCGGGCGGGGTCCACCTGTTCAAAGAGGACTCGGGGCAACTCATCCTATGGGCTGGAACTTCCTCCATGTAAGCTGTCTCACAGGCAAGAAGTTCATTCTTCCCGAGTCACCGTCGATCCTTGTCCATACTCCTGCTGGTGTACTTTTCACTCTCTGCTGTAATTACTGGTTTACTTGTGTGCCTCCTACTGTAGAATGAGCTCCTAGCCCAAGCTTTATTCATCTTTTTATCTCTGGATATGTAACAGGGTGTAGATAAAAAGTGCATAGTGATTATCATTTATTCTATGAACATTACTTTTCTAACAAACTTTGACTCATGGCACATGAAGAGGAAAGGAACTTGCATTTATTTAGCAGCACCCACTATACACCAGGTTCCATGCTAAGTATCCCATTTTATTCTTAGACAAATTTGCAAGACAGGAACTGTTGGTTTGAATAAAAGGGATTAAAGAATCCTTTCATAAGAGATGAGAGGAGGATTTTTCCAAAATATCTGGAGATCTACTTGATCTATTTTGAATTAGTAATATTTTGGAAGTTAATTGTCTAAACTCTGTAACTCCTCTCTTAACTCAATAATAAAGGTCTCTAGTGTTCTTTGAAAAAAACAAAAACAAAAGAATACACTGGTTGACGAGGATGTTTTAACATGTAGCATGTGTTTATGTATGACTAAAATTCAACATTTTAGTATGACGTGGACCTACCAAAACATGCCAATGTCCAGGACCCACCCAACTTGGCACTGATGGTCGGGCTGCCAAGAAGTCCATGGTGCGGTGACCCTGAGTCAGTGTATTCTGGTCTCAGTGGACCGTGCAGTTGCAACACCACCCGCTGACCTTTGCAGCTGGCACATTATAGCACCACCGTTCACATTGTTCCTTAGAGCAAATGTTCTTCAGTTATTACACTGGCATGGTTTTTTTTAAACTGGGTGAAAAAAATCCTTTAAAAATAATTCCATCACATGGACACTTCTGATTGTTTAGCTGTTACTGTCCTATTTTATGCTCTTCCAGTTCCAATGTCAAAAGTACATTGAAGTCGTTTTTGGGTTATCACCAATTTATTCCACATGTCTCCCCTGTCTCTAGTAAGAGAAGATTTGACATTTCACAACAGCCAACTCATTACCTTTTGCTCCATGAAATTTTCTTGGATGCAAATTATGAAATGTGTTATGCTATGTGTCATGTCCTATTAATTTTGGAGGTTATTGCCCATCAAAACACATAAACAAGTGGGAACTGGCAAACTTTTCCCCACCCCATGCTAATCTGGTCCGCCAACTTGTTTCTGAATATTGTTTAGAGGGTAGACTCAGACACTCAGCAGTTACCATCACTATGAAATTAATGTTCACAGTCACTCAGGGGTGGGTGGGGAGAGGGGTAAAAGTGCAAATAGATGAGAAAGCCCAACTGCCTGCATCCCTTTTCTTCACATGGACGAAAGACACTGAGACTTGGTACACATGGAGCCAGGACCAGATCTCAAACCAGATCTCACCCCACCGCCATTCCCCACAAGGGCAGGTTACCCAACACACACCCCAAGCCTTGTGAGACTACTAGGACACAAAGTGAGATGAGATGAAGAGTTGGAACACAGGCTACCAATGGACCTTCTAGTCTTTGGAAAAGAGAGAAAATTGTGTTTTGATACTTGTCAGACCACTCACAGACCATCCTGGTTTTACTGTTTGATAATACAGAAAATAGGCACACATGTGTAGACACACACAGCTACCACCCACCAGTGCATTTGGATATTCATGTTTTCACATTTGATATGCTTGGACTCATTTGATATACTTTGACTCTTTTATTTGATTAATATTATACTTACAAATAACTAAGAACCACAATTATCAAAATTGAAGGCAAACCACTGATTAACCATCAACTCATCAAACATGCCTACTGACATATTGTACCTAGTACAATATGGCTGCAAGATGGTGCCAGTGTAAAGTTTAAATGAGATCTATTTAAGATAAAAGATCAAGGGTTAAGTTATAATCCCTCCTACCCACTGCCTAAACATTAAATCAGCAAGCAGAAGGGAGAACCAAATCTAGCTCATTTTTGGTCCTATTCATTTCCTACGACATTTATGAGAAATAACAAGCAACGTAGACACTACTAAGTTTCTAAAGAAGTTGAAGGCAATCCTTATACTCCAATGATTTGCCATCAAAAACAGGTACGTAAATAAGTTGCTAGAGAGCTTTCTTCTCCATGAGAAGAGTCTATGGCGAGTTGTAGAGAGTGCAGGGGAGAGTTGAGGAAACCTATCCTCAATAGTTTGTTTGAAAATGAGTAAGAGAAGTTTCTAGAATTGTCATGTGGGAGTCTTTGGAAGGACTTCAAAGGGTTGTGGGACTGCGACAAATGAAGGGGGTGAAAAGTAGATACTTAAGGTATTAAGTGATTCCAAGTAGAAAGAACAAGCATGGACAGGCACACAGGGAGTGAACAACCTGGTGTTCCTCGTTGTAAGGCATGAGATGGAAAGGAAGCCATCTTACGCCCGGTCCACGGAGGAACTGAAAAAGTGCAGGTGAGAGAGTCTGTTTTAAGGAAAATTAATCTGTTTGCAATTAATAGATACATTTCCTGAAAGAAAGAAGGCAAGGACACAGCAAGAAAGCTATTGTGACAATTTGCTTATCCATCATTCCATTCACTGACTATGAATGGAATTCTGTCTCAGGCATCTGCATGTACTGATGGGGCTTGGGATTCAGTGATGAACAAGTGTGGAGCCCTCAGGAAGCTGGACCCCACTGGGAAAGAGTTTCCAAATCTCTGAGAGAAGAGAGCACAGGGTGCTTGGGTGCTCAGGGCCCTGGGAAGGGTCCCCCAGGAGGGGAAACTTGGGTTGAATGTTGAGGGGCCAGTAGGGCTTGTTCAAGGGAAGAAGAGTGGGAAGTATAACCCGTTAGGACAACAGCTGGGCAAAGCTGCTCCGTAATAACCTGGCACAATTGGTATGCAAGAAGGTCTGGTCCGGGAACAGGGGACTTTTTAAAAAAAATTAGAAATATTTTTTAAAAATAAAAGTCAGTCATTTATCAGTTACATACTTAGTGTGTGCCAGGAACTGTTCCTCATGAGCAGTCATTGACTTAACTCTTACATGACTATGCCCGTCTTACAGAGCCACAAACTTCAAGTGCTTCAGAACTGACTTCTCGGGCTCACACAGCTATTAGCTAGTGATCAGCACGTTCCAACCTAAGTCTTCCAGACTTCAAAATCAGTCTTGAGCCCTGAAAGACAAGAGTTAGCCATTGAACAAAATGGTGAACCAAACATTCTAGGAACCTGAAGGTATGTATATGTCACCAAGGGCAGACCAACTGGCAAGGATTCTGAATAACTGGAGACTGAGGGCAGAGGGCCTGAGAGATGAAGGTGGAGATGCAGTCAGAGGCCAGGCTAGAAGCTGTCAACTACCCTGGAAGCTATGAGCATCACTGAGATCTGGAAGGATGGAAGGTGGGAAGGGACAGACACATTCAAGAGGAGACCTGGGCAAAAATGGGTGACAGAATTTTACTACCCAGTGAGTGATGATGGTGATGCAGGCTTGGAATCTCCTTACTTGAAAAATGAGTAAGATGGTGCCCAGGCTGTCTCAGTGAGAAGTGAATGGTGGCACCCACAATGAAAAGTGAATTCTGAGGGAGCAGTGGAGGGTTATGAGAGCAGGACAGGGCAGTGAAGGGTAGAGAACTGGAGAGAAGGTGGTGTGGAGTTGAGTTCAAATTTGGTATCTTGAGCCAGAGATGCTGTAGAACAGCTACATGGAGATGTCAACAGGCTGCTGGATTCAAAAGTCTAAGCTGAGAAGGAAGGTCTACGAAGGAAACAGAGAGCCGAGCTCTGGAGATCAAGGCAGGAAAGAAGACACTGCAAGTACTGACAACTAACGGGGAGAACCCGTGATGCTCTACGCACATTCTCTTTAACCCTTCCAACGCCCAACCACACGAAGTCAGTGCTATTGTCCCTAACAACAGGCTATATAGCTGACGAAGCGCGAGGACCCCGCCTGGGGCCACACTATGAGTAGAGGGTCCCTGCACTTCTCCGTGTGCATTCCCAGTGTGATCCATAGTAGCCGCGTATTCGACACCAGGGTCGGGTACAGACATACATTTCACTGAAGCAAGTTGTGTGAGATCACACTTAGTCACACTTAGCCCTCTGCAGTTTTCTATTTTAAAATAGGCTGATTGCAACCCAAAACACGATTTCCAACCCACTCCTGAAACCCACAGTTTGAGAACTACTGTTCCACACCCTCCCACACAAGCGTGGGACATCAGCAGTGGAGCTGCAGGCACAGGGAGAGACGGACGCGGCAGCGGAGATGCTGGGAGGGAGCTTCGCTCCAGGTGACTGCAAGTCAAATTCACACAAGAGAAGCGAATCCTTTCGCTAGACCACACCCTGAGGACATGTCTGCCGCAGCTGGAGCTCTTCCACGTGAGTCATTTATGGCTGTCACACACACTTATAGGGCTGGAAACCATTCTGGCTGCCAGATTTTCACATGGCATGTTACAGGCAAAGATGCAGAGGCACTGAACTTTGGAGGATGTTGAGTTGTTACGTCTGAAATGGCTACAGAATCACATGGCAGCGGAAGTGGGCAAACTGCCCAGAGCAAATCAGATGCGAGCGAGGACTCCACTTTGATGTAATTCCCTGCTATAGGAAATAATAGCCCCAGGCGGAAGTTGTGGAAAATGACATTTAGCATCTTGCTCAGGAGGAAACGGTTTTGCTGGCAGGCCTCTCCCTGCCAAAATAGTAGACACTGGGCGGCTGCGGAGCGGGGGACGGTTCCTCCCCGGCAGAATGACTCCTTCTGAGTTGTGTCGTTCCCCCCCCCACCTCCTCATGCCTCCAGGGCCCTCTTCTCAGCCCTTCCCTCCTAGAGTCACCATTTCTCCTTGAATATGGTTTCCCTCTCTTCACTCCCCGTCCACATGGGTTTCCCTCACACAAGCCCCTCCGCGTGGAGGGGGTGTCTCGGCAACGGGGGTGTTGGCACCAGTGTGTGCCCACTGTCAAACGCAAGACTAAACCCCAGAAAGGGCGCACTGTCTGCAGAACTATAGCTCACGACTGTATAGCTCACAATTTTATAAACTATAAAATCACAACTTTAATATGAAGTTTCCCTCCCCCCTTTCTTGACTGTACCACCAATCTGTACCACGCTCTCCCCTTCCTTCCTTCCTTCCCCTGACACCTTCTCTTCTCACTGTTTTCATTTGAGCTCAAACCAGTCTCCCCCAGCAGACCCAGCCAGTTCTCTTCCTTTTCAGCTCCCTCTGTTCTTGGCTCCCGGAACTGAAGTTTTATGAAACTTTCTCCTTCTTAAGCACTTGACAGTTTCCCTAACTCTCCTCATGCTACTTTAAATCAGCAACAATCCTCTAACTTTGGGAATTCGCCAAAATATCGTGGCTGCTGAGCGTCTACACTTGCCCCTGGGGGATCTCCCCTGCCACAGGGATGAAAGGATTGCTTGAGTGCCCAAGACCCCAAATCTCTGTCTGAGGAGAGGACAGTGGACTCTGGCTTCCGGCGGTCCCGGGACATCTCCACTCAGCTCTGTCACCATTTCAAGTTCAGCACGTGCAGTGACCTCACTGAACTGATTACCTCGCCACTGGTCTCCTCCCGGGCCAAGCCCTGCAGACACCAGGCAGTCCTCTGCGTCACCCTTCGTCATCAGTGTCGGCGGTGGCGGTGTGCTCTGTAAACTGTTGTGTCAACACTACAACGAATTGTGATTCCCACTAAGTGAGGCCCACTAAAGACTTAAGTCTTTCCAACTCTTCCCTTGAAATGTCTGAGGATTTTACCTCGTTCCTCCATCCTCCACTCTGGCCTACAGCTCCCTCCTTCCCCTCCAGAGCGTTCTGCATCCCACTGTCAGTCACCTCCACCACAACCACCTCATACTCAGTTGCTCACAAGCCTTGAAAATCTCCTGTTATGGACTAAAGAGTGTTCCCTCCCACCAAAATGTTGAAGTCTCCTAGTATTCGAAAAATGACCAATCTGGAAGTAGGTTTTCACAGAGGTAATCAAGCTAAAATGAGGTCATAAGAGTAGGCCCTGAGGCAATAGAACTGAGGCCCTTATAAAGAGGGTAATTTGGACACAGAGATATTCATAGAAGGATGACAACATGAAGACGCAGAGAGAATACCAGAAGCCAGTAGAGCCCACAATCCTCTCCTTAGACAGAGATTTTGGAGTCATGGTACTCAAGCAGTCCTTTCATCCCTGTAGCAGAAACACCTAAAGCTACCAGAAGCTAAGGATACTCCCAACAGTCTACTCTGCCCTCCCCATTTCTCTGTTCCATCTAAGTCTTGTACATTCTTTAAGCTCTAACTGTATCTCTCTTCCTCAACTATATGTCTGATGTTTTCTCTCTCTGCGAGTTGCTATTGTTCTTAACATCTGCACTGTATAATCTGACACTTGCTTATGTCTCATTCATAGTTCCCTAATAGTTTCTTGTGTAATATGCTTGAGTCTAGAGTTTAATTTTAAGTGATAATCTGTATTGGAAACTGCTTCCCTAGGCATCTTCCTAGCTCTGTTTTCTTAGTAAAGCATCCTTTCAATCCTTCTAGAACTTCCCACAATTCTTGCATTTTTTTTATATGCCATCCAATCAACTATAACGGAGCATCTGGGTTTAATAAACAGGATGTTCTCACAATGACTCCAGAATCTGTTTTCTGGAAAAGTCACTGGACTTCTAGAAGCTCTAGTTCCCTTGTCTCATAATAATAATGTTACCTCTCCAGCTCGTTTTAAAGATAAAATGGAATAATTTATGTGAAGGTAAATTTTTAAAGGCAAATATTTACTCCAGTGTGAGACTAAATCATCATTATCATCAGTTCCATGTAGCCAGCAGCAATCCTGATGAAGCTATGAGCTTGAATCAAATGGTTCTTCTAGCTTTATGCCACTGGGGCCGCTAAATCTCACTACTAGCAAAGAGTGCCAAGATGACTGCACCACAAGCTGGGGGGGGGGGGGGGGACGGACAGNGGGGGGGGGGGGGGGGGGGGGGGACGGACAGCGGTTACCTTCACAAACAGAAGACAGAGCTGATAGTCCTGACCGAATCGGTCCTGGTGCAATAAACCCACAGCCAACGCATTCTGCATAAGCCAAGAGTTGAATGTCTTAGGGGTTTTCGTCTAACTGAATTCTACTGGTTTTAGGACTGAAAGTAAACTCAGAATCGCTAAATACGCCTGAATACACAGAACAAGCCGCCTTCTATCAATTCAGAATTGCAGATTCACCCCATGAGCATCCTGAACCAAGGAAGAGCTAAACCCTCACCCCGATGTCCAAGGAAGACGAGATTTCGTAGAACACAGAGCTAGGAGCCACAGTGACAGCATCCTCTTACTAAACCCAAATGCTCAGTAATACTTGATTGGACGACTTAGGGTAAAATAATACAAGAACTGTGGGAAGTTCTAGATTGGCAGGTACGCATAGCCCCAAACCATCAACTCTCCCTACAAAACAAATAATAGAAATGAAAAAATATTAAATGTTTCTACTTTTTCTTTTTTCCTTTTCTGTCATCTTTGCATTTGATCTACAAACCTTCTACAAGGAGCAGTAATTTTGATGGTCGCATGATCATTCTTCAGCTGTGGACACCAAACATGGCATATAAGAATAGGAATGCTGCTGAAGCTGTTTTGTGTAGAATTCAGAAGGGTGGGCCCTGCACGTCCGGGGACTGGAAAACAGATCTAAGACACAGGGAGGTCAGAGTCATCACCTGGCGCAGCTCCCCCTTCTGATGGGCTCGTGAACTCCAAGCCCCCTTGACCATCAAGAACAAATCCCAGCAGGAGGCTTGATTTGGGACACTCTGGCCTAAAACTGCCCCTGCAGAGACCTGGCAGCACACCAGTAAATGCACATATCCCAGGGCCAGATGTGGAGCAAATGGGTTAGGAAAGGAAATCTATGCAGTTCTGTGTAGATTTTATTTCAGCATTGGAGCCTCCTGTGTGCATTAAGCCTCAAAGCTGCCAAGAATATTTTGTACCGCATGACAAATGAAAACCAGCTCCTGATGCAGACGGAATTCAATTTCATAGCCCAAAGAAATCTGTCCTCCTCCTATTACAGGCGCTGCTTTAACTATTCTAGGCAAGTTCTTAATTCTTTCCCATTCTTGATATATTAAAAACATTTTCAAAAGTCAGGAGAATTTGATCTGTGATAGATGCTTATTAAAAATCCAAAACCTTTGTTTAAGCAAAACAATTTGAGAAGTAAAATGCTTACAGAGGAAATCCTGGGAAAATGCAATTTTTTCCCCCTTAATGAATTGTGTTAATAATGGGTAAAACATACGTTATGTGGGGTCTGAAGCTGAAGCAGAGCTATTAGAGTCAAGACAAACAGGATGGCTAGCCCCAGGCCCCACCCACGTGCCTCACCCCCTTCTCCCTTTCAGGCTTCCTAGATTGTTCATGTTGTGCTGGTGGGTGGTGTGGCAGCTTGAAGCGGGTTTCAATCGGGGCCTCAATTACTTTGTACTTTAGGTTTCTGGATTATGGAGGAAAGAGAGGAAGGACGTTTGCAGGGTGAAGGCTACTTGACAGCTGATAATAGGGAAAATCAGCAGAAAGACCGTGGTTAGCCTTTGGTCATCTTTGCTCTAAGCAAAGGACACCTACTCCTGTCACTTCCCTGACACCGTAACTTCTGACCCGGGGCAGAAGGGAGCATTGATCAGGCAAGTTGTAGAATGTGTGCACTGCTTCCTTAAAATGGAAACAGCTTAAAAAATTATGATTTTTAGTGTAATAGGTACCTCGAGAACATTCTATAACTAGCTCTACGTCGCAGCATTTTGAAGCTATCTGGAGCCACTGCAGCATGAGTTCAATCCCCAGCCAGGGAGCTGACCCACATGGCACAGCAAACCTCTCCTGCCTCACCTGCTGCTCCCCTCAGTGTATTTCAGTCTATCCGCCTGTTCTGCTCCCCACTCTGTCTCTTCTGAATCCTCTCACCCCCTGCACCTCTGGCCTGTACCCCAGTTCTTGTATGCATAAATAAATAAATCTTAAAAAAAAATTTGGTTTTGATCAATGACTTCACGGGTTAAGATTTAGAAGCAAAAGGCCTCTAGTCTCTGTCATTTGTTTTCTGCAGCCATCAAGATGCAAATACTCAGCCCTTTGGTGTATCTGTGCATCTACTCTCTTGGGTCACTTCTGACTGGCCAATAAGGGAGTAGCTGAAATAAATGCTTGCATCTCATAAGAGCTTCATCTTTATAATCACTGTCTTTGACAAAGATGACAATTATTTTGCCTTCCATCAGCAGAATCCAATGCATAGGGTAAGCTAAGTGGAGGGTGCTTTGGGCAGATGCAGAACAACAAAGCAGAGCCAGCTGCCCCAAATTTGCAAGGAGATAATTCATTCATCAGTGCTGAGACTGCAACACACTGAGCTGGCTGGTACAGCGGTGCGAACTGCGCAGTTAATCTTGAATGACAGAAAAAAACGGAGTCAGACCTAATCCCTGAGTTCCTTCTTTTGGATCTCCTGCATGTCCCTGTCCCTTCCCTCCCCCCTCCTAAGCGTCTAGCTCACATTTTAATTCCCAGTAGAACCATAAGCAAGGCAGCAGGCTGAGCACAGCNCAACCCCCCCCCCCCCCCCCCCCCCCCCCCCCCCCGCACCGCACCGTGGTGTGCAGAGCTGGGGACACAGAGGCAAGCTAACAATATGCAAATCCCATTCCATGTGGGTGATGCCCTCTTCATTCCTCAGTGAAGACCCAGAAGGCTCCCCCTTGAAGGCAGGTCTGTAATCTAGCTTCAACACAATCACTGGGGTGCAGCGCTCATTTGCATAAATTGCATGTGGTCCACAAAAGAGATGGCTCTGTCTTTGTTTAGGCTGAGAGACTGCTTCAGGGTTGAAGAGACCAGGTCTCTTCTTAATTAAGGAGAAGCTCAAGAAGACCTCTGACCCCCAGCAATGCCTCCTTCTGAGTTGCTCTGGTGCTGGCCAGGTCAGTGCTGAACAACTTGGTGCTGAGGGAAGAAACAAGATGTGAACAGTCATGGGAGTCTGAGGCTAAGGAGCCAGTGGCATTTTGCCTAGGCCATGTTGAAAGAACCAAGAACACACCTTTCACTGCACAGGGGAGCAAATCTCGGGTCTCTAGGCTATCTTGACCTCAGGAAGTGGCTGGCGCTAAACTTCCTGAAAAGACACAATGGAATTCTAGTGGAGGATTTAGTGCACTCAGAAGAGGGCCCTGCCAGTCTTCGACCTGGTGAGGAAGGCAGGGAACAGGTGGGGGAAGGAGGGAGAAGGATGCAGTGACATCTGGAGATACCAGCACACCTGAAAACCCTCAGAGGCTTATCGCTGCCTCTTATGTTTTTGTAGTTTTCAGCTCACAAAGCCTGGGGCTTGAAAGACAGTATTAGTTCAGTAGATCCTGTGGGCTGATAGACTAGGCCTGAAACACATCTTTCCTTTCTTCTAGCTGACTGGACAGACTCCTCTAGCACAAAACCGGCTCTGATCTCACATGTTCAGTTTAAATTAGATCTTTCTTTCCTACCATCTGAGAGACTCTGGATTTTGGTTTGGTTTCCAAATCATCACCCCTGCAAGATGGGAGGTGAGAGCTCTAAAATGCTAATCCTGTTCCTAATGGGAGATAAGTAGGTCAGAAGACAGACTTCCTGCTTTTTCTCTTGACACTGTTTTGGCTGAGATCAATGGCTTCATTTAAACTGAAAAAAGACATCCTTCAAACAGCCCACATTCTGAAACCTGAAAACATTTAGGATAAAGAGCTGGTGATTTAAAAGGTTGATCAGCACATACATCCCCCCCAACCCAGCCCCAAAACTCAGAGTGCTCTAGTAGATTTCTACAAATTGTTCAGCTTGATTGGTTGGACTGCAGCTCAGCATGTATTTGCAGCTTCTAGCTGAGCGCTACAAATATGTCGTACACTAATATAGATGATGCGATATGGCATTCTAGTTTGATCCAAGAACACATCCTAATCTTCCTGGTCAGCCCTTCTGCTGAAATAGATTTCTCTGAGACACTGCAGTCTGTTAGGCAAAAGAATGAACTGAAAATTCTAGGGAGAAAGTATTTCTGTTCAAGGATTCAGATGTGATTCAAAGGCAGGATATGCAAAAGTAATTTCATGGGTTTCAGAGGAAGGAGTAAGTATTAGTAAGGCAAAATACTTGCCCACCAAAGCTTAGTTTCGAGGTTGAATTCCCACTAAACTCTCAAAAAATACATGAAAGCTAGCCAACAGTAAACAGTGCTTCTGTGAAACAAGTTTGATGCCCTTCATTTCCCTTCCACCTCCTTATCTTAAAGATAGCACTTGTCTATTCTTGTAACTCTAAGATCAAATACTATCCACACCCAAAACCAGTTATTCTCTCCCAGAGAAATAATAAATTAAACTCACTGAAAACTTGCAGAGTCGGACCTCCCTGGTGGTGCAGCGGGTTGAGCACTGCACTGTGAAGCAGCCACCAGGAGGGGACCCACATGGTGCGGCAGACCTCTCCTGCCTCACCCGCTGCTCTCCTCAGCAGTGTATTTCCGTCCATCTGCCTCTGCTGCTCCCCTGCTCTGTCTCTGGTGAAACCTCTCACTCCCCCCACCTCTGGCCTGCACCCCAGCTCTTGTATGCATAAATAAAGCTTTCAGACTTGCCAACTAGCTCATGAGTCTTAAGATCTAGTACACAAGAGCACTGTACATAATGGTGATGGAGCGTGACGGCCACTCCAGCCTCGACTCAAACAGACATGCTGGAAAGTATTTTTTCATGAAATCCAAAAAGCAAACGGCCCTTGCTCAGTGGGGCTGATCTCGGGTTTTCCTCAGTGTGCCCAGAGAAGCCCTCTCCTGGCTCTGGTGTGGGCACTAGAGGCCAGTCAAGGCCCCTTGCTCCTGGGGAGGTCTACCACCATTGCTTCTAGAATGTGGATTGCTTTTGATGAAGAGCACTGAGGGCCCTGGAGGCCAGGAGAAGCTTCTGTCCTTGCCTGAGTCCTTCACCTTCCCTAGCTGCAGAGGAGAGACCCAGAAGAATGTAGTTTGGAGTCTCGTCCAGTTGTATGTTTATCAGTAAACACGTCCTCTCTATCAAAGAATCCCATCTCTACTCTCAGAGTAAGGACAAAGTAAGGCCCTCTCCTACTCCCCGTCTGTCATGTGAAGTCTCCCCTCTCTTTCCTTGCTGCCCCAGATCCCTGAACACTGAATAAATACTCCTGGTGTGCTCCATCACGCTTTGGAATTTACACCATAGAAAACTGTTCATATGCACGTTATTAAATTGTTTTTCCTTTGCTAACCTGTATAATGCTGTTTTGATTACTCATCCTGCATGACAGGAACAGAGAGGTACAGAATTGTTTCTTCTGTGCCCTGACAGTTCCTGTCTCTCCATCTTTGGCAGCAGCATCTAAAGCATCTTGCCAGCACCTGCCAGCATCAACTTTAAGAGCCTACACAAATCAAGTTCAAATTGCCTGTTGGGAATTGATATTCCAAGATGAATTTGGTGTAAACCAGGCAGTCATTTTTCATGCAGTAGTGAGAAAAGAAGAAAGTTCCAATAGTGTTCTCACCCCAGATTTCACAGTGGCATTTTCAAGGTTTTCAGTCATCGTTTTCTTGCCTGATGGACCGTTTCCTTTGGGCTGACCAAATTCTTAACAAGCAACCTTTGGAGAGGTGGTGAGTTACTGCTGCTCAGAAAAGGTCAAATAAACAGATCACGCCCAGGCCACGGGGGACATAGCTGACCTCTTGGTAGTCAGGGGACAGAAATTCAAAGACCAGAATTCAAACCAAGGGCAACCAAAGGAAAGGTCAGCGTGTAAGTACTGAGTTCTCAGTACTCTCCCTGATCCACTTCATTCAGTGTCTTATGAGAAGCTCCTCCTGGATAAAAAAGATGTGGTATATGGGCCTCCCTGGTGGCGCAGTGGGTTGGGCAGCGCACTATGAAGCAAACTGCAGCCACTGCAGCATGAGTTCGATCCCTGCTGTCAGCCAGGGGGGGGACCCACATGGCGCGGCAGACCTTTCCTGCTGTGCCCGCTGCTCCCCTCAGCAGTGTACTTCTGTTGATCTGCCTGCTCTGCTCCCCGCTCTCTGTGGTGAATCCTCTCACCCCCCCACACCTCTGGCCTGTACCCCAGTGCTTGTATGCATAAATAAATCTTAAAAAAAAAAAAACAAGATGTGGTATATGTACAGCGGAATAGTACTTAGCAATCAAAAAGGATAAATCATACCATTTGCTGCAGCATAGATGGAACTGGAAGGGGTTATCCTAAGTGAAGTGAGCCAGGAGGAGAAAGAAATACTAGATGGTTTCACTTACATGTGGAATCTAGAGCAACCAAACAAAGGATCAGACAAATACAAACTGTAAGAGACCCTTGAAAAGACAATAGATCTGACATACTCAGGAGGAGAAAGGGAGGGAGAGGGAAAAGGGGAGAGTAGGAAATAGGGGAAGGCCAGTACTACAGGCCATGGCGGAGGGCTGTGGGTATCTGAGCGGTGGGAAAACTATGGTGACCACATCTGAGGGCAGAAATCCTTATTGCAAAAAAACCCAAAAAACAAAAAAAAAACCCAACAGAATGTTTAAACTTTTTTTGTAATAATATTAAAAAAAAAGTTTCCCTCATTTGTGTTTCAAGATGAAGTAGCAATAATAAGCTGACTCATCAGGAAATCATGCAAGTCAATATTAAAATAACGATGCAAAATAATTCAAGATGTGTGTGCCATGTTTACTTCTGAAAGATACAATGGGATTTCCAATGGAGGATTCAATAGCATTTCCCAGGAAAATTAAAACAGATTTGGAAGAATGTTCTGAGAATACCAATAAGGCACCCTGTCATTTAAACAGATCTTGACATGGAAGGGTAAAGATAGCCCAGATTCCACTATGCAAAATGGAGTCATGGCAGGTACCTACAAGGGTAGAAAGAAGTGAGGTCAGGGGAAGAGAAGCTAAGGGGGGGGGCCCACAGAGAAGAGGGGGGAAAGAGGAGAGCCCTATTCACCCTCTGTGCCCAGACCAGAACACCACTGAATGACCTCTCCATAAAAACCTTTCTTCAAAGGCAAGTGCTCCTGCCTTTATCAACCAAATTCATGCTAACCTTCAGGGAGGAGAGGGGCACAGGGCTATTGTTTGATCCTTAGTTGCTAAATGTACCTAAATTTGAAGAGGAAGGAACTGGACTTCTGCCTTCTGCGTCATAAAGAATTCCATCAAATACTTTGCTTTTTGAAGGATGCTGTAGTCAGAGGGCTCTGAATTATCCCTTGCTCTTTTGTTTCTTTCAGCTGAAGGGTAGATACTAGGTCTGCCAAGGATGAAATCAAGTGGAAAGCTGAGACTGGAGGTCAAGGAGAGCATGGAGGCAGCATGGAGGCAGTGAACCCAAATAGTACCTAGTCCCAGCACCGGTGAACCAACCAGAAATACAAGTTGTTATGCATCAAGCCCATAATTAAATTCCAAGCACACTGATGACATTTAATCTCTATTTTTTAAAAAAGAAAATAGCCTAGAAGCTGTTGAGTGAAAAATGGCACTGGCAGGTTTACTGCCACAAGAACAGCATGCTGTCCTACTGGGGTGATGGGACCGTGGGGTATCTGGAACTTTAAAAGCCTTATAATTTACTGTTTAAAAAGCATTTGTATCTTAAGCTGTCCGTTCTGTATTAAGGTTGGTGACTTGGGGAGTGGAGAGGGAGATGGAGGGAACACAGACCAGCTGGAGGCCAGAACCAGTTGGTCGATGGAGTTAGAGTACAAGTAGGGTGAATTTAGGGTTCATAAAATGCTTTGGATCCGATAGAAATTTCATGTGAGAAACAACAACAACAACTTCCTCCCCACGCCCAGCTTTTCATTCAGCGGCAAGCGGTTTTCTACAAGAAGCATAATTTTTTTAGAACAAATATATCTATCAAAAAGAGACCTGAAACCCCTCAAAAAGTAACCGCTCCCTCCTCTGATAAGCAGCACTGTAATACGAATTTAGGCAGAGGGTAAGAGTGGAGGCTGATGGAAAGGAAATCTATCTGAGTAGTTCAGTTTTAGGGAAACGAGCAAAATTTTAGAGAGGGGGCCCATCTTTTCAAAAATCAAAGCTGCTGCTTCAAGACTGCAGAAAAATCTTAGTGCACACATACCTTAAACGCTCTATTTTCGAAGTTCTGCGCATACTTTTTGGGAACGCAGAGGGTCCAGGCGCCTGGAGACCCCCCGCTGGCCGGCCTGGGAGGGGGGTGCAAAGTCAAGGCTTAGCAGCGCAGCCCCTCCGCAGCGCAGCCCCCAGCCCAGGGGCCTGCGGCCGACTCCACGTCCAGGCTGGCTCCTAAGCGCCGCCAGATCCGGAAGTGGAGTCCACACGGGCCTCCAGCCAGACCCAGTCCTCCGGACCTTGCCCCAGGGAAGGGGCCAGCTGTCTGGGTCAGGCGCCCGCAGCGCCCCCCGCGCCGCAGCCCGAACCCCGACTTACTGCAAGACAGCACTGGCTCCGCAGAGAGGCGCGCTCGCTCAGGGCTCGCCGACCACTCTGCGCCCCCGCGGGGCTCCGGTGGACTCGAAGTCAGAGGGGAGGACGGCGGGGGGCGGCAGGGGCCCGCCCCGATGGTGGCTACTGCTGCGCGTCTGCACTCGCGTCTGCTCTCCTCCCCCGCAGCCTCGCCGCCCGCCCAACCGGGGCTGTCTATCTGAAGGTGAGGCTGCCGGATGGCGCTCGTCACCGCGCTGCCAGTCCGCAGTCAGACAGGCAGAGAAGCTGCCTCCGCTCCGGCTGCTGCAGGGCCTTAACTCCGGCTCCTCGGCTCCAAACGGCTCTCGCGTCGGTCATCTCCCCTCGGCACTCAGTCCCCGAGCAGAGGGACATCTGTTTCCCATAAACCGCAGGCCGAGGCAAATCCTGGATTATATGTTGCAGCACTCCCCACCGGCGCGACAGCTAATCCCCGCACAAAGAGCTGAAAACGATGCAAGTTGGTGCCCAATTCCAGAAAGATTTCCCAGAGCGATGACTAAAGGCTCTGGTGCCAGCCCTCCCCCCTCCGCAAGGGCCAATCGCAGCGCAGGGGGCCCGGAGAAAGGGGGCTGGACCGCTTTGCAGGTCTGCTCCAGAAATGGTCCTCCTGCCTGCAAACAGAAACGCAAACTGCCCCTTCGGGGAAGTAACTGGTTTGAGGTGGCCGGGCTGCAAAGGGCCGGCCTCAGTTACAGGACAGATGAGTCCAGTCTGCAGGCAGCCGCAAATCCCGAATGTGGGAGAGGGAAACAGTCTCTGCGTTTACTTTAAACCAGCTCTGACAAACAAGCAACGATGACACAATCAGCACTGCAAACGATGAGGGGTTACCGGGGTTACCGTATCTTGGGTCTCTGTTTTTTTTAACTCTGTAAAATAAATTGGGACAGGGAGTCTTCCGTCCTCTTTGCCTCTCTCCTTTCTTTCTAGAAACTGAGTACCTCAGATGTGCGGGCCACTAGAGTGAGAACAGAAAACTGGGATAGCAGAAGCCTCTGCTCTCAAGTGCCTGACAGACTAGCATGTCAGCACCTCATCAAACTGCTGTGACAGACGTGTATGCCAAGGGGACAGGGTTGTAAGTGTAGGGTTTACATCATGTTGGATGGAAATCAAGGAAGACTTCCCGAGGAGGTGGCATTTGAGTCTTGAAGACTGAGCAGCATCGGGTGGAAAGAGGAGAGAGGGGAAGATGGGAGGCTCTATAACTGCAAAAAGCAGGGGCGAGGAGCAAAGGTGAGGTTATCCCGGGTGGGAAGGAGCCGGATTCCCAAGCTTTCATCATTCCCAAATCTCAACCCAAGATTTATTTACTTATGCGTACAAGCACTGGGTACAGGCCAGAGGTGCCAGGAGGTGAGAGAATCCACCAGACAGAGCAGGCAGAACAGGCAAGGATCGAACTCATGCTGCAGTGGCTGCGGTTTGCTTCACAGTGCGTTGCTTAACCCACTGCGCCCCCAGGGAGGGCCCACCTTGGAAAAGACTTTAAGCAGAGGGGTGATGATGAAATTTGTTTTACAAAGATGACTGTGGAAGGAAGCCTGCATAGGAAGACAGAGGGAGTGGGGTTGGGATGGAGGGGAAAGATCCAAAGATAGGAGAGAGAGCCTTCCTGGTGCCGCAAGGGGTTAAGCACCACACTATGAAGCATCTGCCGTCACTGCAGCACGAGTTCGATCCCGACCAAGGAGGGGACCCACATGGCACAGCAGACCTCTCTGGCCTCGCCCACTCCTCCCCTCAGCAGTGTATTTCAGTCAGTCTGCCTGTTCTGTTCCCTGCTCTGTCTCTGGTGAATCCTCTAACACCCCCCCCCCCCGGGCACCTCTAGACTGTGCCCCATTTCTTGTGTGTATAAATAAATAAATCTTTTTTTAAAAAAATAGGAGAGAGGTGAAAATTGTAAGATGATGGCTGGTAACAAGGAGGGAAACAATGGGGCTGAAACATGTCATCGGGTTTCTGATATGGACAACAGACGGGATGGAGGATGCCATGATGCACTAAGAGAGAAAAATGGAGAAGCAAGAGGGTCCCGGAAAGTGATGAGAGTTAAGTTTGCACAGGTTGAGTTTGTGGTTTCTGTGGGATATCCAAATGCAAATATCCCAGCAGACCACACAGTGTTCTGGATCTGTAAGTGATTTTGGAAGTTATGGGCTAGGAGTCAATACAAATTAGGCAACTGTCCACTTATAAATGGAAGGTAAGTACAAGTTTAGTTTGCTACAGATATTTTCACTTCTCTTGGGTATATATCTGAGAGTAGATTGCAGTGTCATAGGTGATTCTATATTAAACTTCTTGAAGAATTGCCAGGCTGTGTACCAAAGCCGTAACATCATTTACACGACCATTAGCGACTACTGGCTGTGAAACAGTATTTCATTGTGGTTTTGATTTGCATTTCCTTAATGACTAGTAGAATGGTGAGTATTTTTTGTGTGCTTATTGAACTTCTGTGGATCTTCCTTGAAGAAATGTCTGTTAAACTTCTTCTCCTGTTTTAAATTATTTTTTAAACTGTGGTTAAACATACATGACATAAAACTTTAAGGGTACACAGGCTTTGCAGTGTTAAGTGCATTCACCATGAGCAAACTTTATCTTTTATTGTTGAGTTTTTAGATCCTGGATACAAGTCCCTCGTCAGATATATGACTTGAGTACATTTTCTCATATTCTGTGGGTTGTCCTTTCACTTTCCTGATGGTGCCATAAATTCTCTAACAGGTTTTTTTTTTTTTTTTTTTAATGCTGAAATTAGTTTCTGTTCTCAGTAGCTAAGAACACAGACAGATGCACTGGTTCTGTTAAATACCATCCTTCTCTCATATTCCCCCCCCCCCCAACAACCTGTTTCAGATCATATTGTCAATTTCATTGTACCCAAGACTTTGGTGAGGTCTCTTTCCTAAAGCTTTTCCTATTCTATCTGAAGCACACCTATACCTTACAGATCCTGGGCACAAACCCAAAGTGTCAATGGCCACCGCTCACACAATTATGAACAGAGCCAGCGCAGGCCTCCCCTCCACCGCCCACCTCCGTCTGCTCCTGGCTGGCACCCCGGCTGGCCGTCAGGTGCAGGTGGCAGAGAGCCCAGAAGGTGCAGTGGACTCCCCTTTCCAGTTGCCTCCTACTTCCTGTTAAATTGCCACAGTCATGTGGGATCTTATGAATAAGTTCAATTTCCCATCTAATCTTTGGATTACTCTCAGTGCCAAATGCAAAGTTTTGCAAAAACTTGGAGCACAATAATTGCATGTTACCCTGAATTGAACCTTGTGCCCCATTACTTTCCTTTTAATTTTTTATTTGTAAATATATTTATGTAGTTTTTGATTTTAAACTTTTCTCCCAGTGGCCATGTTTGGGGGATTAGGGCCTGAAACTGGGTTGCAGGGGAAATCTATGGTATTTGATTTATGGCTGGACGGGAGGAATTTGGGGTTGGGGAAGACAATCTCTGGGGCATTGTGAAAAAGTAAAAGAAAGTAAAATTTCATGGAGGAAGTTCTCAGGAAGCAGAGAGGAGTTGAAGGGTATTATGTGGGCACCTTGAATCTCAGGTGAATATATTTCCTGGCAGGTTAGGCTTCATGGTTGCCGCGAGCCAATGCTTTGGGTCTATTCCATCTTGTCAGTTGTTTTTAAGTCCTCTGTTCCCGTTCTGAACAGCGATCTTAAACTCTAGGAACTAACTGACAGAAGCCTGTTGGAGTAGTTGGAGGGAGCCTGTGTCCAACCAGCCATGAACTCCAGAGAGGTGCTGAGCACACACCGCACCCCAGGCACTGCCCTGTCTCCCCAGGAACCACACAGCTCCCGGTCATCAGGAGCTCAGTGATTCATCAGGATGGTCCACACAAGCACAGGGAACTACACTTCAACCTGGAATGATGCCTAATAAATGAGATAAAACATTGTTGTGAGGGCTTTAGGGAAGAGAAATCTCTCACTTTTCATGTAGTAGGAAAGGCTTTATGGAGAAGGTGGGGAAGCAGCCCGAAGCCTTTGCTTGGAGAGACTAGGGTCTCTTCACCACAGCGGCCGTTCCTGCAGCTCCACATGAGGTTGGAGTGGCTGCAGTTCAAGAACCTGTTTGATAAGACCAGTAAGAGACAGTGTAAAGTGAGAGGTCACTTCGTATTACAGCAGCCAGGAGAGAGTTTATGAAAGCGTGCTTGGGCATTAAAAGATAAAAAGGTGTACTAAAGTTCATATTTCAGATGAAATGGAACTAAATGTTTTAGAAAAACTGGAAAGCCCAGCAAAACATAAAGAATGAAAAGAAATCATCTATAAACCCACTACCTACAGATAAATACATTTCCAGACATATGTTTAAAATATTTGCAGTATGAATAAATGGCATCACTACTTATCTCTATTTTTTCTTCATATTTCTATTACATATGTAATTTTGGAAACTGCTTTTTAAAAGCATATCATATCACTTTTATATCAGTGAAATTATTTGAAGATTCATTTTTAAATAGTTGAAGGATATTCCCTTTATTTTTTCTGATTTTGCAATTATTAAAATTAAACTTCAACAAAATAGCTAAACACAGTCTCTGTCTACACCTCTATATTCTCAGCATAGATTCCTGTAAGTGGAGTTAGACAAGGAGGCGTTACTAGAGTTCTCTCTGCACTTGCCTTACAGAGAGGATGGCACCATGCTAGGTGGAAATGGAGGAAAGTCAGTTCTAACACAGGAATATTGATAAGTCAGTCGAAGGACTCACCGAATCTCATGGCGAGATCATTTGGGGGCAGAGACTAAAGGAAGAAATGGGAAACAGGCTTTGTCTTGTCTAGTCACAAAAGACACAAGATGCCCTCTTGTTCTGCAGCTACTTAAATAATTGTGTTATGTATCCAGATCCTCAAGGCAGAGGAAGGAAAACTGATAAAAATAACAACAGGAGCCCAGGGATGGGGAACTGAATGGGGGTAAACAATTAATTTTAGATCAAATATAAAGTCAGCAGAGGGAAATAAACACTAAAATAATATTTCGAAACAATTAAAAAGTTAACAAGGAAATTGCCGCTGGCATCCATTAGAATAAGAGCACATTTTCATATGTGCTTTCCTAATATGATGACATATTGCTCTTGGGCCGGTCCATTAGCCATGGAAAGATGGACCTGAGTCTCTGGAGACATCACTCAGTGTAGGCCTCAGGCCCTTTCACAGAACCAAAAACTATTTTAAAACCAAGACAGAGAGAAAGTGACTCTCCCTGGGGTCTTAATCATTGTTCTCAAGTTCTTGCCAAAAACTCAGTCATCACAACCCCACATATTTAAATGTGTCATGTTTTTTGTGTTTCAAATGAAAAATCTTACTGGAACAAAACAAAAGGATAAAAACAGGCAAAGAGCTGTTATTTAGGACAGTATTTCTTAGAATGATCGTGATTTCATGTCTAATCAATTCCTGCATTAGAGATGAAAAAAGGGAATCGTGAAAGCATTTCTTTTAAAATCTCTTCTTATCCAACACATGGAGAAAACAGAGAGGACTGAGTAATCATCTTATCTTTTCCTTGGCTTTCAATGCGTTCTGTCCCTGACTTCCAAAAGGTTATATTTTTTTAAAATAAACTTTTAATAAGTATAAATACAAACAGCAAAGCACACAAATCCTTAGGCCACAGTGCAATGAATTATCACCAAGGAACCCAACCAGGCTTCTTTGTTTGAGGAACAGAACAGCAGCAGCATTCCAGGTGCCTCCTCCCCAATGTAGTCTGGAGTTGGCTAAATATTTCCATAAGACTAATATTATTGGTGATAGTAAGCACCCAGATTAGTCTCCAGAAGCCAGGAAGGTTTATGGACACGGTGCCCAGGCTAGAAGGACCTCTCTACTTATCGAGGTTTTGGATTCCTTCATCATGTCCACAGTGCTCGGGGGAAGACACGTGAGCATAAGTGGTATTGCTGGAAAGTAATTTTGTTATGTATCCAGATCTCAAGAATATTTATACCTATGCCTTATAACTGCAGTTTTGAAGAAGTCTTCCCTCCCTGAGGCGTCATCAGAGGCTGTCCGGCAGCTTGGGGTCAGCCCCGCCACCTCCTAACATGCCGTGTGGGATGAAAATGCCCACTTACTTACTGCTCTTTGCCTCAGTTTCCCCATCTATTAAGGGTAATAGTGTAGGACTGCTGCAAATATTAATTTAATTTAGATTGATAAAGAACTTGGACAGGTGCCTGTTACATGGTCAGCAATTCGACAAATGTTAAGTTGTTTAATAACTGTTACAAAAACATTCATCACTGTCTGATTTATAACAGGAACAAGTTTTCAAACAAGTTAAGTGACCAGAAATGGGAGAACAAACACACCTCCACACAGAAGAATCTCCTGTGGGTGCACGGCAGTTAAAAATGCAGGCAGCCCACCCTGATCAGCTGTGCGACGTTGGACAATTTTTTTTTTAAGCCTGAGCCCTCATTTCATCATTTGAAAATAGAGAATAATAACACCTATCCTGGAGGTTCACTGGTTCATATACATAAAGCTCTTAGAACAGTCTTTGGAATACAGTTGGTGCTTAATCAGTGTGAGTTTCTCCCTTGTAAGTTTCAGTGCAGTGGCCTGACCGCCTGATGAGGGGTCACTAGCACAGGGCTTCCCAGCCCCTGGCCTGGGCCGAGCAGGCCAACACGCAGAACCTAATTCCCCTTGGAATGCACAGGGGAGGCACACCCAAGCCCTGGCCTGGAGCTACAGCACGGCCACACCAGGGAAATGGCAGAGCTGCCCGGCGGGCAGTGGGAGGGCAGCGCCAGAACGGATTGTTTGACGGAAGGGAGAAAGAAAAACCCCCACCCCAGCAACAAACACACCCTGGTGAGAGAACGGTGCCAGATGGCCTCTAAGCCCTGCCCCCCTTCTCCTTGAATGCCACCCCCTGACCATGCACCAGGTTTCTTCAGAAACGAAAGGACAGGGGAATGGAAAGGACCGATTTGCGTCCACTTGGGGGAGAGACGTACCCCAGCACGAGCTTCCCGGGGCCGCCACTCTGCTCCAAACCCCTAGGGACACGGCCGCGGTCGGACACGGCTTCATTCTAGAGGAGCAGTTGCGCAACCAGCCTTGGAAGCCCGCGTGGCGCTGAGGTGTTTCTCCAGCCAGGAGCCCCAATCCCTGGACAGGTCAAGGGCCACCCACCCCTATCCCAGCTGGACCTCAGACCCCTGCAAGGACCCTTCACGCTCTGTTCCCCAAGGTCCCTGCCCCTAGGAGGCCACAGCAGAAGCTTGCGGCCCACCAGGCCTGGGCGCAGGGCTGGGCGCTGTGGAGAGCAGGTGGCGGCCTGTGAGCAAGCGGAGCCTCGGCAGGAGGCCAATACTCCCGGGAGACCCCACAGTGCTGGGACTGCCCAGCCCCCAGTGCAGCTCAGACCAGCTCAGACTGCAGCCCCTGGCGCCGCCAGACCGTGCGGGCGGAGAGCTGCCGTCTCGGGCTCCCACTGTCTCCCTGTCGTGAATCCAAAGGCTCTGGCCTTGCGGGGTCTCTGCCACCGTCTAGGGTATTCCATTTCTTCACGCAACGGGCCGTCGTCAGTCAATATTCGCGCTGCGCCTCCAGTGGCTCGGAGCCCAGGGAGGATCCAGGGGACAGAGGGGTCAGTCTCTCAGAGCACTGCGGTGACGCTTGCTGACCGCTCTTAAGGTAGGCTCAGCGGGGGAGTCCCGCTGGTGGCGCCTGCGCACGAGGACCAGTTCTTGTTCCTGTCCTGGCGGGAAGGAGCCGAGCGTCGGGGCTGACCAGAGGCGTCCACTGCGCTGGGCGTTCCTGGAGATGCCGGGCTGTCCAGCGGCCATGCAGCGTTCGGGGGCCAGAGATGGCAACAGCCTTGCGGGCGGCCTCACACGACTTCTGCAGCAGGCAGGGGCTCCTTCGCCATGTTTTGTTCTAAGCGCCTATGTTTTAAATTGAATAACCCAATCTTGCCACTTTGAAAACCATACGGAGCTGAAACTGTCCTGGGACGCACACAGCGGCCTGGGGTCTGCGGGTCTGAGGCCAGATGACAGCTTCAAGTCCCGTTTCAGCTGTGCCACGGCTCTGGGAGAGCGGAGAAGTGGGCAGGTACCTGGTGTCAGCCCCGCCCGCAAAGGGTCCCCCGCAGGCCTCAGGGTGTGGTTAGCTCCTTAACAGACCCAGAACACACACCGGGAGCTGCCTGCCCGGACGACCTTGATACCGAGGTCTTGTCCCAGCCTTGGATTTCAAAGTCTTCCTCCTCGGGCAGGCGCCTCGAGGATAAGGTCACCTTCCACGCTGGGTCCAAAGCCCGCTGGCAGGAAGCACAGCTGACCTTTGTCCAGGCAGAGCGTGACCCTTTGGCTCCCTGCGGTTTCCAGAGTTGCAAAACCAAGTGGGCCCTGCCCTTGAGCGTCACCTGTCAGGCTTGCTAGCAGCAAACGTGGGCTGCGTGGCCAAGCACACCCGGTCATTAGCGCCCTACATACCAGGAAGCGCTCTTCTCGAAGCGGGGCAGGACTGCAAGCGTCACAAGGGTCTGGCCGCGACAGGTGCGCTGGAGGCGCGAGGACGCCCACGTGGATGCTCCCGGCCCAGCCTCCATCTCTGCCTTACCTTCCATCTGTTTTGACGGTTCCCTCTAACATCCTGGTTGGCAAAGCAGTGTGCTCACATGTGGGCGAGGGTGTGAGTGAGCCTCCTTGTCAAATGTAAGGAGACAGCGAAGATAGACAGTGCAGGGCTTAGCCAGGCCAACCAGGTTGGGGTTCCATTGCTGTGCCAAGGGCGGTTGTGGGAGACCAGGAAACGGGCTCTTCGCCGGAGCCCCGCGCTGGTAAGGGGCGAGGAGGAGCCTCCTGTTCTGCCGCGCTGCTCCTCCCCAGCCCCCAGGTGGCACCGCGAAGCCGGAGGAACACGCAGCAGGCTCGGTGTTTAGGTCTGACGCTGGGTGCCGGTGGCCACGTGGGTTTGAACTGCACGGGCGCACTTACACAGTTTTTCCCCCCAGTAAGTAGTTGGACCCACATACTCGGGTCCACAGTCACGGATTCAGCAGCCTCAGCTGTCGATGCTGTGGTCCCGAGACCAACTTCCCGAGGATCCCCAAGGACAACTAGTTAAGCCTGGGGAGTCACAAGTTGTGCTTCTATTTTTGACTGATTTGGGGGTCAGGGCCACTAGCCTCATGCTGTGCAGGGATCAACCGTATTGACTGAGTGTTTGCAAAGAACTTATACTCATTACCTTGTGTGCTCACTGTCCGCCCCATCATCTAGCCCAGGGAGCAGAGACATAGCGAGATTAAATACCTTGCCCAAAATGACACCAGCAAACCACAAAGGTGAGCCAGGTTCGTAGGAAGCAAAGCTCTTAATTATAACTCCAGTGTTGTTCAGTGTTTGCTGCTGTGTGTGGTCCTTTTTGAGGCACTGCACGAGATTGCACAGGCCTGCCAGTATGGCAGGGACAGATCCCAAGGAACTCCTGTCTCTGCCTTCCCAGCTGCCAATTAGCTTCCTGCAGGAGGTGACATTTTGGTGGCAGTGACTACATGGGCCCTGTCAAGGCTCTTTCACAGGGCAGCTCATTTCACAGCACGAGTATACCTTCCTAGTGATTCACACGCCAGGTCACTTGCCAGCTGTGTGACCTTGTGCAAGTTACTTAACCTCTCTGTGTCCCAGTTCCCTTTTCTGTGATAGAAGGACAATTACTATACTTACTTCAAAGGGGTTCATGAGGGCTGAGTGAGATAATTCATGGAAAGGCCTGGCAGACACAAAGTGCTCAACAGGTGACAGTTATTACCACCAGTATTTGCTGTCGCCATGATACTTAATCTATACATACTAGTTTCTCTGGTTTCATAAGCACATGGAAACAGTCCTCAGTATTGAAATGTCTAGAATGTTACTTTGGATTGCAAATCTCCTACTCTAGCATTAGTTTATATAAAGCTGTACCTGAAAGTTACAATACGGCTGAAATTCCAGAAGCACTGAGCGTACACCAGTGTGAAGACAAAGCAGCTTGGGGAGAGCCCGGCGGCCTCTGGGCTGCTCTGTTCTTCTGCAAGAAGGCAGGGGCCCAGGCAGCCCGAAGCACAGAGGGGAGGAGGATGCACACCCACCTTTCCCTCCTGGGGGTTCAAAAGTTGTAATCCTCAGCAAGAGCCCCTCACTCACCCCACCTAGTTCCTATCGCTCAAGGAACCTTCGGCCTCATTTAGAAACCAAAATAACTTCATTTCAAAAATAACCTTTGCATCTGCTTTAAATCAGGAGAGACACAAGTTGGGATTGATGTGGACAAAAGCCCGGGAAACTGCAAAGGCGTGGCTTCACAGTTTGGTAAAACTAAAGGCGAATCACGCAACTTGAACATGTCCATGGCTGACTGCTTGTCCCGAACCCCCAGGACCTGCATTATCTAGATACACAAGACAACGCATCTGGGGACTCCCGGAGGAGGACAGGGTCCGCTCATCAAAGCTGCTGCCCGGGGTTGTCCGCTAGCAGGCGCAGAACTCCCTGAGTGATTGGGGCTTTAAGGGCTCCATGCGGCCCCCCACTTGTGGTGCTGCCAGCAGCACGTCCCTTCCCCCGCCTGGTGTGCCCTTTGAACTCTGAAGGGCCTACTCTGCACCAAATGGAGCATCCGAGGTGATGAAATCAGGCACGAGCAGTTTTTGACCCTCACCCATCAACATGCCCCGAAGTAGAAAGAACCCCAAGTGGGCTGGCTCAGCCCATTTCAGCCCCCTCATCTCAAAGGGGTCCCCTGCCTCCACTGATGTCTCTGTTGGGTAGTCAGGACAAAAGTTCTCAGGCCTGGAGCCCTCCCTACTGGAGACGCCAGAGTACCTCTGAGCACTTTCATGGGGCTGTAAAACGTTATCGCCTGCCAGCGATCAGCCCCTCCTTCACTTGTGAACTCGGATTTATGGCGGGCAGGGCTACTGCAGTCTGCCCTTTGAAAATACCAGCACTTGTCAGACCCTTTCAGACCTGGCCAACCGGGCGTGGGGCTGCCAGCTGGCATCCTCAAAGCCCAGACTCTCTGGGAACAGCTCAGTTAGAAAACAAAACCGCTGCGGGGTCTCGCATAGCACCGAGGCAGCCTCACCCCTTCCTTATGGTGTCAACCCCATGTGGGGCTTACATGGCTCCCAGATTTTTTGCTTCCCTGCGCCTTTCCTGCTTGGGTTGACAGGAGACACCCACACCGAGCTTGACCAGCAAGTCTCAAGGAACTGAGCGCCCGTCCATAGCATGCTCTGAGTTAGTTAGATCCAGGAAAAAGCCACAATTAAGTCACAGCCAGTATCTCCCCAACAGAGCCCAGATAAAAAGCCTCAGCACACTCTCCAAAGTGTCCTTACCGGGGATCCATAACGGCCACCCCTGTGCAGCGGAGTCGGGCCCCAGCCTCCTCAGATGTGGGGACTCAGCTCCCTGCCATCTGCAGACAATTGGGTCCATTACAGTCACCAGGCTGCGGGGTAAAGGGTGGCCCTTGCAAAAATACCCACAGCCAGTCAGCACAAGCCATGGGGCGGGGCTGCAGTGGCAGGACAGAGGGAGCCAATGACCAGCTCTGCGGGCCCTGCTGGCGCAGACACAGAGTTTCCTTCTGAAGTAGGGGAGGAGGGTGAAGAGCACTGCAGGGGGAGGACCAGGGTCCTTCCGGCCCAGCACGCAGCACAAACAGGGCCAAGGTGAAAAGTTTAATCACAGCCTTCAGGAGACCGACTGCCGGGGGTGTGTGACTCATGTGAGAGCGTACACAGCGGCCCTCCAGCAACTCAGCTGGGCCTGCGTGGGCCACACACATGTGGAGTTTACTCAGTGAGTGTCGTCCATGTGTGAGCTATTACACCTATGAATACTATGAATTTCTTTCTTCAATCTCTTCATTTTGGGGTCAAGAGTTAGTGATATGCATGACATATACAGAGCCTTGTGTCACATAAGAATATTGGCACAGGGACCAACTGGCAGGTGCCTCGCCTGTAAACAGGTGATGGAAACATAAATTATCAATAAAAACTGTACTGTAGGGGCCTCCCTAGCGGCACAAGGGGTTAAGTCTCAGCACTATGAAGCTATCTGCAGCCACTGCAGCATGAGTTTGATCCCTGGCCAGGGAGCTGACCCACATGGCACAGCAGACCTCTCCAGTCTCACCCGCTGCTCCCCTCAGCAGTGCATTTCAGTCAGTCTTCCTGCTCTGCTCCTCACTCTGTCTTTGGTGAATCCTCTCACCCTCTGCACGTCTGACCTGTATCCCAGTTCTTGTATGCATAAATAAATAAATCTTTTTTTTAAATGGTGCTGTAAACATACTTTCTCTTCCTTATGATTTCATTCATTTTAATAGTTTTAAAAATGAACTATATATGAGTAAAATTAAATAAAAATTTTATTATTGCCCATGTTCACAGAGGCATGATTTGTGGTAGTCAAAATGTGAAAACAACAAAATTCCCTCCAGATAAATGGACAGATTGTGTTATGTGTAGCCAACGGAATATTATTTAACCACAGAAAGGAATGAAATCATGATATATTATATAAGAACATGGATAAACCTCAAAAATATGCTAAAGTTGAAGACACAAATGGTCACATTATTCAATGATTCCATTTTTATGAAATATCCAGAATACATAAACCCAGACACAACGTAGATTGGTGGTTGGCAGAGATTGGGGGCAGAAACTGCTGGGTGGGTACAGAGCTATATTTTGGAGCTAAAGGGAACTAGTGATTGGAACATGCTATAAATGTACTCCATGCCACTGAATTACTCAAAAATGGTCAAAATTTTTTTTAACTTTGGCATTTTCTGGGCTCAACACAAATATCCTTTGAAAGTCATCCCACAAGTTTACTGAAAAAAATTTTTAAGTAGATTTATGCAATCGATTCATTCATTTGGTCATTCATCTGTTCATTTATTAGTTACATATTGTTCAGTGCTGTTAAGCTCTAGACAGCTGGGGCAGCTGGGTACCAGGAGACTCACCAGCGCCCTCTACCCAGGTGAGGAAGAACAGGCCCTGTTACCGGGGAAAGCAAAGTGGCCGCAGGGTGAGTGAACAAAGCCGTTGCCACAGGATCGGCTATCTCAGGCTTGACCTCACTTACTTCCAAAATCACTTGGAGCGGATTTTGGAGCAAGAATTGTTACTCCCACTTTATAGACACAGAAAGAGAATCAGAGAGTAATTGACTCCCAAAGTCACCCAGGCTGTAGGCAAGCCAGGTCCTTTGCTTCCTGGTGCAAAAGGAAAAACAAATAAACTAGCCAAAAATATTAACCAGCACTTTGGATGTCAGAAAGAGCCACAGAGCTTGCTTTCTAGTGGAATGAACACATGGAAAACAGGGAAAAAACAAAGCCAATAATCAAACTTTCATTTTGAGAAAACAACCACAGAACTTTAGAAACCGAAGGGTTTTCTAACATGACAAGACACCCTCATTTTTCAGGTGTGAAATCTAATGTCTACAAAATTAAATGACTTTTCCAGAGTTACACAGCAAGTAGTAGCAGAACCAGGGTTAGAACTCAAGCCTCTTAGCTCCTAGGCCAAGGTTCCTTCTCGCACGCCACACACACACACACACACACACACGATTCAGAAACTGATCCAGGTTAATCTTTTACTAAGTAGAAGTCAAGTTTCTCCCTTACCTACACATAATTTCTACTCTCTGTAACCTCTCAAGTGTAATGACCTCCAGATTGTTTGACATTCTCAATGGATTTACCATTTCTTTCATCATACATTTTGTTAAAAACCAGTAAGGGAACGAGAGGTTCATAAGCTATAACCTGTGAGGGCCTGTATTTGAACTCTGTTCATTTTAACACAGGTAAACCTCTTAGAAGATTGAAACAGGAACTGAACTGGGAACAAAGAGGAGGAGACAGCGGCTCTGAAGACATAGAACAAAGACCCTGCTAGGAATTTCGTCAAGAAAAGGCGGCTATGCAGGACTGTGCTCTCTGACAAAGCTGTTCCACACTGGCCTGCGGCCTTTTCCTTTCTGACCATACTCCTTGCGCTGGACTATTTCTATTATTAACAATAATACACAAAATAATTACAGAGGCAGATGCATATTTTTTTAAAAGATGGGGGTGATGTCACTACTTTCTAAATTTCAAGCCATTAGATTATGCAATTCAGGAAATTGCTATGTGTCTTTTGAGGATGCTCATCATCCAATTAAACTCTTACCTTTGATTCAAAACAGCCACCTCTTAGTCACCCACCTCCTGGCAACCTGAAGCTTCAATTACCCATAGCAGAGCCTAACCCAGCCCTTCCAAAGAGCTGAAGTCTCAATTAACTGACTTAGTTCAGCACCCCACAATACCCCCATTATCAACATACAAAACACTGTACTAAAGGGAAAATATTAAACTGCCTACTGGTACTTTAAAGATGATACAGACATAATTGTCATGTGGAAGGTCATGTAATAATAGTTAATGGAACTAATTACAACAGAGGTCCCATGGAAAAATCTGTAGATGGTCAGATCCACTAAGTCTTCTCAGATGATTCTGGAAACTACATATTTCTAAGCCTGAGTTACATAGTTTTGGATTCTTCCTTTTTTAAAGAAAATAAAAGGGATGCCTAGGCAGCCTGGCTTCATAAAGAGAAGAAACTGAAGATTTAACCATCAGGGACATTGGAGAATGTTATAGAGAGAAGGGCTTTCTTCACTTTGACAAGTCTTTTGATTTCTCCTGCTTAGCTGTTCCATGATGTATTTTAAATTATGGGTAAAAATCACCCACTCTTAGGTCAGTCACAACCTGATAAAGAGGTGAAAAGTTCTAAAACACATTCCATTCAACATTCATCATCCTCAAATGCATTTATCTTTTGTAGATGGGGTAATTCACAGCTAACTATACAGAATTTCCATATTTATTATCCTGTATGAGCTCTCTGTACTTCACTGAGAGATGGAAGAGCTTAAAGTCAGGTTTTATATGAAGTTGAGTCAGGAAGAGGACTCTGCTAACCACAGTTAAATGTGTATTTTGGAATGAACTTTTGTTTTGCCAACCATCTTGGTGGGTTTTTACAAGCTTCCTGTAGCCAGCTGTTCGCTCTGTTCTCAATGACCAAGCACCCGCATTTGCAAGGTGCTGCCTAAAGTCAGGCTGTTGCCATAGAAACGAGCAGCAGGCTGACTTCCACAGTGGGTCCAGCAATGGCCTGTGACCACTTGCCCATCACCCAGCCACTGAGCTAACCCAGGGCAAGCGTCAACACCAGAAGCTTTTAGTTAGTTGGTAAAGGATGGGATTTGCTAAAAATCTAATTGAGAATTAATCCTAGGCTCTACAATAAAGGATGATTCTAGATCTAAGAGTAAGACAATGTTTTCACCAATAACCCTTAAACTGGCTACTGGTATTTTAAAGATGATACAGATGTAATTGTCACGTGGAAGGTCGTGTAATAATACAGTTAATAGGACACAAAATAATTACAAATTCATCCAAATGATGGAAAAAGCTATATTAACTTTGAAGAAGCTACAAACTGTATTGTCCCTTTAGAAGTGGGAACAAACGTAATTAACAGTGATAATAACACACACATAATGACTGCACTGCCCCAAGAGCACTGACATACTAACTCAGGGACTCCGTCCAGCCAACCGCACACACTTTACAGTGACTTTACAGATGAGGAAACTGAGGCTTTGAAAGTTAATGTCCATCCACCAAGAAAGTAGTCAAAACCCCACAGAGTAAAACTCTACCTGGCTTAATTCAGAAAAGGAAAAATAGCAGAACAAAATACAGCACAGAACTAAGGATAGTAAGGCCTGCATTAGTTGGCTGGCGCCGCCATAACAGATGAGTATGAGCTTACACCAACAGAAGTGTGTTCTCTCGCGGTTCTGGAGGCCAGAAGTCTGAACATCGGGTATTGGCAAGATCAGTTCCCTTTGGGAGCTTTTTCCCCCAGAAAATCTGCTCCAGGCCTCTCTTCTAGCTCCTGGCGGCTGCTAGTAGTTCTTGGCATCCTTGGCTTGTAGCAGCATCACCACGGGCTCTGCCTCCTCCTTTACACGGCTTCCCTCGCGCCTCTGTGTTCTTTCAGGTCTGTTGTAAGGAGTCTTGTCATCACCCTCATCCAGGATGATGTCATTCTGAGAGTCTTACTTGAATTACGTCCGCACAGACTTTCTTTCCCAAATCAGTCTTCATTTGCTCAGACTGTTGACCCAGCATTGGCCATTTGCTCCTGAATCCTGAGCCAGTGAGGGGTCTGGTAGGACAACAGCGTGAGGCTTCAGCTCCTTGTCAGACTCTCCCAAGTGCCTGGGCTCCTCTCCCCATGGGCCTGGACCCCAGCACCCCTCTTTCATTTGCATAGCCCTCTTGATTTCTCTTGCCACTTCTGAGTCTTCCACTTCAACTCCCCTGCACTTGGATGGGGTCCACTGCCCCTCCAGCAGCGTGCTCTGCTCACCTGACCCAGAAAGCATTGTACACTCGGCCCCAGCCTAAATCCACCCGATCTCACGTTTCTGCCAAGTATCTTTCCGTTATTGAATAAAGGGAAGGAGCGCGGTCATGTTTGAAAGCACAGGCATGGGACAGGCTGCCACATAGCAGCTGGGGTTCGACACTGTGTCTGTCGAACACAGTGGGGACACGTTCTGACCCTACATGGCTGCCGGGTGATGCGTCAGAGGTATGTCGAGATAGTTCAGGAAAAGGTTTAGCGCACAGTGAACACTATGCCTCAAAACAGAAGAAAACAAATGTTCCAGTGCTCTTCCTCACCATGAAGAATTCTCCCTGCATTCACAGAGATGTTAGTTTTTTAAAAAAATATTTATTTACTTATGCGTACAAGAGCTGGGGTGCAGGCCAGAGGTGCAGGGGCTGAGAAGCTTCAGCAGAGACAGAGTAGGGAGCAGAAAGGCAGATCTACTGAAACACTGCTGAGGGGAGCAGCGGGCGAGGCAGGAGAGGTCTGCTGCATCGCGTTGGCCTGGGATTGAACTCATGCTCCAGTGGCTGCGGATAGCTTCACAGTGTTGCGTCTTAGCCCTGTATCACCAAGGGGGCCCCCACAGAGATATTCATCTAAAGATTAGCCCTTGAGGCTCTCTCTGCACCTGGAACTCTTTTAAGAACTGGAGAGCAGAGCATTGGACATAACACATGCACAAGCATCCTACTGACATGCTGACGAGTAAAATTAAAGACCATGTCTGTGCAGTTACGTGGGGAAAGAGAAAACAGTCTAAAGGGAACGGGAGTTTCCAAGGGTGGGTTTGAGTGGGCTGGTTGAACAGAGAAGGTGGCCCCTGAGAGAAGGCTGCACAGCTCAGGGGTCTGCCGCGGGGCTGTCTGCGGAGAGAACGTCCTTGGCCATGGAAATAACAGCTGACAGACCAGCTTGCAGGCCCCTGGCACCTAGTGTGCAGTGTACTGGCTGACCAGGGGGATGTGACTGTGGGCTTGATGTGCTGAACTTCTGTTAATTTTATTTGCTCTTAAGAAACTCTTAAAACGGATGATAACCTCTTAACAGGGATACCCCTCCGAATTTAGAGATTGCTACTTTGTGAATTTAAAGCCTCAGCACTTTTTATTTACTGATTTTAAATTTTCTACTGAAGTTACATTGCATTCTGACATTCCATGTGTCGTGCTGCATCCCCGAGAAGCAGCGCGTGCATACATGGCTAGGGTCCTCGCTAACAGTGCTGTTCTACCCTTCGTGTCACTGTCCCCTTGGTCTGATTGTGCCAAAGCTCTTCCCCCTGCCCTTCTGAAACCACTAATTGGTCTTAAGAGTTCAAAAGTTTACTTTTGTTTTATTTAGTTGGCCTGTTTGCTTTCTCTATACACCACTGTTAAAAATAGGCAGAGCAACTCCAAAATAATGTTCTTCATGGAGGACCCCACCCAGATTTAATAGCTATTGAAGTTTCAATCCCTTCCAAAAGTCTAATCTTCAACCAATCAATCTGGAGTTTCCTATTCAGCACAGTGAGGTCATCTCTAAGGAGAAGACCCCGTTTTCCTAGAGAGAAGGTGACTGTACCAGATGTGATTTTTTCTTTTGCTAGTCCCCTTGTCCCGCCCCATCTCTGTCCGCAGACGCCCTCCATGTTGTCTGGCCCCAGGCAGTGCCCACATGGACGCTGCCTGGCCCGTGCATCGCCTAGTAAAGTCCATTGGACCTCTGCGTTTGTGAACTCTGGTTTTTAACACCACATGTGAATGAAACCACATAACGTTGTTTGTGTGGCTGTGTATTGCCCTCTCGGTCCATCCCTGTTATTGTAAATGGTCAGCTTTCATCTTTTTTTTTGTTATAACTGAGTAGTATTCCATTGTGTGTGCATGTGTATGTGTGTACACACATACACACACACACTGCCTGTTCTTTAACCTTCATCTGTCAGTGGGCACTTAGGTTGTTTCCACCTGTTAGTTCTAGTTAACAATGCAGCTGTGAACATGAGGGTGCACATCTCTCTCTGAATTAGTATTTCCATATTTTTCAGGTAGGTGCCAAAAGTGGGATAAATGGGTCATACGGAATTTCTACTTTGATTTTGTGAGCGATCCCCATACTGCCTTCCATAATGGCTACACAGGTTTACGTTCCCACCACCAGTCGGTACTTTTTAGATAATGGACACTATGCTGGTTACAACAGAACCTCTGTGAAGTGACATCCTTGAAACCCTGTGCTGAGACGATGGCCTTGATGTGAGGGGGCGCGGTGGGCAGGGGGTGTGCTGGGCTGGGACTGGGCACTAGGAATTATCCTCAGGCTTCCCTGCAAGCCTGACCAATCACATCTGGGCTTAGCATCTAAAAGGGGATTTGGAGACAGTTGAGGGGCTTAGCAGCGAGTAATCATGGTAAGAGGATGGAAAAATAAGCCCAGGTGGGACATTTTAGGAGTTGAGCGTGGAATTACGCAGTCTGAAGATGTATATACACTCCTGCCCATTTTCTCTGAGAAACAACCTGAAAAGGGTTTAATTTACAGCATGAAAACTTCACGGCTGACTGTAAAATTTATTAATTGATTAAGAGCTTCTTTATAGGAAGTCTAGCTGAATACTGTGAATTGTTTGGCTCCTGTTCTCTGAAGTTATCTAAGTGAAAAAAATATTTTTCACCTATGACTTTTGACCTTACCCATTGAGTTTATTTTTAGAAGTCATCATCATGGAGCGAATCAGTTGTTTTATAAAAGAAACAAGAAAGGAACAAGTTTAGCTAACATCTCCCTAGTATGTTGGCCAACAACAGAAAATCGAAGCCCATGTACTTCAAGCATAGCTCCACATTTCTGCACAGCCCTCGGATGCTGATCTCCAGTACAACTAAGCAATTCTGACTGAAAAATTTGAAACTTAAAGATATCCACGCTCCTCATGAATGTGTGCAGCTGTCCCTGTGGGGGTAGCTGTCCCGGCGACAGTGTTTCCTCCTGCTCTTGGCTGGCCTGGGACACGGGGCTGGCCCCCAAGGAGGCTGGTGTTTCTCTGCCTTTGGATGGAATATCAGGCAGAGCCTAAGATTGAATTTTTAATATATTTTATTAAAAAAATAGCCTTTACTATTTTATAACAATAAAAGATTTAAAAATTAGGGTCTAAAAAGGGGATTCTGTTGGAATCCATTGCTTTTTCTGATACAGTATCATCATTCTTTTGGGGTAACTGACAATATGTGCTCTCCTTAGTTCAGCAAAGCATGGTTTTTTCCTCACTCATTCCTTTCTGGTCATTTCTTTGTGTCGTTCTGGAAGTCAGTTTCTTAATGTTCAGAAGAACAGGCTCTTTGTGACATGAAGAGACAGACCCAGGGCAGACAGGGTGCGGCTCCAATGCAGAGGGCAGGAGAACAGCCGCAGAAGAGCAGTGTCCCCTTTCGTGACTGGGCTGCCAGGACAGTACCTGAAAAGCGGCCCTAAAGTGCAGCCTTAGGTTCCGTAACTCGAGAAGGTTCTGCTCTTGGCTGTCTCTGAGGCCCAACAGAAATTCTTTCCCAAGTGACAAAGCCTGAGAATGAGGTCCTCGCAGCTCCTTTTACAGATTTAATGCAGATGACATAGTTCAAGCTTGCTTCACCTGACATTGAAGCAGTATTTCCTAGAAAGTCTCTTTAATCTTGTATATTTTTTCTGCTTTATAAATAAAAAGCACGACATTCTGATCCCATCTTTGAGCTCCATTTGGAGTTAGCGTCAGTGAATCACAGAATGATAGAGTCAGATGTAACCTAAGAGGTCGTTCCCTCATAGATAAGAAAACTATGGGCCTCCCTGGTGGCGCAGTGGGTTAAGCAACGCACGACGAAGCAGACCGCAGCCACTACCACAAAAGTTCGATCCCTGCAGCCAGCAAGGAGGGGACCCACATGGCGCAGCAGACCTCTCCTGCCTCGCCGGCTGCTGCCCTCAGCAGTGTATTTCAGTTGATCTGCCTGTTCTGCTCCCCACTCTGTCTGGTGAATCCTCTCACCTCCCTGGACTCTGGCCTGTACCCCAGCTCTTGTATGCATAAATAAATAAACCTTTAAAAAAAAAACAAAAAAACTGTGACCCAAGGAATGCAGTGCCCCCGTTCCCACTACTCAGACAGACTGTTGACACCCCGCAGGACTCATGAGGGCTGGGCTGGGCCCAGAGCCAGCCCTTCCGGTCCATTCCACACCTGGCTCCTGGACTCCCAGGTCACATGCAGGGGATCCACAGGTCCTGCACCCACACACAGGGCCACTCTCTACCACAGCCACACCCCACCTGTTCACCAGCAGGAAGCCTTAGACACTTGCTTTAAGCTGGGACTATGATATGACTGGATCGCCTTTCACTGGGCTCTCATTAAGCCAACTCTCCTCCCACCCTCTGGGGGGCGTTCTCCTTCCCCAGAGTCCTCCACCTCCCTGCATCTGCTTACTGCAGCTACTTTCTCCTGCTCCAGAGTCCTTCAGAGTCTCAGAGTCTCCAGAGTCCTTCCCCACCTCGCTCTCAGCCTCAGTGTCTGGTCTTCCAGAACCCTCCTGACGGAGCTATGGAAATGTCACTGCCTTCCTAAAGGTCCTGCCTCCCTCTTCTGAGCCTCTCCTTATTCTGGACGCTCATCACTGTTCAGCAGTGGGTGCTGGGAGGCGCCCTTCTCCACCCTGAACACACCAGGCATGCCCCGTGCTCTCGCACACCCAAGGGACAACGATGTTCTGACCCGGAATCCACCAACATAGAACCACCCAGGAACTAGGAGTGGAGAAGCTGAAAAATTGGGCATCATCGACTCTTTCAGGGGGTGGTTCCAGAATCTCCTTTAAAAAAAAAAATCACACTACAAACTTCTGGTTAAAATAAAAAGATGCTGGGATGTGGTGTGCCACGTGGTGATTATCATGATTATCATTATTATCATTAATGGCACAGATTTAATAGCTGCTGAGAACAGACTTGAGAAGTTCTCATCACAAGAAAAGGCATTTTTTGTAACTATGTGCAATGACAGATGTTAATTACCTCACATGGTGATCACATCGCAAAACATGCTGTATTTGCAAAGTATTGAATAAGTTTTACACCTGAAATTAATACAATGTCATATGTCAACTGTACCTCAATGAAGACATCACTGTAATGAACAAATACCCTGACTTCTAATAAAAGTCAACGTCGGTTTGAAAAGGGAAGGCACCTTCAGAGAAAAACACGTAGGAGAGATATAACACCCAAATGCAAAGCATGCATAATTTCCATTGAACAAATGAGTTATAAAAAGATGTATTTGAGTCAATCAACTTGAATATGGATGAGGTATTAGGAGATACTTTAAAAAATCACTGTTGAGTCAGATGTGATAACTGCAGGGTAGTTATGTTTTTATTTGAAGCCTTTGTTTGTTGTTCTCCAGGAGGAAGTAATTAGAGGTGAAATAACATAGCTAGGACTGCTTGAAAGTACCGCAGCAAAAAAACAAAAAGCAAAGTTGATGGGGGCGGACCAAGGTTGGGAAAATGTTGACTATAGTTGCCATTGGGTTTGGATGCCTGAAGGTTCATTATACTTTGCTTTCTACTTTTGTGTAACTTTGAAATCTTTCAAAAGAGAAACATTTGAGAGGTCACTGAAGTCATAATTTCTAATCATCAATCTAGGCAGCACCATTTTTCACCATTAGTTAAGTCAATGTGTATTTACTGAAACCCTGCCATGTTAAACGCATCGTGGGAGGAACAGTGTGTGTGTGAGGGGGGGATGGGGGGGCAGAATTACAGAGGACGTGGTCAAATGTCTGAAACTTTGCCACTTGCAACCACATGGATGGGACCTAGAGGAGATCGTGCTAAGTGAAGAAAGTCAGAAGGAGAAAGACAAATACGGCACGATTTTGAGGGCTAAAACGTGAAAAAAGCAAATGGGCAAGCAAAACACAAGCAAAAGCCCTAGCCTCTGACAACAGAAGGAGGTTGGGGGAGCAGAGGAGGCCCGGCAGAGGGCCCCCCCACTGGAGGTGAATGAGGACTGGCATTGGATGGAGGCTGGGGGGAACAGTACAGAGTTGCTGAGAAAATGGGCTCCTGAAACCCTCACAGTACTGTAAACTAATGTTACCCCAATAAAAAAGAGAACAGTACCCCCAAAAAGTCAAAACAAAAAATCCCCCCAAATACCAACCATAAGTATAAATACCCACAACTTATGTTTGGCTCAAACTTAGGCATGGAAAACCCTGACCTTCCCAAAGCTGTGTACACCCCTCACGCACAGCTGCTTAGGGGCGAGCCCCTAAGCTCGCCTAAGCCTCTTTGCTCATCCCTATGAAGCAGGATGGGGCTACCGACTCCCTGGCTGGTGGAATTATTAAGAAAATATGCGGCCCAGCCAGCACCTGCTGGGCTAACATTGAGGAGTCAGTAACAATAACGGGTATTATTATGTGGCTTTCAGCGTTAAGTAAGACAGTGAGGGCAGGCTGCTGGGGACAATCAGCAATAAGAGCTAATGTGATCTGGCACGAGCAGCCGCCAGGCTGCCTGCACAGTCAGAAGGAGGTGCCCCTCCTCAGGGCGGATGGATGGGAGCAGGGGTGACAGCGCCGGGAGGCAGAGATGCTAGTTCCACCCCAGCGGGGCTCCCTTGGGTAGGCCGCAGCCTGCACGTCCTGAACAAAAGCCCTGAGTGGGCTTCCCAGGCCCACCTTTGCCCCATCAAATTCCCCTAGAGGAATGAAAGCTCCAGAGCTTGCCTGGCGCCGAGCATGTGAGCGAACATCTCAATGACGCAGATGCTTGGTGCTCACCACCCTCGTTTGGGTTGCTGTGGCCGGGCTGCAGGGCTTACAAAAGGCATCTATGCAGCAGGCGTTCTGCCATCTACCTGGCCCCTTCCGTCCCATCCCTACCTCCTTCATTCCCACTCTGTCCAGTCGCCATCACCCTGAAGTTGGGGTCATTTAAGGAGCCATGCCGAGGCCCCAGGGAACAGCGGGCCGGGCTACAGGTTGAGTTCTTAAATGTACTCTCCTTCTCCCAAGAGGGGGTCGCAGGGAAGATGGCTAATCTGCTCATGCAGCTTTGTTCAGCTGCTCCACTGTTTTACTTTGTGACTGGGTTTGATTAAACCTTACCTTGTGTTGTCCCCTCCTCCTCTATTTCTTCCTCCTCTTCCTTTTTTAATTAAAGGGCTAACACTGTGAGCCCCAAACAATCAGGCCATTCACTCACATGCAGTTTTGCTACATGGTGGATTGAAATGTACCATCCACCTCGCAGCTGCAGGAACAGCCACAGCACATGTGTGCACATCTGCTTTGCAAATGCAGGTGTGCCTAGATGCCACTGCAAAGAAGCAAACCTCGCTCATGCCAAGTACCATGTGGTACAGGAAAGGCTCAAGTTCACGGCCACCTCAACTAGCCTGGATAGACAGCATGCACAGGTGTTCAGAAATCAAAAATGTGAACGCATTCAATAACAAACACTTCAGAGGACTGGAGCAATATTTCATAAAGTTGGGGCTTTTCTCAGCATTACTGAGAAAAATCACTAGGAACCTTCATCAACATTAACTCTTTACAAACCTTGTGGGTTAGGCACATCAAATGTTTGGGTTAGGTATATCAAATGCCCAAGAAATACATATATACCTATACCATACACACACACACACACACACACACATTTGCATACATTTATAAAACCTTGATTATGCCAGTACAATGCTACCTCAAAAAGGAAAGTGAAATTAAAGATTTATATACCAATATGATTCATATACCAGATAGCTGAATGGTGTAAGTCAGTAATAAGCAGGGCATGTTACACATTTTTTCTATGAATAATTTAATGACTAAGACTGTTACCTCCCAGATAACAAATACAAGGATAATTAAATAAAGCAAGAAATGTTAATCTATACAGTAAAGCATAGTGTGTGAATCTAAGCAGACAATTCATTCCAGTTCTTTCAAAATTTGCCTGAAATATTGACCCTAACCATGCCACAAATCAGCAACCTCTGTTCACTGATTTCTTAGAAAGAATTGAGTCTACTACAACAGAATGTCTATCAAATGAAAGTCTCTGAAGGACTTTTGAATACATGGTAGGTAAAAACTATAAAATCAGCCTGTTGAGAATGCATTTAAAAGATGTTTCAATAATGTAATTAAATCAACCACTTTCTAATTTGATAAATATTTTCTATCTTTAAATCTATTCAATGAGTTGGACATGAGAAAATGGAAATTAACATTCTGAGTTGTTTTAAAGAAAGTCTCTATAGTTTTAATTTCAATCAGTCATGATCATCCAGGATGTGTATTATTAAGGTCATTTCCCTCTAACTCCAAGCTCCCACTCCATCTGCCTCTGGTCACTTTGTAGCTATATTCCTTTTTTCTAGTTTCAAAAGCAATAAATGCTCTTCACAGAAATTCAGTGGTCATCTATAATTCCACCACACAGAAATGACTACTTAACAATTTAGCATCAAATGATTTTGCAGACAAAAATATTAAATAGTACTTATTAAAACAAATAATGCATAGTAACTTACAATTTCTTTAAAGAAATTATACCAGAGGGCCTCCCTGGTGGCACAGTGGGTTAAGCAACGCACTATGAAGCAAACCGCAGCCACTGCAGCACGAGTTCGATCCCTGCTGCCAGCCAGATGGGGGACCCACATGGTGCGGCAGACCTCTCCTGCTGTGCCCGCTGCTCCCCTCAGCAGTGTACTTCCATTGATCTGCCTGTTCTGCTCCCTGCTCTCTGTGGTGAATCCTCTCACCCCCCCACGCCTCTGGCCTGTACCCTATATGCATAAATAAATAAATCTTAAAAAAAAAAAAGAAATTATACCAGTAACACATTAGATAACTTTCCTTATGGAAATATTTAGTTCCATAAACCCGGTTGTTTAAGTGTATCTGACTGCATAATCTGCTGTCGTATTAGTATGGATTTATTTAACCAATTCCCTAATGTGGGTAAGTTAATAATATAAGCAAATGGGGAAAAAATCACTTTTGAAATATTTTCCTATTTTTAAATGTTTTCTTTCTAAGTCACTGGCTATTAGTCCCTGGCTTTTTTTGGGGGGTGGGGGGAAGGTTTTGTTTTTTTTTTAATCAACATATATAAAACAAGAATTAAGCAAATGACAAAGAAATTACATTGAAAAGTACATGTTTTTATATCTCATGTTAGTCAAACGCATATTTTGCCATTTTCTATACTTCAAAGACAGGAAATCTGCAGAGGAGACGCTCCGGGCGCTGGGACTCAGGCCACTTTCAACAGTCCCCGCTCGCTCAGGTCCTCGTCCACAGAACACAACCCCGGGCCTGTCTCTTTCCCTTACACTGTGCTGTCGTCCTGCCTCTCCCCAGTCCTGTGCGCCTCTTCATCCAGCTACTCTGGGAGCTGTGGGTTCTCTAGCCCAAGTCTGATTCTTATCCCAGAGGCAAGGAAAATTCAAGAGCTGGAAATAGTCTTGCAATTTCTAAGTATGTGGTGAAAGAAAACAAATGACTCCAAGGGTAATAAGACTTCAGAATAAACATTGTTGCTTTGCCATTTTGCTGGACAGCTTTTGATCCTTTTGTAACACACAATTTTCATTCAGGATAATTTCCCATGTGTCAATCTGCCATTGCCTCATCCCCACGTCATGGTATTATTTTTCAATGGGCTATTTGTGTAGACACTTTTCCCCTTTTCTTTTGGCCAAATGTGTGAACAATGAAATTACTTTAGTTGGAAACTCCATACCATGTTTCTAGAAAGATCATGCGTGCAACTGTATTCCTTTGTGCTTGCAATGGTGTGTTACAAACAGAAGGCATTTTTAAAATATAAAATATTCCAGAGAAGTAAGACGCAGATACATGCTTTCCTCCCTGGACACTGTACTACCCTCAGCGCGGACTCGCGAGCGCAAGGCTCAGAGCCCTTGACCATGGTCAAGCGCATTAATAAGAGCCAAGGTTTGAACCCAGTATTTGACCACAGAGCCCACCACATTCTTGATACTACTCCATGGCTGATTCCACACCACACACCCAGCTCTGTGGTTAAGAGCCAAAACACTGAACAACTTCCACTCAAGAGGAACAAAGTAATCTGAAGTCACGGACAGACCCTCAGAGCCAGAGGCTCACCTGCAGACCTTCCCTACAAAGGCGGCCCACAGACACACTGGCCAGTCAGGCGCACGTCCCCGCCCTTATTTATTACTTACGAACACAAGAGCTGGGGTACAGGCCAGAGTCATGGGAGGTGAGAGGATTCACCAGGGACAGAGTGGGGAGCAGAAGAGGCAGATGGACTGAAACACACTGCCGAGGGGAGCAGCGGGCGAGGCAGGTGAGGTCTGCTGTGCCATGTGGGTCTCCTCCCTGGCCGGGAATCAAACTCGTGCTGCTGTGCAACGGATGCTTCACAGTGCAGTGCTCAACCTGCTGCGCCACCAGGGAGGCCCGAGCGCCATCCTTATGTTGGTGCCCAGTATCACCAGACAGACAGCAACAAACAGATCAAGGAATTCAGGGGCCACTGAAACAATACAGGGGAGGATAAAGACTTTTTTTTTTAAAGTGTTACATTTAGGAAATGACAGGGTATTTTTTAAAAATAAAACACCAGGAAGGACACAGAGCAAGAAGATTTTTCATTGTTCTTATTACCCTGTTCTCTTCTGAAATTTTGAACTATGTAAATATGTTTCTTAAAAAATTAAATATAACTGGCATGTGACGTTTTATTTTTTCATTTCAGGTGGACAACAGAATGATTCAATACTCCTGCCTCGCCTGCTGCTGCCCTCGGCAGTGTGTTTCAGTCAGTCTGCCTGTTCTGCTCCCGCTCTGTCTCTGGTGAGTCCTCTCACCTCTGGCCTTTACCCCAGTTCTTGTATACATAAATAAATTTTTTTTAATGAACTAAACAAATGTGATTAAATATGGTTATAGACACTTGGGTAACATTTTTTCCCATAGTTCTTCAAATAACCAGGTTTGTATACATTTTAGGGTTCTATCTTTAAAAAAAATCTTACCCTTTAGAAAGACACCCTTTTGTCCCTCAATTCTGGAGAGTGTGGAATATGTCCCAACCTCTTTCCTTAATTCAGTGGGCCCAGCTGTGACAGATCACTTGGGGGACAAGTAGCCAAGGCAGCCCCTGGGGGCGACACCACGGCTGGAGCGGTCTCACTGGGGAAACTTGTCAAAGCCGGTTCAGTAACCAGGGCCGTTCAGCTGGAGCCACAGTGACGGGGACCACCTGCTCTGCCACTTCACAGGTCCCAGCTCCCCAGAGGCGCTTATTTCACGTGTCCACTTGATGGGTCACCAATTCCTTGTACACACACACACACACACACACACAAGCAAATACCCTACCAGTCTGTTTCTCCGGAAAACCACACTCATCCAAACGAATACTTCCTCAACCAGGACTATATGTCAAGCAGTAAGTGAAGGGCCAAGATAAAGAGAGTTCAAACTACAGTCTTTCCCCTGGAGATTTAAGAATTTGGCAGTAACACTGACAACAAAGGGTTTCTCTGAAGAGTAGAAGCTGGCGAAGTTGCCTGCCCTTAGACAGACGTGCACATGAATTTCATTTAGGAGCAAGAGCCTGACCAAGTTTTTTCCAGTCTTGCTTTACCTGTTTGTTTTAATTTCCTAGTGCATGAAGGTTCCAGGGAAATACAACTTTCTACTACTCCCTAATAATAAATCAGCTGCAGTGGACGCAGTGCATTTATTTGCTGGTGTCCACGGGGTAACCCTCATTTGTGTGTGGGTCTCAGGCATCATTTTCCACCTGGAATATTGCCCAGCATGTAGGAGATGTGTTGCGGCTGCTTCAGACAGGCTGCCTTGGGTGACCCAGAGGTACACCGGAAACTACTGCGTGCACTCTGAGAGTTCTTTGAGCGTGACACTCACGCAAGAGGGAACGCTGGTGGGCCCCACAACGAGGAACAGGATATTCTGAGGGTCCTGCTGTCACTGTACTACATGTTGGGGCACCTTGGAAAGACCAATGGCTGTTAAGTCAGAGATCTCAAACTCCTGGCGGCCTTGGGGCTGGACACATGTCAATGCACTCTGGGGCTCCCACCTCCGAAATGAGAATACCTCGTCACGAGATTCTTTAGCACTGACCGTCTCACGCAGGCACAGAGACAAGAACCGTGTCTGCCACAGGCTCCGCCCACAGAGGTGGCTTTTTCACATGCAGGGTTGGTGTCTCTTTGATCCATGTCTGTGCTTGTAAAAGCAGGAGGGGGTGGTTATAAACATTTGTTTCTGCATAAAGAATTACTGTCCCCATTTCAAAATTTTGTATTGAGCGCTCAGAACAAAGGACCTATTTTAGTTCCAAGCACAACACAATCTTTGTTACTCAGAACACTAGCGGACAGGCAGTTACATGGGTGTCCAAAGACTGGCGAATGGAGAGTTAACTCACACTGACAGGATGGCTGTGCCTGGACTCCCCTCCCTCCCAGGGAAACACAGATATGGATGAAAGAACAGAAAATGGAAGGTATTTGTGAAGCAACAGACCAGCCCCCACACCAACCCCTTTAAAAGGAAGCCCAGAAAACAATCATCTTCTGAAAATCTGCGTACAAACTCACAAGACGACTTTGTTCACTTTGGGGAAGAGAATGAGAGCAGCGACTTGCGCTGGACTATCTCAGAAATACTTATTCCCAGAACCCCAGTGAGGGGGTGTCAGATAACACAGCCCACTCAGTGATTATGGTTAACAAAGACCAACTCAAAGGCATCGAGACAAGGAAGGAGGGGAAGAGTGGGCAAAGTCTTTCAGAAATATTTCTCTCAGAAGGGTCATAAAAAGATGTTACAAACACACAGTGTGAAGACTGCAGCTGACTCTAGTCTAAAAATTGGCACTAATCAGTTCTGGAAAGTTGTAAACTAAAGATGAGCAATGGGGACACATTATTTATTGCCAAATCAAAAGCATAATACTGCTGTGGCTTTTCCTTAAAATCATGAATTGTGGGGCAATGTCCAAAAAGAGTAACAAGCTAGTGGAAATCAGGTGACCTGAAATATTTAGCAGAAAATTTCCCAAAGTTCATCTGCTGTGCTAACTGAAGACCCCACGGTGACTTCCTGACAATCCTGTCTCACATTCAGAGGAGCAAACTTCAATTTGATTGACTTATTCAAGAGTGTTAAAAGTTTGGATGATAGATAAAAGAGAGAAGAAAGTAATCCAAGCAGAGATTCAAATGGTCACCTAGGAACTGGTAAGAACTCAGTGAGCTTTACTACGTACCGGGTACACACCGCTTCCACGAGTTCAAAGTCCTTGATCTGCCCTCCGGGAAGGATGGACGAGCCCCTCTCACGTCTCTGCTCGAGCACACCGCTCACCACAGGGTCAGAGAGCCACTGAGCCCTTCGCACCAGTTCTCCTTGTACCTTAAACTAACCAGGGCTTGTCTCCACCGGGGACCAGGAAACTGAGGCTCGGCGTGAGAAGCAAACTACGCCAGATCACGTCTGGGAAACAAACCCCAACTACTGCCTCGAAAAAGGCGGTCATCTTTCTCCCCACTACTAGAACCGAAACCCGCACTCAGCCAGCTTGGAGGCGCTGCTCAAGCTGCCTGCCTGTAGGTGAGAAACACCTCCACCCTCTTTTCCAGTTCCAGAACATTCCTCAAGGCCGCAGCCACCAGAGTACCCCAACTACACCCACACATAGCAGAGCCCCCCAGCCCAGCCTCGCCTGGAGCAGATGATCTGTGTCACTTTGTCCCTGCACCAACGAGTCTAGCGCTGCACCTAACACGTCTCTCTCTGTTAAGTTCTTCATCTGCTATTTGTGCATAAATCTTCTAAATCTGCTGCCAGAGGGCCTCCCTGGTGGCGCAGGGGGCTGAGCGCTGCACTGTAGGGTTTCTGCAGTCACTGCAGCAGGAGTTCAATCCCCGGCCAGGGAGCAGACCCACATGGCGCAGCAGACCTCTCCTGGCTCGCCCGCTGCTCCCCTCGGCAGTGTGTTTCAGTCAGTCTGCCTGTCCTGCTCCCCACTCTGTCTCTGGTGAGTCCTCTCACCCCCTGCGCCTCTGGCCTGTACCCCAGCTCTTGTGCGCATAAATAAATAAAAATTTAAAAAAAGAAAACATGCTGCCAGAGCTAATCTCTTTTATTGGTCATGCACCCTTTGTTGATACTCAGCAGGAAAAACATTTTACCCATTTAACTTTAAAATGTCTACATTTTGTTGCCTACTATCTGTAATGACACATTAAAAAGATAATTTACTTTCTATCCTGCCTCTGTATGATGATGAAAATAATATACTTAAAAATAAAATTTCCAATAGAAATGATTTTTAAAAACCAATGGCAATTCATAGCATAAGTGAGCTCTACTATATTCTCATTAGTCTCATTAATAATCATTTGGTCATGAAATTCAAAAGAAAAAAATGGACTGGAATTTTACCTGCCCTCATTTCCCTGGGTACACTGAAGAGCATTTGTTAAAAGAGACTTCGCCAAAGAGGGAGACTCAATAGGAAGGTTCTGGAATGGAGACACATCGGCAAAAACTACCACAAGAAAAAAAAAATGTAGCCGTTTGTGTGAACCTCGGTAGACAAGGCCCCGGGCAGGACTCTCCACAGGCCACGCCATACCAAGCCAGAAAATGGTGAGGCCTGATGGGCCAAGACGGAGTGCAGCAGCCACGCTCCTGACCAGCTGAGCTGCGGCAGGAAGGCAGAGGTGCAGGCTGACCCCCAAGTGCACGTTGCCCTGACCCTGGCTAAAGGGCCTGCGGCACAGAGGCCCCTGGTGCTGCTGCACCTGGCCACGGTCCTGAGGCTGCCTGGTGGCTGCAGGGCGCACGTCAGCCCCTCACTCGGCCTGGGACACCCCACCTTATATCCTGGTCGGGGAGCTGGCCCCCCCGGCTGCAGAGGCACGGGCTGCAACACGACCTGCGGTCTAGGATTCCAGCAAGAGCAGCAGCTTCTCTGAGCGGCCACTAGGAGAGGTGCGGGGACCCGGGGAAGAGCAACTGCCCCTACAAGAAACGCATTTCCTGGTCGGAGACCAAAATCCAACTAAACACCTGGATCCTACTTGTCCTGTTCTCTGTGCTGCTTCCACATGCCAACCTGATGGTGCTCCCTGCTCCCTGTGAGAGCGCGCCCTCTGGATCACAGGCGACCCGGAGACTGGCGGGCTGGCCTTAGGCTGGACACTCCTGGACCGGAGACTCATGGTCTGGCATAGTGAGCTTTCCTGGCGGGGCAGGGCGCGTGTCTGTTCAGTTTCCCGGTTGCCTGCTTATCCAGAGCGGCTGGCAGCTGCCAGGGAATGCCCAATCCACCTGCGCACAGCGCCACCTTCTCAGCAAAGCGGACTGGACAAAGCTGCCTCTGTGCACTGGCGCTGTGCGAGAGCTGTCTCTGGGCTGCCCCTCCACACCCCCCCCCCCCCCCCGGCGGGGNCTGGGCTGCCCCTCCACCCCCCCCCCCCCCCCGCGTGTGTGCCCAGGGCCGTGGAACGGGAGGGAGGCAGCACCCTGGCCTTACAGGACAGAGGGGCACAGCCACAGAGGAGGCCCTCGGGTTACACCACTGCCTGCCACCAGCATCCAAACAAAGTAACAGCGCCCCTCACCCAGGGGCAGAGGCAGGAGAATCTAACCTAGATGAGTCACATTTTTAAGTCTCCTGATATTTTTCTCCCTCTACCAAAGGTGTTCTTGTCTGCGAAAAGTGGTGTCAAGTGTCCCGCTTGGCTGATGGAGACACTTTCATTGCTGTGCAGCTTAGGGAAGGCCAGAGGGAAATTTAAGAGACGCGTGAACGGAAATTTTAAAAGTCGCATTTGTATGAGGGCTCAGTTAGTGAGAATCTAGACTGGTTCAGTCTCTATGGAAAATAGTATGGCGTTTCCTCAAGATGTTAAAAATAGATCTGCCATAGGGCCCAGCAATTCTGCTTGTAGGTATCTACCGAAATAATGCACACACACTAGCTGGGAGGGAGATGCGCGTGTCTGTGTTCACTGCAGCGCGTCTGTAATAGCCCCGCTCACGAAACAACATCCACAACAGATCTGTGGGTAAAGAAGCTGCGGGTACTCAGCGATAAAAAGAGACGGGGTTTTGCCATTTGTGACAACAGGGATGAAACTGGAGGGGATTATACTAAGCTAAGTAAGTCAGAAAGAGAAAGACAGAGGCTGGATGATTTCACTTGTCCGTGGAAGACAGAGACCGGAACAGCAGAACGGACAAAACTAAACCAAACCAACCCCAGATATCTGAGTACAAAGTTGAGGCTGCCAGAGCGGGAGAGGGAAGGGGGCAGCGAGAGGGGGGTCAGGAGTCGTGGTGGAGGATGGCCGGGGTGGTGGGTGTGGTGTGGCTACATCCACCTGAAGGTGTGTGAGCCTGTATCCCTTGATCATCTACGGTATTGCAAACCAACGCAGGCTCAGCAACAAATATACAGTATTTTTAAACTGGCATTTCAACCTCTCATGCCTCAACCTCAGTGCTGCTTACACGTATGACGAATCCACGCTTTTGGCTGTTTGGCCCATCCAAGAGCAGAGGGCGACTTTGGGATAGGGCCCGAATGAATCAAGCTTCCTAATCCCCATTCACCCCATCTCCCTGACCACCAGAAGGAGCAGAGAGCCCCGAGAGGTGGGTGTGGAGGTCACGGCTGTCTCAGGTCACTGTCAGAATCCCCAGGGACCAGCCCCTCTAATTCGCAGCCAGGGTCAGCAAACGAGAGCATTTCCTTCTTTCTTTTTTTTTTTTTTTTAAAGATTTATTTATTTATGCATACAAGCACTGGGGTACAGGCCAGAATCACGGGGGGTGAGAGGATTCACCACAGACAGAGCGAGGAGCAGAACAGGCAGATCAACAGAA
>JAGFMF010012111.1:1843205-1861312 GCA_019455555.1 Galemys pyrenaicus
CCATATGGGTCCCCCTCCCTGGCTGGCAGCAGGGATCGAACTCGTGCTGCAGTGGCTGCGGTTTGCTTCATAGTGCGTTGCTTAACCCACTGCGCCACCAGGGAGGCCCAGCATTTCCTTCTTTCAAGCAACCCAGAGAGATGGCTCAAGGGGCGGGCCCTCAGCCGGACGACACAGGCCTTCAGAAAGCAGGCGGCCAAGAAATGCCTTTTTTAGTCAAAAGAGAGCCTGGAACAAACAGAACTCGAACTAGGAGAAGCCCTGGGAGAACATCTTGCTTAGCTCCTGTCCCTCCTGGGCAGAGAAGACACAGGTCTCTGGCCGAGGCTGCCCACGTGGCCTGGGGCTCGGCTTCAGCAGGTGCGTTTTGCTTGGCAAGCACACTATGTTGTTAAGTGTTTTACTCTTAAGTAGCTGCCAACCTTTAAAGATCTGGAGATTCCATACTAATAAATAAAAAACTAGATTTCCAGATTCCTTTGACAACGCAGATCTGGCAAAGCCCCTGACATCCACCTGTGGCTTGCAGCTTCCGTCCTGACCCCACCAGCCTCTGGGCACTCGGCACATTTCTGGGCCCTGACAGCTCTGGCCCCTGCAGCGACGGACTTTGCCATCTGGGCACAACCAGCTTTTTCAAGCCAGCACTTCACCTGCGAAACAGCCGGACCTGGACCAGACCAGTTCAGTCAGATTCCGGACCTGGGGAGGGCCCAAGTCTCAGTCAAGCCCCAGGAGAACTGATGTGCGGGCAGGCTTGGAACCACGAAGGCCACAAGCCACGCAGGACAGATGGGAAGTGATTCTCTTCTCGAAGCTCCTCAGGGGTTCACTTTACTTAGTCATTATTTCTATCAAAATCTGGTTTTCTCTTATTCGGTTCTGCTCAGCACTTCACACAGCCTCGTGTGTGTGTGTGTGTGTGTGTGTGTGTGTGTGTAGCGTCTCCTCTTTCTGCTTCATTAAGTTATTTTGGTTGCTCTGTTAGGAACCCCTCCTCCAGTTTCTAAAATGGACAAAATTAGAAACAACGGCCTGTCCTTTCTTTAACCAGAATTCAGTAGAATTATGTATTTCTGATTCTATCCTGTCATACTTAATCTCTCAGAATTATATTCATTTCTTTTCACAACTGTTGTTTCTTTAACTTATCATTACCTGGTTTCCTTTTTTTTTTTTTTGAAACATTTATTTATTTATGCACACAAGAGCTGGGGTACAGGCCAGAGCCATGGGAGGTGGGAGGATTTCATCAGAGACAGAGCGGGGAGCAGAACAGGATGATCAACTGAAACACACTGCTGAGGGGGTAGCAGCTGGTGAGGCAGGAGAGGTCTGCTGCACCACGTGGGTCCCCTCCCTGGCCGGGGATAGAACTCACATTGTTGTGCTGCAAATGCTTCACAGTGTGTTGCTCAATCCGCTGCTCCACCAGGAAGGCCCTACCTGGTTTCTTATTAACCAGAAATTCATTTTCAAAAAATGAGAGACACCACAACCCCAGATGAAACATTAAGATTGGGACCAAGTAAAAGCCCTCGAGGCAGAAGAGTGACAAATTGTCCCCATAATGACAACCTGATGTGTAAAGTTAAAAGGGACATGTGCACATGGTGGTAGTTTTAGGGTTTTTTAAACCTGCAAATGAAGTAGGTTGTAATCAATAGGTTGACCAGGTTTTAAGCAATTTCTAAGCAACATTTTAGAACCTTTTCTGAGGGTTGTTTTTTTTAAAACCTTTCCATGGTGTAGACTTTTCCTTTGTCTCCTACTGGTGCTCACTGGGCCCACCCTCTCCATCAAGTCAGGGCAGAAAAGCTGCTTAGTGGAAGCAGAACCGGAGGCCAGGCCGGAGGAGACCATCTCTGAGATACTGCTTCCTATGCCCGTTTTACAAATTAGGAAACTGAAGCCTGAAAAATTTTTACCACTTGCGCATGCACACAACACCAGATGAGTCCTGGGGGAAGGTGAGGCCAGGTGAGGCCTTCAACAGCCGTCAGCCCTGATGCTGGATGCCAGAGACCACATCAAGAAACCGGTCAGAGACCCGGACAAGAGCTGAGATTACATCTCAGTATCACGCTTTGGGGCCTGAACCACATGGAAATCGAGATGCACAACAGACACTGAACATGCCAATCTGGGGGCAAAAGACACCTCTTGAAAGCCCTAGGAAAAAAGAAAAGGTTCCTTCAAGAATATATAAGCCACTGGGGTCATCCTGGTGGCGCAGTGGGTTAAGCAACGCACTATGAAGCAAACTGCAGCCACTGTAGCACAAGTTCGATCCCTGCCCCCGGTCAGGGAGGGGACCCACATGGCGAAGCAGACCTCTCCTGCTGCACCTACTGCTCCCCTCAGCAGTGTGTTTCCGTGTGTTTCAGTCAGTCTGTCTGTTCTGCTCCCTGCTCTGCCTGGTGAATCCTCTCACCTCCTGTGACTCTGGCCTGTACCACAGCTCTTGTATTTATAAATAAATAAATCTTAAAAAAATATATATATATAAGCCATGGAGAGATCCTTGCATGAAGCCAGCTCTGAGAACTGAAGATCTTGTCCTGACATCAATACAAAAACGAAGTCGAGCTTCAGGGTTTGCTCTAGCAGTGACAGTGTGTGTGTGTGTGTGTGCGCGCGCCACGCCCCTTCACACTTATACCTTCATACTTTGGGGAGACGGAAGGGAACTGAGGTGTTTTCTTTTCCGTTCTGTTCGGTCTCCCTAAAATGTCTGTCCTGTTAGAACCCAGCTTCCAGGAACAGAAGGTATGGCTCGCTCTGGCCCCGCTGGAGCCTGAGGCCCGGCGTCTGTGAAAGCCCAGAGGCGCCGAGATCCCCAAGGAAACAAGTCACTGCTCTCCCGGAGGCGCCGCCCCACCCCGCTCCCCGGCTCCCCAAGGATGGGGCCAAGGCGGTCCCTGTGCAGAGTACAAAGGTTCCTCCCGGGCGGAAAAAGGCCGACCTGCTCTCATTGTTTCCAGCCCACAGTAATATACAACTTCTCCTTCTCCAAAAGAACACCAGGGAGTAAGCTGTTCAGGCCCAAAGTCCTTCCCTTTGTGCACCTATCCCTACACCCCTGGACCCGTTCCCCGGCCCCTGCGCCGCACCCCTCGCAGCGCCCTCCATCCCAAGATAAGGCGTGACGACGGTGTCGCCGGGCCCCCGGCCCGGTCCCCCGTGCACCGGCCGCTCCTCCGGCTGCGGATGCGTCCTGGCCACCGGCTGGACGCCTGAAGACCCCGGCCGCCTGTCAGTAGCACCGAGCCACCGCTACTCACGTTTCCAAGGGTGATGGTGTAGAAGGAAGAGAATGCGCGCCGAGAGCCGCGTTCACGCAGCGCGAGGGGACAGGCAGGCGGCCGGCTGAAAGCCCCTCATTTTCTGCAGCGCGCTCTGCACGCTCCCCGGGCGGCGAACGCAGCTGCGGGGTCTAATAACTGTGCCAGGCCGCCCCTCCCCCACAGACACAGCGGACAGGCTGGGGCCCAGGGCCGCGCGTTCGAGCGCAGTGACCCTCTGCCCCGCGCTGCCGCAGCTGGAAAGACTGCAGGGACGCGGCAGAAAGAGGCTCAGGTGCCACCCAGCCCTAGGAATTCTCCAGAAACCTCGGGTCTTCCCTGAGCGCGCGGAGCAGGAATCTGATCTTTTCCCGACATCTGCGACACGAGCCAGCGGAGGGCGCCTCCCCAGAGAGCCGGGCCCGCGCCTCACGCGCACAGGGACCCGCGCCCCGCAAGCGGCCAGCCCGGCCACGCTCGGCTCCCAGCGCCCGGGGGGTGGCGGGGGGCGTCCGGCCCTCGCAGAGCGCCGGAAGCCACCGACCTGCGCCCCCTCACGTCTCGGTCGCGCGCACCGCCGCTCCCGCCGCTCCCGAGGACGCGGGGCCGCAGAAGCTTACTGTCTGGGGGGGCTCCTCTGCACTTCGCCGCCGACCCGGACCATCTCCGAAGCGCCGACAGCTCCTCCAGAGGGACGGGGTTCGGTCACGCCGGGAGGGATTCGTGGTTCTGGTCTGCGAGCGAACGGCCGGCCCGAGAGCGGTGCCCGTGAAATACCCGGCGCTCACCCGGCCGAGCGCGGCAGCCGGGCCCCGCCCCCGGCCCCGCCCCCGGCCCCGCCCCCGCCCCGCCCGCGCCGCACCTGCCTCGCGGGGAGCGGTTGCCGTGGAAACCCGAGCGCCGGTTCTCCTTGGACGCGCCGTTGCCCTGACAACTGCGACCGGTATTCGTCGGTCCCGGGAGGACGGCGGTGGATGCCTGTTGTAAATCACAGGCCGAGGAGGTTCGGGAGGGCGGGCGGAGAGGAATAGCGGGCGCTGGTCCTGGGGGGGTGGAGGCGGAGCCGCGCGAGTCCGCGCTTGCGTGGGGTCGGGGGACCTCGCCTTCGGGGACCGCAGCGTCACCCCGCCCCACGACCCAGCGAATTGGTACTTGGCTTTAGAATGAATTCATCATTTTCTTAAGCATTTTTACTTTTTTTTCTATTCAGCTTCAGATACTAGTTATTTTTTCAGATACTAATATAGTTTAAGGAGATCTCCTCAATAGATGGATGTGGCAGAGGGGAGACCTCTTGGGGGAAATATTTGACTGTGGATAATCTCGTGCACAGAAACTCAAGACTTGTTCCGAATGTGATGAGCACATGGTTACAAACTTACATTCATTATTTCAAGCGAAGGTTTGGGTGGGGGTAAGGAGGAGGGGGGATGACACAGGTAGCCATATTTGTAAAAGTTTGAGTGTTCATATGTCGTCCTGATACTTTCGGGTATGGACATAGTATGCTTATCAAATCACAACTAGATACCAAAAACTAAAGTGAAACAAGTTAGTGAACTTTGTGCAAGGCATAACAGGATGGTATAACAGGATTGCATGCAAACACATACCTCATGCTGGTTTCTCTTTACTATGAATTGTGTATTTCCTATCTGTGTTATTAAAGGTAGAAAATTAATGGCATATTTGAATTGAGATTTTATTGTACACATTATAAAATGCAGTGATTTAATCTCTAGACTGAGATGATATACTATATAGATAAATAAATACTAAATATGTATAGATACATAAAAGCATGCATCTCTTTAAAAATCATAAATATATTTCTGTAAATTTCATGCATCTTATTTATATAAAGCAGGTAATAGCTTATGTAAAAGAAAACAGGAAAATTTTGTCAAAAGACCTGTCAAAGCAAACCATCTAATTTACAAATTTTGAAAGTTCATATTTTGTATCCTGAATCCGCTTTGAAGCACAGAATTTGGTGATCCTCTGACACAGATGTTTATTTTCAAATAACTCTAAAACAAAAATGTATGGCCAGCACTAGAATAGAAATTCACTTCCCTCTCCAACTACCTTTCAAATTTGAGAAGACAAGAAAGTAACAAGATGATTATCCTCACTTCTAACAAAAATGTCAAAGTCATAATGGTGGGAAATACAGAAGACAATAGGTGTGGAGAGGCTAAAACAGTACCAAACAATGTAATCATTAAGAAGTATCTTTCCAAAGACTAATTAAAAGATGATGATAGAATATTAGCTGGTAATATCAAGCAAGATTCAAGATAGTGGATACTTTTGATCCCAATGTTTAAAATTATGTCTGTGTATATTTGTCCATATGTCAATGATGATTCAGGGGATTCTTTGGCTTACACTTGCCTGTGTTTTCTGCAACAAACACTGTCAGTGAGAGCAGTGTGGCAGAGAGGGAAGAGTGAGATCAAGCTGGCAGAAGTCCCAGCTGACGCTTCCTCCTTGTGTGTTTTCTCATTTGAAAACTGGAGCTAATAAGAACACCTTCCTCGTAAGGTGGTTAGGAGGATTATGTGATGTAAAGTCTGAAGAATATTCAACATAAGGTCTGAGACATGGGGTTCTATCAATATATTATAGCAGTTGCATTCATTCTAATCTTTAGGTTATTTTCTTCAGGATTTTAATTATATCTTGGATATTTCTGACCCTTAACTTAGGCATTATTTCATGCACACAATATTGGTTGTACTTTTCCACAATTTTACCTATACGTCTAGTCATTCCTTTTGCATCTCTGAACTTCTTTCTGGGATCATTTTCCATTTCCTTAAAGTAGATGCCTAGGAAGATTCATAGTGAGGGTTTTTTGTCACAGAAACCTTCATGTTTTCATCTGATAATGTCTTTATTTTGATCTTGTTCTTGAAATGTGATTTCTCTTGATGTGACTTAAGGTTCACAGTTATTTTCAATCAGCTCCCTCCCTCTCAGCAAAGACTGTTCTGCCCTCGACCTCCCCCTGCAACCACCTCCCATCCCTGCAATCAAGTTTTCTCATGGTCCTGCTTTCTGTCCCTTTTACTTTACCGTCAGCTCAGCAGTGCTTGGAAAGAGTAAGATAAACAATCCCGTTTTAAAAATGATCAAAAAATTTGGACAGACATTTCACTAAAGAACATACATGGATAGTAAATAAAAACATGAAAATGTGTTTAACATCATTAGTGAAATACAGATTAAAACTACATTGCAATACCACCATGAGAATGGCTAAAAAGCGAGAAAGACTGAATCTATTGAGTATGGTCAAGAATGTGGGGCGACTGGAGCCCCCATACGTTGTTGGCGGGAGTGTGAAGTGGGATAGCCACTTTGGGAAATATTTTAGCAGCTTATTACAAAGTTAAACATACACAGGCATAGGTATTAGTTTTCTGCTGTTGCACAAATTGCCACAAGTTAGTGGCTCAGACTGAACTCCATTCCTTTACTCGTTCCTGGCTGTGAGGTCACAAGTTCTGGGAGAGCGTCCACTCAAGGTATCACGGACCTGAATCAAGATCATGGCTGGCTCAGCCCTTTCCTGGAGACTCTGGGATGAAATCTGCTTCCAGGTACATCCAGGCAGTTGGCAGATTTCAGTTTCTTGCAGTTGTGGATTGGGTTCCCCATTTCCTTGCTGGCTGTCATGTCATGCCACATCATGCCATGTCATGCCATGTCATGCCATGCCATGCCATGTCATGTCATGTCATGTCATTTCATGCCTTTCCCAGCTCCTAAGGCTGTCCGCATTCCTCCTTAGGGCGCCCTCCCTCTTCAAGCAGTAAGGACACATTTCATCTTCTGTGCATCACATGCCTCTGACTTCCTTTTTTGTCGACCAGTTTTTACAGGGTTCATGCAATTAGATTAGGCTCACCCCAATAATCTCCTTTGCCATTAAAGGTAACACACTAGTGCCAGCGATATCACATTCATACATTGTATTCATTCTCAAAGGGAAGGAGATGGCACAATGGTGAGGGTCATTAAGGGCATTCTTAGAGTTCTGCTTTTCACACTGCATGACCCACCATCCCACTTGATCCATTACCAAGAGAGTTAAACGCATGTCTGCCCAGTTGATCTACAGCAAAGGAGTCAAGAATATACATTTGAGAAAGGAAAGTCCCTTTAATAAATAGTCTTCAGAAGGTTTTCCTGGTGGCACAGGTGTTAAAGTCTCAGTGCAATCTAGCAATTGCCAGCCACTGCAGCCACTGAATTTGATCCCCAGTCAGGGAGGGGACCCACATGGCACAGCAGACCCCTCCTGTCTCGCCTGCTGCTCCCCTCTCAGATATTTCAGTAGATCTTCCTGTTCTGCTCCCTACTCTGTCTCTGGTGAAGACAGAATGCATAAATTGTATGCATAAATAAAAAAAATAAATCTTAGTCTTCAGGAAACTGGAGAGACACATGCAAAAGAATGGAAGTAGACCATTACCTCACAGCATGTAGAGAAATTAACGCAAGAAGGATAACATAAACTTGGGTGTAAGTCCTAAAACCAAGAAATACAGAGATGAAAACATAGGCAAGACGCTCCATGACATTGGCTTCTGTGACATCTTTGTGGGCTTGTCATAGGGGCAAGAAAAACCAAAGAGAATATAAACAATGGGGACTACAACAACCAGAAAGCTTCTGTACAACGAAAGAAATGATGACAAAGACACCCTTACCGAATAGGAGAAAATATCTGCATAGCATACAATGGACAATGGGATGACAGACAAGTTCTACAAAGACCTCAGACAACTCCTAGGTGTGTACCCAAAGCATGCAAGGACACTGCTTCCAAGGGACATGCGCAGTCTTACGTTCACAGAAGCACCGTTTACAACAGCCAGGTTATGGCAACGACGTAAGTGCCCAAGGGCAGGTGCGTGGACCAGGAAGATGTGGTACATACACACAACGGAATACTGCTTGGCTATAAAAGAAAAAAAAAAATAAGGCTAACTCTTGCCATTTGAGAAACATGGATGGAACTGGAAGAGATAATGCTAAGCAAATAAATTAGAAGGAAAAAGACAAATTGCTGATGGTTTCGCTTATGTGGAATATAGAGAAACAAAGGGTCTGATAAAATCAAACCAGTAACAAACCCCAGGTCTGCTATAGAATCGAGGCTATCAGTGTGGGGGAGAAGGGGCATACACGGTATGGAGGGGACCTAACGGATGTGCTGGAACTGCATGCACCTAGGTGGTAGCGTGCTGTATAACACGTCTGAGGGCGTGATCCAGACCTCTAAATCACAAACAGTGCAAAGCAACGTTACTGCAATAAAACAGCCAACCCTTGCTCAGTAGTAGTGCCTTAGTGACATAAACAAAAAAGATTATGGTTATTATATTTGTCTAGCATTTTAAGATGCTCTACATTTATGGTTTCTCCAGAGACCTTCTCAACAGTATCTAAATGTGCCCATATGTTGATGCACAGCCCTCCCCCTACCTGAGTCTGCTCAGTCATTTGGGTATTGTCTAACCCCCCTCCTAGACTATAATCTCCATGTGGACAGGATCATGTCTGAGTTTACCACTGTGCCCCAGGATTGCCTTATCGTAGGCCTTTGATAAATACTTATTAATAAGTAAATAACCTCCTTTGAACGCCTTTAAAACTGATTACACACCGTTCCTCCAGCTGACACCTGGCCACCTTCAATTCATTACGAAGAGCTTTTCTGAACTATAATTGAAAGTTGGAGCTAGAACCCTCGGCCCAGCGCACTAAGGAGACCACGTGTCCGACGCAGGTGCGTGGGCAGAGGCCAGTGCGCGGTCTCCCCGCGCCTGAGGGGGCAGCGCTGCCTCCCAGTGCTCTGGCCAGCGCCGCTAGTTTCCTTCCTTCTACTTGGCTCTTCTGTCACCGAAGACTGAGTGCAGACGGCACCCTCAGAAGTGAGGGGGTGGCTAGGAAGGCGCCAGACATTTCTCTCCTTAGGAAATTAATTAGACACTCCATTCAATTTGATCTTGGCCTTCAATGTCTGATCAGTAAACCTCACACCTTCCCCCTTCCAGGCCAGGATGAACCTGCAAAGCTGCCAAGTGTTAAAATCCTTCCTGATTATTGTGATACACGGGCGGGGCAGGGAATCACGTGAGAAGTGTTTCTCTTACTTCCTTCTTAGTATAGAAAGCTGTCAGCACAAAAATGTGAGACAGCACATTTATTTGCTACCAAGCATATGCTTCTCCTCCTGTCAACAAGACCTCAAGTTTAGAGGAAATTTGACTTGGGTGGGAGTGAAGTTACCCCAAGTCTCAGAAGTGGGCCCCCAGGTAATAGCTTGGAGATGAAAAACCAAGCCTTCTTTCACTTACCTAGTTTTGGGGAAAACACACCACCCTTATTCTGGGTGGTATGGTGGGAGGACATGGATTTTGGAGCTGTTGCTGTCATTTTTTCTAACGTGAGACTTCAGATATGCCTCTGGGACTAGAGGGTGGGTACTGGTGTTGATTGCAGCTCTGTATCGGCAGGGCAGGGCAGGGAGCGGAGAAGCCTGGTCGTTGGCAGCATCTTTACAGCTGCTGAATCAAACCTTGCCTGAAATCAAATCTGGGTTTTCAGAGGCTATGAAATCAGCAAACTCCTGTTACAAGGTATCCTGGCTTCAGATTTCTTTCATTTGCAATCAAAATGTGATGTTTATTTTAAAGATCGTCAGATTAAAAGTATCATTTAGACATTGTCTAAAAGTTTTGTTTTGCTTACTTTTTTCATACATCATTTACAAAAGTTTCACAACCATTTGTCAGAGGTTCAGCCTTCTCACATCTGGGCACTGAGGAGACAGCTGTTTGCTATTCTGACACTCAGTGATTCTCTGATCTGCTCTTCCACTGCCCTGTAGCATAGCACATGCATGCAGACTCCGAAGCAAACATTCTAGAAAAGGCCAAGGAGAAAAACTGGAGAAACAAAGGGATAAAGAGACTCACTGTTGCCACTTTGAGCCCCTTGAGAAGACTGGATCTCCAAAATGCAGGTAGTAATTCTGAAAAACATCAGCGCATGAAGTGTTCTACAACAATCCTCCTACATGTGATCAAAGACATGCTCTCAGGACTAGTCTTTACCTTAAAACTTTCACTGGTGACGACACTAGCATGAAGGAAATCAGCATCATTCATTGAGTCACAGTCAGTTTACCTCCTGCCCCTAGAAAGCCAACAGTTGCCATTTTCATTTCCCTAATGCTGCCGAACATCTTTCGTCCTCCATGTCCTGTCTGCTACAACCGCAGCAGAAACACGCTTTTTTAACGATGGGGTGGGAGGGGCACACAGTGTGATGCTCTCAGCGCCCTGGGGCTGTCCCCCACATGGCAGAAGGGTTAACTTCTGTATATTTTACCATGCTCTGAAAAATGTGATTATCCTATGGAAACTACCAAAGTTCCCCCAAACAAATGACTGATTCAAGAAGACGTGGTGCCCATATACAACGGAATACTACTCAGCCGTCACAAAGATAAACTCTTGCCATGTGTAGCCACGAGGATGGAGCAGGAAGGGATTATGCTCAGTGAAATGAGCTAGAAGGAGAAAGATAAATACCAGATGACTTCACTTCCGTGAGGAACACAGCAACACCAAACAAAGGGTCAGACAGAGACGAACTTTAAAACCAACCCTTGAAAGCTGACCTCAGGCCTGCGGCCTCTAGAGGGGAAGGGGAGGGGAGGGTGGGGAGAGGAGAGCATGGTGGACTATGGTGGTGGACTGTGGGGTTTGGGGGGTGGGTGACTGTCTGAAGTGGGAGGGCCTATATTTGCAAAATACTAACAGGGATGCGAACCATGGCACTTCAATAATCTTTTTTCTAATTTAATTATCAAAATTCCTTACTGACCCAGTGGGGAATGACAGCATGGCATGCTTTCACTCACCTGTGCAATATGTAGAAACAAAGCAAAGCAGTACGGCCCTCCCTGGTGGTGCAAGTGGTTAAGTGCAGCACTATGAAGCATCTGCATACACTGCAGCTGGAGTTCGATCCCCGGCCAGGGAGGGGACCCACCTGGCGCAGCAGACCTCTCCTGCCTCGCCCGCTGCTCCCCTCTGCAGTGTACTTCAGTTGATCTGCCTGTTCTGCTCCCCATTCTGTCTCACCTCTGGCCTGCACCCCAGTTTTTGTATGCATAAATAAATAAAACTTAAAAAACAAAGTGTTAGAGACAGAGGACAGGCCAGAGGCTACCAGCAGGGACAGGAGTGGGAACAGAGGGTCAAGAGCATGGTGTGGACGGAGACGACTTGGTGGCGATCATGGTGCAGCGTGCACCTGCGCCCTGCAGTGTGATGTTACCTCGATAAAAGTCTTAAAAGAGGATGCCATTAAATGCAAATAAACTCTCCCCAAAAGATCTTTTACTGACATCTTTAGGCCCTGTGACTTTATGGCCACACCCAAATGTTCCAAATTCTGGACTTTGTGCCTCTGTACCCCAAATGCTCCCTGCCCACTAGTTCCCCACGCAGCCACCCCCACCCAGGCAATCTTAAGTGGGTGAGAGGCCTGGGTGGGGTGATCTTTGCCCTTAGAGCAGAGCATGGCCGTGCTTCCTCCGTGCCAGGAACTGCCTGTCTGGTCTGCGACTGACACAACGTTAAGAAGGCCAGGCCCTCCCTGGCCATGGGAGCACAGGGCGTGTGCTGAGCTCTGGCTGGGCCCGACGTTTCCAGGGCAGATGCTGGCTATAAAATCACTCCCTGCAGATGCTGGAAGCGGGAATGTTCTGTGTTCTATAAGCACATGTCAGGAACCGTCCTGGGCCTGGTGCCGGGCCCCCTTTCTGGTGATGTTTGTTTGTTTTTTAAAGATTTATTTTATTTATTTATGATACAAGAGCTGGGGTACAGGCCAGAGGTGTGGGGGTGAGAGGATTCACCAGAGACAGAGCAGGGAGCAGAAGAGGCAGATGGACTGAAACACACTGCTGAGGGGAGCAGCGGGCGAGGCAGGAGAGGTCTGCTGTGCCATGTGGGTCCCCTCCCTGGCCAGGGATCAAACTCATGCTGCAGTGACTGCGGAGGCTTCATAGTGCTGAGACTTAACCTCTTGCGCCACCAGGGGGCCCTAAAATGATATGTTTTGTAGCATTTTGGTTTCTTCCTTTGATTCACTGGAGTAAGAAAGATACACACTCCTATTGTCCAGGTCTACGCTCTGGGTTGTAAAAGGCAGAAACTGACTCAAAACAAGCAGGCTTTGGAGATTATTCTGGGCAACAGACTCACAGCCAAGAGCAGGGAGGGAGTCTGCAGTTAGACACGGTAATAGCAGGGCTGCTTGCCTGGTGCTTCTTTGTACTGGGCACTGGGCTCCTTTTTTATTCCACCCCTTATTTTCATAATCGCCCCACAGCTCAATGCAGAGGGCTCCCGGCACAAACAAGCAATTTGGCACAAAGCAAGTATTTAGCTCACTCAGATCCCCGGGACACAGATGATAAAAGTCTGACGTGACCTCAGGTGGCCTCATACCAGGCCCCGGGTGCCGTCTCACCATGAAAGTCTGGTAAAGTGCGCGCAACAGGACTTTGGTGATCTTTCCAGGAAGAAAAGACAGTTTCAGTACTGAAGACAATCACATCATCCTTCTGTCCGTCTCTCTGTCCGTCTGTCTGTCTGCCATAATCCCACCATTCTGTTCAGACTTATTTGTCACTTTTCACAGAGTTCGCCTAACATGTTTTGTGGCTCAGGTAACCCCATTTGTCCAAGCCACTGTCACCCTATGCTAACCCTTAGAACCTGGTTCATAGCGTGCTTTGCAGGAAAAAAAGAAAAGAAACGAGCTCAGCCCCCAAAGGCTTTTAGGCGAAGGGAGAAAGGCACTCTTAGGCCGCAGAGCTGTAGGAGTGGACTGGCAGTTGAGATGCCGCCAGTCAGCCGCCAACCGGACCCTCCCAAACCCCACCCCGCCAAGGGCTGGCGTCCTCGTCTGATAAGGGCCACACGTGACTGCAGCAGGAAAGAAAGCCCAAAAGGCAGTGAAGGGAGCGCTGCTGGCGCTATTGAGGTTGTTTGGCACTTTCTTCCTTGCAATCGGCAGCAGCCTTAGTTGGAATGCTGTGGTCAGTGACTGGCTCCGGACCATGGATTGTTTCCACAGCAGATGCTGCAGGTTCGTGGAATTTAAGGCAGGACCGCCCCAAGCAATTCCCTGCCACAGGAGGCTCTGCTTCAGCTAGAAGGACAGCCCCGAAAGGCTATTGTTCGGGGCATGCTCTCTCCTCTCTACCTCAGGGCCTGGGCTCTTCTCCACCAGCCGTGCGGCACCCCTCCCCGCAAAGGCCCCTCCCAACAGACTGAAGCCTCTTTGGTGTCCTCTGACCGCAGTCTGCCCCTGAACCCATGAAGAAAGAAAACGCTCAGGAATTCCAATAAGGTCCTGGGAGGCGACCTTCTTTCTCCTGTCAAATGGTTTGCAAATAATAAAGAGCTCCCCAAGACAGCAAATAGAATTTGATTTAGAAAAATTCAGACTTCCAGACATACAGCAGTTCTTCACCTGCGATTTGGCAAGTTAATGGCAAGTGATCCTCCCGTCATGGCTGTCGAGCTGTCTCCCGGACATCCCGAATCTCTGCGCTCCCAGGCCTGGGTGCCAGGGCTGGGCTGGGCCTGTGCAGGGGAAGCCGCACCCAGGAGGCTGCCAGGATTTCACGTTGGGTTTCAGCCATGGCTGGGCAGGGCGGGGGCTCGCCTGTGCCGTTACCCTGCACTAGCGACGCTGCTCAGGTATCAGCCGAATGTCCACACGACTGGAGATGGAGGCGGGCATGGGAGCCGGGCTCCGGGAACCTCAGAAGGTGCTGGAAGACCAGAGCGGGGATTTGGTTGCCCGGACTGAGCATCCTCTAGGACTGAGTCCAAGGTGAGATGAGGTCTTCCCTTCCTCACACAGGCTCTTATCTGCAGGAAGGGCGCAGGGGGGGTTGTTTGCTCTAAAACACAACTCTGTTCCCACCGTGTTTAAACCCCCAATGCTCTTCCTCGTCACCAGCCGGGGGCTCCTGGGGAGCTCCATCTGTGGCCCCTGCACTGCGAGGGCTGGTGGCTTCTGCTGCAGACTCCCGGAGTCTCGATCTCTCCATCAGTGAAGGCCTCGCCTGCCAGCCGCTGACTCTCGTTACAGTTCTGGAAACACCCGTCTAGCATTTCCTTTCTTTAGCACCTGGTGCAAAACGATTCTGTCTGGGATTTCTGCCACAGTCCTTACCTTAGTCAGCATTCTCTATGAAAAAGAGAAATCATCATTTGTGTCCAGCACATCCCTTAGCTGGACATCTACTCCAGCAGTTATCGCCCTGCTCCATGAGTAATGCTTGTGTGCCACCCTCCCTGTCCCAGGAGAGTGAGAGCAGGTCACAGTTATCTCACCTATCATATCACGAAACGGTCTTCGCATCCAGCCCCGGGTGCCTGGTACCGAGATGGTGCTTAGTAAACACGTGTTGAGCGAGAGATTACAAGGACAGTGCAACTAGACCATTTTCGTCCAGACTGAGGCTATTTCTGCTCCAGGGCTGTGCACTGGTAGAGTCCAAAGCCCGTGGGATCCCAGCCAGCTAGCACGTGGGATTAGAGGGAGATTCTAACATTTCCAAAAAGCCGCCCATAGTAAGTTGTCAGGAGGCGTAATCCAGCCGTAAGCGGCCTCATTGACAGGCCCAAGGGCTGGGCACAAGGGGCCACAGCTTGATCTGGTGGCTCAGCTCCTGGCCAGCCGCCGCAGGTGGATGGACTTGCTGAATCACCAGCCTTGAGGTTTGCTGACTGCCAAGTGTGATTTGGAAGAACTAGGGTGCTCATTGTGTCCAGCTCGAATTAACCCTAACAACAAGGAACACGTGCCCCTGAGATCCCAACGTGGTTATCCGCCTCAACCCCAATCTGCACGATATCGATGAAAACATTTCAAAGCAAATAGCAAAATGGAAGGCAAACTAAATTTGATCGTCAAGAGAATCGTATGAGAGGGACCCTGGGAAGAGGCAGAAATGACATCTGGTTTTTAATCACACCGATTTCCCTCCTAAAAACAGAAAGAGCAAGCCAGCAAAAACCCAAAACCCTGTGGATGACCTTTACAAGGAGATAAAAAGTTACGTGTGGGGCCTCCCTGGTGGTCCAGTGGGGTAAGTAACTCACTATGCACTATGAAGCAAACTGCAGCACAAGTTCGATCCCTGCTGCCGGCCAGGGAGCTGACCCACATGGCGCAGCAGACCTCTCCTGCCTCGCCCGCTGCTCCCCTCAGCAGTGTGTTTCAGTGGATCTGCCTGTTCTGCTCCCCACTCTGTCTCTGGTGAATCCTCTCACCTCCCTGGACTCTGGACTGTACCCCAGTTCTTGTATGCATAAATAAATAAATCTTTACAAAAAAAAGTTAAATGATCCCCACAAGCCCCAAACTATATGTGAATAAGAACAAACCACCAGCAGCCTCAGGCCTGTGCAGTAACCAGCACCTGCGCAGAGGGCACAGCGGGGCAGCCATGAACCCAAGAATCTCAAGGCCACTCTCTGGAACACAGGACGGAGCAGTGTGAGAAGGACAGCAGGACGGGAAGGGCTTTGTCAGCCCGGTAGTGGGGTCCCAAGTGGGCCTTGGTAAGCCCGTTCTAACTCCGTGAACCCCACACAGACTGGCCAGGGCCCTGCAGGCCCAGAGCCACACCAAGGAGAAGCTGACCATCAAAGCAAGGCCTGGACGGCAAAGAGAGGAAAGCACAGGCTGAGCCAAAGGGGGCCACCTCCAGAGGGTAAAAGGACCGATTAGTTGTTGTATATAACAGCTGCACTCACCCTCGGGCTCAGGGGGACTCTGCAAAAACCAACAATTTTACTGTTGGTGGGCTCCATATTGCAGCAATTCCATGGCCGGTGGCAACAGCCCCAGGATGTCTGGGCCTCCCCTGGGGAAGGGCTGGAGCTGGAGTTGCCTGGAGCTGGAACTGCCTGGAGGTTCTCACTCACACATCTGGACCTGGGTGAACTGACCAAGCCGAGCTCTGCAGGGGGCAGGGGGTAGCAGTAAAACTGTTTGTGGCTGGCTCTTCCAACCTGGTGGTCTCAGGATGTCTGCATTCCTCACGAGCCAGCTCAAGTCTGCAAGTCCATGTCTCCTAGGAGACGTGCATGATGGGGTGCTGTCATTGTACATGCACCTGCTGCGGGCACAGTCACATGTCTTCCAGATCAACGGCAGGGACACAGCCCTACCACTCAAACACAGAAGTGCAAAAGACTCGCGGCGATGTTTAGAACCACCCCAGGAATTACTTCATTTTCCTGAAAACTGGCAATTAAAGCAAAGGAAATGAAGCCTTTTCTGTGTGAGCTCTGTCACCGAGAAAGCAAACACGCTATGAAGGGCGCTGGCTTTCATGAAAGTATGCTCGCTAGTCCACGAAAGATAAACGACGGATTCTAACGCCGCCGTTTTGCAGCCCCCACTGAGTTCATGGCTCTAGACATAGGCCTTGAGAGCCAGTAACATCACGACAACACATCACGACAACACAGCCTGGCAACGTGCCTGCTGACGAGAAAGCATACCGCCCCCTAGAGTCCTGCGGAGGAACTGAGGGCGACGGGAGCAGCCTCCGCACGCAGACGCCACGTTTGCTAGAAACGCGGAGGACCGAGGAACGTGCTGAACTGCACTAGGAAATTACCGTCAGGGAAATACAGGCTCCGAGAGGCTCTGTGGGCCAAATACCTCAGATTCTTCAACAGATAAAGAGCCTGTAGGTTAAAATAAACAAAAGACATAAAATGTGAAAACAAGAGGGGGTATGCGGACTGAACGACGGGGTCTAGGCATGCATGTCTGGGTGGGAAAGCCATAGAAAACCTAGGAAGTGACTATGACATCAAATCAGAACAGTGGCTATTCTTTCAGAGAAGGAAGAGAACCGAAGTTGGAACAGGGGCTCCTGGTTCACTTGCTGAGCCAATAGCCAAAGTGTGGCGGACGTTTGTTTTCAGTAAAGATAGCTGGATCTTTAAATCACTGTAAGAGTACAGTTTTTGTAAATCCCAAATCAGATGGTTTTAGGTATCAGCAGTTTATCACCACGTGCTACATGGGTGTTCACTTTGTACTGATTCATTAAGCACTACAATGCTTTGGGGTTTTCTGTATGTTTTATTTTATAATAAACTGAACAATGGAGTGGAAGAGGGGAGGATGGAAAGAGGTTTTGTTAGTGATGCTGACGATGGTGGCATCAGTGGAAGCCAGTATCTGTTGAACACTTAATCTAGCATGGAGTGTTCAGTTGAACCCCCACACTGTTACCCCCCCTACTTATATGGGGAGACTGGAATTTCAAAAGTTAAGTAACCTGCCTAGGGTCTTGAGAGAGTGCTACCCTAAAATTTACTGATGGCCACAAAGTCGTCAGTTATTCCTAAGGGAGTAACAGTGGCTCCCCCTGCCCCCCACTCTTCAGTGGGAACAAAAGATTTTAGTGCTCAAAATTCAATATCCATTCTGCAAGACTGTGAAAGATATTCTTCATGTTTGATAAATAGCACTTCAGGGAAGTAAAGTTTACTGTCCTAAGCACGTAGTGATAAATTACTGGTATTTGAAACCATTTGGTTTGGGATTTACCAAGAAAGATTTCTTTTCTTTTTTTAAAGATTCATTTATTGGGCCTCCCTGGTGGCGCAGTGGGTTAAGCAACGCACTATGAAGCAAACCGCAGCCACTGCAGCACGAGTTCGATCCCTGCTGCCGGCCAGGGAG
>JAGFMF010012111.1:1861615-1878143 GCA_019455555.1 Galemys pyrenaicus
GCGAGACAGGAGAGGTCTGCCTCACCATGTGGGTCCCCTCCCTGGCCGGCAGCAGGAATCGAACTCGTGCTGCAGTGGTTGCGGTTTGCTTCATAGTGCATTGCTTAACCCTCTGCGCCACCAGAGAGGCCCCAAAAGATTTATTTTCTTATAGTGATTTAAAGATCCAGCTATCATTACTGAAGACCAGTGCCTTTGCTATTCATTCTGTCTCTAGTCGTTAAAAAGGAAGGTTTTAAAATAACTTAAATAGAGAAGAAAATGTTATTAGCTTTTAAAAATGAAAATTTGACTACAAGGTGAGGATATACCTTTTGGAGAAAAACTATTAAAATAATAGAGCCCTTTGTCTCTTCAAATCATTTTGAAAATTCCAAAACAAACTGGTTTATTTTTTAAGATAAAAGTAGGCCTTTAATGCACGAAAACATTATAAGTTTTCTACCAAGAAAATTCCAACCCTGATCCTCCGTGGAGACTAGACCAATGCCTGCAGAGCGTGCCGTAAGTGGATTGTACAGCAGAGGGCGCTCGTTCCCCAGGCTGCTCAAAGGCGCTACCTTCAGAGATGAAATTGAGCTTCAAAGAACAAAGGCGAATCAAACATGCCATCTGGAGGACCGGGAACACCAGGGTCCCGATTTCAAAAGCAAGAGAAACTCAGCATTTAATGCTGCTTCCCAAAATCTCCACAAGAGGCCTAAAACTTGGTTTCAACTTGTCCCAGGCAGGCTGAAAATCACATTCTAAAAATAAACTGGAAAGCACCTGTTTTCAAGAAGCAATTGTTTGCTTAGTTTAGTAATTCCATGCTAGTAATGCTTATTTTTTCAAACTGCCAGTTTTGCCTGCGTTGTGCTTTCCTAGGATGAGAAGCTCACAGGCATGGCTGAATCCGAAACGGAGATACTTGAACATGACTCATGTGTTTGGTGGGATAAAATAGCAGTTCCTTTTTATAAGTATGGGGGGACTCTCAGCATCCCCTCCCCAAATTGTGCCCTGTGTTCTTATCCTCACTTTGTTCTAGTTTACTTCTGTAAACACGTTTAATCCACACAAATAGCTTTACTGAAATAATTATGCTTTTAAAAACTTAGGGCCACCTTCATGGTCTGTTTTAAGAAAACAGTATTCCTCAGCAAACACAAAGACAGGAATATCTCCCAGCAAGCAGCTCAAAGCAAACACACAAATGGAACCCGCCTCTTGTTTACTTACAGGTCTTTAAGCTCCTAATGTTGACATTAGTTTCTCAGGTCTCCTGTGCATTTTCTTTTCTATAGCAAACAACAGTACTTTAATCTATGAAGAGGCAGGTTTTGCTGCTCCAGAAAGATGGGTTAATCGTCCNATCCGCCCCCCCCCCCCCCCCGAGGACAAAGAAGAGTTGCAGCGTGGGTACAGCAATGAACAGCAATGCCTCCGTTAGCAAAATAAAGTCCTTTGCATAAGCCATGGGGATGCGGCAGGAAGCTAGGATGAAGGGCTGGCACGGAAGACAGACCACCCCGAGGTTACAGCTTTGAGGGCTGGGCTACAGCTCTTTCTTGGGGTCTGTTTGAAAGTAGTACCTTGAACTTCTGCCTTTTCAAGAGGTATTTTTAGAAGCAATTATGTTAAAAGCTCCTTGGAGTCCTATCTATAGGATCTCTCTTGGCCCAAGGGACCTTAAGGTATTGAGTTAAATGAGTCTCGTCTTGAAGGCTTGGAGTGTCCCCATAGAAGGCACCGCCTGCAGGCACTAGCAGGAACAGACTGGCAACGAGCTGGTGTGTCCCACCAGTGGGACTCTGGCCTTGGCAGCATCTTCCCAGAGGGAGTGGACTGGTCAGGAAGGAGCCTGGGATGCCTTCTCCCGGGAGGGTCGCTAGAAGAGGGGCAGGCACCTAGGTGCACCCTCTGCAGCTTTCCTGCCCGGCCCCCTGTCTGGATGAAGCAGGAAGCTGGGAGTGGGCTGGGCCCCTGGTGACCCCCCGCGGACCCGAAGCCCTTTGACCTGCTCCCACCCTTTCACCACATCCTCCAGCGGTGCTGCTGGTGGCTGCTGCCTAGCGCAGGAGATTTGATCCTGCAGCCGTGAGGATGGACATATCCGGGGCCTACGTCAAGTGTGAGACTGGTTAGAAAAATGTGCACTTTTTCCGGGGAGATTGACCCTCTGCTTCCACTGGGTTCTCAGGGGAGGGTTCTCAGCTTCCCAAGCGTCTGGAGCCTGCCCCAAGGAGAGTACGTGAATGAGCGAAAGCAGGGGCAGCTCCACCGTCCAATAACGAGTCAGGCTACAGGGACTTGAAGAGGCTCTCCCTGCCTTGTAACGAGCTGATCTGCCTGTTCTGCTCCCCACTGTCTGTGGTGAATCCTCTCAACCCTAGCTCTTTTACGCACAAATAAATAAAATATTTAAATATATATATATATATATGTATGTATGTTCACAGTGCCATCTAGACCGGTGATGTCCAAACAACTGGGCTCCATCGGTGCTATGGCCTAGCCAGATCACGCATAAAATCAGCCATCACCTCCTCTGACACCAGCGCTTCCCCAGACTGTGCAAGGCCACACGGGCTCAGGAGAGAAGGGAGTCTTTTATGTCTAAAACTCGAGCAAATCTGAACCTTTCTTCCAACTTGCATCTCCCCTGGAAAAGCGCGCCCCGATCCCAGGCCCCTCTGCTGTGGAGCCAGTGCCGCTGCCTGCCCCACCCAGCCTGCCCTGCCGGGCTGTTAGGACAGGTGTGCTCTTCAGACTCTGTCTTCATCCTTGTCCCCTGGGGCCCCGCTTTCCTCCGCCCGCTGCGCACAGTGAGCACACCAGAAATGTTTGTTCGGTGATGATGTTTCTGCTTTTGGAATTGTGCCGCAGCCTCCACACCAGAGAATATCGGAACTCAAGTTTCCTGACAGAGCTTCATGCCAAGAGCGCGCAGCATGGCGATGGCAGACGGCCTGCGGATTCTTGTCGAACACCGGCCTTATCGCAGCGCGTATCACGCCCCGGCCCTGGGTGCTGCTCTGCTTAGGTAACATGCCTGTGGAAAGACGTATTCTTCTGTCCACCATCAGATAGCAGCTGTGAGTCACTTCCTTCGAAGTGGGGTTCAAATTAAGGATTCTGGTGTGGAAGTTTCCAGACTCAATCTTGGGCCTGTCTGTTGTTCGTGCCTTCCTTCACCCTGAAAGCATTTCTTGGGTTTTGACTATGTGCCAGAACGTGGTCCCAGCCCTCAAGGAATTCATGGCCTAGGGCTCAAGGTTTCTATCTTGATAAAGAAATGCCGGATTTGCTTGCTATTTTGCCATAAATAAGTATAAGGAATCTCAATCAAAATGTCATTCCTTCTGACCTCATCTTTCCACCTGGCACCAAGTCAAAGCTTTTGGCATCGTGAACTATGGGGACACTTCAAGTTCGGTGCCATTTCTTCTCTAGTGGACGGTGACAGGCAAGAGTGCCCCAAGTCACTGCAAACTTCGAAAAACCAAAAGCAGAGAAGAAAACTCACCCCTTGCATGATTTCTCATGCTTATGCAAATGATACCCATTAAGTTGAAATCTCTCTGCTTCAGCAGCCCCCTGCCATGCTTTTATGTTCAATTTGCATTTTTGACATTTTCTCATCACCATCTTAATTCTAGACAAAGGCTTGACATACTATGGTCAGAGGTCCAAATCTGGCCCACAACTTGTTTTGTAAATAAAGTTTTATTGGAACATAGACAAGTATTTGTCTACACAGTATCTGTGGCTGTTTTTGCCCTGCAAGAGGAAGGTTGGGTTATTACTAAAGAAACCGTGTGAACCATAAAGTCTAAATATTTACTAACTGGCCCTTTATAGCCACCTTTGTACTAAGTGACAATATATAAATGACAAAGCCAGGGGTTCTTCAGGATCATTACTTTTGGGGAGGAATTAAGAGAAGGAGAGAAATGCATGTTAGTGAGGACTCCAATTATATTTACAAGAGTTGCTTACTTAAAAAAACATGTGTGAAAAGGGGCCTCCCTGGTGGCGCAGTGGGTGGCACACTAGGAAGCAAACCACAGCCACTGCAGCACAAGTCCCAGCCAGGGAGGGGATCAACATGGAGCAGCAGACCTCTCCTGTCTCACGGCTGCTCCCCTCAGCAGTATATTTCAGTCAATCTGCCTGTTCTGCTCCCTACTCTGTCTCTGGTGAATCCCCTCACCTCCCACACCTCTGGCCTGTACCCCCAGCGCTTGTATGCATAAATAAATAAATCTTCACACACAAAAAAATGTGTGAAAGGTATGTTACAACATGTGTCCAAAACTAGCTATTGGCATGTGAGTATCTGTTAAACTTTTGTGTGTGTTTGACAGTTTTTTCAAAGAGTATCTGGAAGCAGCCATGGCTAAATCCATGTATTTTTTAAACTGTAGGCATTGGAATTAGGACACCTCCAGCTCCATCCATGGCTCTCTCATCTTAGAAACATGTGGCGAGGATATGGCGAGAAGTGAACCCTTGTACACGCTTGGTGGAGATGCAAATTAGTGTAGCCATTATGGAAAGCAGGATGGTGAAGCCTCCAAAAATTTAAAAAATAGAAATTGCATATGATCCAGTTGTCCCATTTCTGGGGATTTAGCTGAAGAATACAAAAGGACTCATTTGAAAAGATATATGCACCCCGATATCCATTGCAGCATCACCCACAACAGCCAGGAGTTGGAAACAACCCGATGCCCACAGACAGATGATTAGATAAAAAAGATGCGGTGCGTATACACAACAGAACACTGCTCTGTTAGAAGAACCAAACAAACAAACAAAAAAAGATGAAATCCTGCCACTTGCAACAAGGATGGATCTTGAGGGCATGAGGCTTAGTGAAACAAGTCAGATGGAGGAAGACAAACACAGTGTGATTTCACTCTCATGTTTACCTAAAACAAACAGATGAACTGAATAAAACAAACTCTAAGTAAGTAAAACAAACACTTAGACTTTAAGAACAAAATAGTGGTTATCAGAAGGGAAGAGGGTGGGTAAGTAGGGTCACAGGGATCACCTATTACAGTGAAGGGTGGAAATCAGACCTTTGGTGGGGACATCACATAGCCTAGGCAGGTGGACGGCTGCACACCTAAAGCCCATGTGATGGTATATCAATAAAAAATGCAAATTAGAAATGCTTTTTAAATTAAAAAAAGCAAGACTAGGGGCCTCCCTGGTGGCGCAAGAGGTTAAGCACCACATTATGAAGCATCTGCAGCCACTGCAGCACAAGTTCGATCCCTGGCCAGGGAGGGGACCCACATGGTACAGCAGACCTCTCCTGCCTCGCCTGCTGTTCCCCTCAGCAGTGTATTTCAGTCGATCTGCCTGTTCTGCTCCCCACTCTGTCTCTGGTGAATCCTTTCACCTCCCACACCTCTGGCCTGTACCCCCAGTGCTTGTAGGCATACACAAATCTTTAAATAATAATAATAATAATTAATAAAGGAAGACGGAGAAAAACAGTAGGGTTAATCCTGTTTTAAAATCAAGAAGTTCTGAATTTGGGGGCATGGATTTTGTACTGAATAGCTTCTCAAGTGCCAGTGAAATAATGGACTTACCCCTCCGAGTGCCCTTGGCTGTCGCTCTCACTCAGCATCGCTATACACGCGCAGGTGCGGGGCCCGTGGCTGCCGCATTCTGGGTCGGCGTCTCGGTCTCCCAGGAATGGCCTTTGCACACAACTCTCCCCTGGGGACTTGGTGACAAGGCAGTTGTCTGGGCTCTGTTGCCAAAGACACTGATTCAGTGGGTGCGGATGGGGGTTTGGGGAGAGCTGGCGACGGAGTCATTTACTCATTTTTCAGTCGTATTTTCTTTGTTTTAACTGCAGTAACATGGGTTTACAAAACTGTCGGTGACTTAGGAGTGGAGGGTCACAGGCCACGGAGCACGTCAGCACGCCTACCCTCCACCACTGCCCCCTGGGCCCCCCTGTTTTTTCCCCATTCACTCTCCCCTTTTAGCAGCCTCAGTTCTACAGTCGGCTTTCTATGGCTTGTTGTGGTTCGGTTTTGCCTGTTTCTTTTGTTTCCTCCATGCCACAGACGAGCGGGGTCACCCAGATCTGTCTTTCTCCTGACTAACGTCTCGGGCCCCGGTCCTTTTCGCTTTCGAGCGGTGGAGCTGTTTTGAGCGTTCAGCTTGGAGGGCCCATCAGCGCCCACCGGGCAGGGCACACTTTGGCAGCTGCCGCACCTGGCCGTCTTTGCTTGAGTTCCTCACCTGGGAAAAAACAGAAACAAAAACAGGAATGAAACGGAGGCCTGGCTGACTGCTAGTGAAAATGAGACCTCAGAAAGCAGGGCGAGCCTCCTTACCCAGCCTCGTGGGGAAAGAAATACTGTAATGGTCACCAAAATGAAAGTAGATGACATATCAAGTTAGTGAAGGGAGCGGCAAGTTTCCGTCGTAAGTGCCAGGGGTGGGGGTAGGTTGGTAAGTCAATGCTTGACAGAAAGGAGAGCCCAACCCCTCCTCCAACTCTCGATGGGCAGGAGGTGAGAACGAAGAGGAGTCAGCTGAGAAAGTGCCCGTAACTTCTGCACGCGTGTCCTGATGTCTTATCACTTACTCGTGCTTGCAAACTACTCTCGACCTCTCCGATGGAAGACGGGCAAAGTATCAGCGACACATTCATTGTAATTACCTTGAAGGAGACTTGATCCAGCATGAATATTAGGAGCATCGCTGATGCCCCAAATGCAGCAACCACCAACTGGAAGGACAGAGGGATGAACCGGCAGCCAGAAGAGCCAATGACATAAGCTAAATCTTAGGTGATGCATAACCGTCCACCCTCCAAGTCACGTTCCCTCTCCAAAGTCCCAGGGCATACAAAACTGCCACGGCTGGCACCGGACATTGGTCATCTTGGAAGCCAGCCAGGAGACAACACCTGCTGGGCAGGGGGGAGGCAGCAGGAAGGGCCACATTCCTGTTTGTAGCTCCCAGAAGCCAGGGCACAGGCGCTCGGCCCCGTGGCCTCGCAGGTCCACTGTGCTGGGGTTTTGACCCCATCGGTTGGTGGCACAGTCAGGGACGAAGAGATGGTTGTCCAGCGTGACCACACCCAGAGCTGGCATGGGCAGGGTCCTCCCAGCCGGGCTCAGCAGCGTGACTCTGGCTGGGCCCTGCCGTGGAGCCCCCTATGTGCCCAGTTTTGAGTCTTCCCCAGCTCTCATCTCCTGCAGCTGTGTTTCTACTTGAATCAGCGGGACTCGGCGTCCACGGCTTACATTGTGGGTCTGCAGCTGATTCAGCTGGTGTCTCAGAGCGGGGATGAGTTCCAGGTTAAGGGAAACTACCCACGTAAAACATCCTCTCCATAACTGATTCCAGAGATGAAGCCAGGAGCGTCAAAGCCTCACTCGTTATTCGTGATGAAGACTTGTCAAAGGTGTCTGCACATTTAAAATGTCTTGTACTCAGCATTTCCTGCTTGGGGGTTTATTTCCAGAAACACTTCAACCAGGATGAAGCCCTCTGGACTTGCAATGAGCAAGATCTTGGGCTTCCAACAGGCAGGAGGATGCTGCCACTTTCTGGGACCTGATGGAAGAACCAGGTTGAGTGTTGGGAGAAAGAATGGTAACATTTAGGAACTATTAAGCTTACAACACCTCTGGGATATCTGAAGGAGCTACCAGGCCAGTACTTGGATGAGTGTAAGAATCCAGAGACATTCAAATGACGGAATAAATTTGGGAATCATCAGCAAGTGGATACTATATCTTCATATATATGTATATGTATCTTTATATATCTTCCTTACATATGAGTATCTTTAAGAGTGGATAGGGCCTTGGGCTTCCAGGAGAGAGGAAGGGACTCACACGATGAGGAAAAGTGATTCACACGATGAAGACCAGATGCCCTGTAATTACGTTTACCTTGTCATGTAGATATGTTTCTCTGATAGGATGGTTATTTCTGATAAAAAAAAAATCCTATACCTGGGTAATAACCCCAATTTTCATTTTTCTAGGTAGTTAAGGGAGTGGTAATGTTCTCATAAGCCTGCAGCGCCTCAATTAACCTCAGCTTGGAATAATTTACCTGCCAGAGTGACACAGTCTAAAAGAGGAGCCCCCCAATCCTGTCTGGGTCCCGGGGTGTGAATGTGCTCTCCTTGGGCAGAGTCCGGGGAGAGGTCACTAAGGATCTGGGTGATCTGAGATGCCCCGAAGTCCAGCGAGTGTTCTTCTAGCAGAAAGGGGCAGGCACTCGCGAGGAGGCTGCAGGGGCAGGTGGGGGTGCTCGGCCACCACACCCCAGAGCCACCAGAAGCTGGAAGGGGAAGGAAGGGCTCTCCCCTCTGGCCCTCAAGGGGACTGTTGCCCTGTCAGGGCCTTGGTCTGGGACTTGTGGCCCGCACCTGTGAGACCACGAACTCTGGTTTGTCACAGAGCCCCAGGGCGGTAGCGAGTGTGTGGTAGCCCCATGCAGGGGGCTCCCCGCATGGACCCAGCGGTCCCTGGAGGCCATGCCCGGAGTGGATGGGAGGAGACAGGACAGAGGCAGCCCCGGCGGTTCCTGGACGGCGGCTCGCCCAGCCCTGAAGTCTGCTGAGAGCTGGGGTGTGGCCGGAGGGGGTCACGGGCCCTTTAGGAGATTTGAGGTGCAGAACAGGGACAGGAGCAGGGAAACAGCTGTCCCGAGACCGGACTTCTGGGACTGTGTGACAGGCTGGCGGGCCCTCTTCCTGAGCCGCGCGGCCGGGCTCTGCTCCTGCTGGCCGCGAGGACGTCCCCGCCGTGCTCACGGTCAGGGCTTGGGCTCTGACCCTCACTGTCCCACGTGGGGCAGAGCCGAAGCCCTGGCGCCTGCATCCAGCTCCCGGCTGGAGACGTGGCTGAGCAGCGCGCAGGGTCTGTTACCGAAGCCGAGAGCCCGGGCCCGCCATGTGTGGGCCCTGGCCGGGGATGCGGTGAAGCGGGGAAATTGCCTTGACAGAGCAGCACAAAATCAGCACCATGAGCCAGGTGGTCCAGGCAAAACAAGTTTGTCTACCAGCCTCTGAGCCCCAAAGCAGGGACACAGTCCTCGTGGATGTGACGATGGGGAATTTTCATTTTCTCTCTGTTTTACTGTATTTTCCAAAAATGACAGTGGATTATTACCGCTTTTACGGTCAGCAGGGAGAGAAAAGGAAAACTTACCCTGACTAACACTAATATGCTCTGCAAATGCTCCTCCCTCATGCTCCGTATACTTGAAGAAGCTTTTCACGGCCTCCCCTGGCTACGGATGAACTGTCCAGCTGGGCCGCCTGCCCATGGCCTGCACAGGTCAGGCACTCCTTGACCTCGACCCTCAGAGCATCCCTCTGAGGACCCGGACTTGGGGTAACTGTAGTGCCTGGCTCCGTGGGTCTTTTCTCCAGGGACCCTGATGGGTGCCTCTGGACAGGCCTGTTCCCATTCGGATGTGATGCCCGGCACACGCACAGGTGGCTTTGTTTTCTTTCTTCTAACACCTGTGCACCCTCACCCGGCCTGTTTAGGGCCCTCCGCCTTTGCTGCTCTTAGGGAGCCCCGCTGCCCCTTGCTGAGACAATGACCCTCCGGCACCCACACCCTCGCCCGGCTGCCACCCCCAGTCCGGTTTCCAGTCCTCACGAGCCCCTCCCCTGCTGGCCCTCGGCCCCCGATACCCACCCATGCTGGCCCCGCGCCTGTCCTTGGAGTTCCGCCAGTATGACTCCTTGGGCTCAGAGTTAGCTCTGGCTCCTTCTGCAGCAACGCGCCCCAGTGGGGTGCCCCTGCCCCTCTGGGCCCTTGGGACTGTTCCTTTCACTTTCTCCCTGGTTGGAGCTTTGACATGATGGAGAGAGAGCTGGAAAGACCTTTTTCTATGTCTCTCCAGTCATTTCACTTGGTACAACACTGCCCATCTGTTAAGACATTTGTATCCTAATCCTAACTTTTGAAGCAATTTACAAATAAAATTTCACATTGTCTCTGTCTTTTCAAAAACCCTGAGGAGCTTAGGATGACCAGAATATTCCTGTAGGCTGACATTCACAGACATGTGACTGAAAACAGCTAGCATGGACCAGGCAGCCCACATTTCTTTTTCCTCTCTTTAAATTAACTTGCCAGCCGTTTACATGCTTATAGGAGTTTGGGGTTTTGTTTTTATTCTTCCATACACGCACATGCTTCGCTCACCCTCCACCAAACCTCCTGTGCCAGTGCCCCAACCTCTTCTTCTCTTAACCTCCTCTGTTCTCCCCCATTCCCTCTGGTAACCAGTACATTTTTCACAAAGTCTAAGGAATGCTGTTGCTCTGCTTTGCCAGTACATATATTTTTGTTATTTATATTATGGTAAATGAAACCATCCAATATTGATCTTTCACTTTTTGACCAGTTTTCACTGAGCATAATCACCTCAAGGCCCATCCATATAGTCCCAAAAGGCACTTTGTCATCCTTTTTTAACAGCTGAGTAGTATTCCATGGAGTATACACTCCATACTACCCAGTGGTTGGGTTGGTCCCAAGACATTTGGCATTTATGGGCAGTGCCACTAGGGACACAGATGCATACACCTCTGCATATTAGTTTCTATCTTCTTTGGGTAAATAACTAGAAGATGTATTGCTGGGTCATATGGTATTTCCATTTGTATTTTTTTAAAGCTCTCTCCATACTATTTTCCATGGAGGCTGCACCCACCTGCATTCCCCACATGTGGACAAGCCTGAGTTCAAAGACCTTGCTGAAGTCACACCCTCCTCCTCACTCACCACCTGCCTGCCATGGAGAGGCTTTGAGCCATACCCCCGGCCTGTCCAGCGAGGGTACTGGTTGTCACAGGCTGTCACAGCGTGTCACAGGCTGGGAGGTGGTATCTGTGATGTAGTGGCTCATAATTTAATGTTTGGCAGCTGGAAACCTACCAAGACAAAGCTGAGCACCCAGTGAGACTTGTGTTCATGGTCTGGGCCCCTCCCGATGAGCATGACTTTCCATCTCGATACTCACAAATCCTCCATTGAATAATCTCTAGAAAGTTGATAGGAACTTATAGCAGACTCAATGGTCTATAACTCATAAAACTAATCCTCTTCTTCCTCTTAAAAACTGAAGTCAACTGCCCAGCCCTGCTGCATCTCTGGCGTGGGAGTACCAGCTCACACAGACCCCACCACATCAGTCAGAAGAAGATAACACAATCGTGAAACTGGCCAAGAACACAAATAAGCCACTCACCGCGGAGGAAACCCCCATGGCTCATACAAATACCAACAGACGCTCCACCTCATTGGTAATCAGGAAGCAGCAAATCAAAGAAGTGATGCGAATCCATCCCACGCCCGTTAGATTAGAAAACCCTGAAGTCTGGTGACTGCAAGAGCTCTGAGGACGGGGGAAGGAAGGGGCCGTCGCTCACAGCCGTGGCGTGGGAATGGGTGGCTCTGGGTGCCAGCTGCATAGCAGCTGGGTCAGCCGGGGCTGTGCAGCCCACCCTCAGCAAGACAGCCCCGAGATCAATCCTCGCCTGTCTCCCCAAAGAGACACGGACCTAAATGTTCTCAACAACATCATTTTTTAGCAGGAAAATTGCAAACAACTTAGATGATCGAATAACTACTTTCATGAAAAAGAAAATGGATTTTAAAATCGCAGTATGTCCAAGCAATGAAATTCTGTTCGAGTACAATGAATGAAACATGGGGGTGAAGAGGGCTCAGTAAGACCTCTAAGTCCTAGTAATATTCTACATGTAAGCGAAGTGATAGTCACACAGTACTCACTCCAAAAGCCTCCTTGAGCTGGACCTTAAAGATCTGTGAATCGATTGTTATGTATCAATTGAAAAAGAAGTGTACCCCAAAATGCATGAATGTGAACAACACAGGTATCACGGTGGGGAGTGATCTCAAGAAGGGGGTTTGAAAAAGCAGATGTTGCTAATAGCTACATAAGGTTTGATTCCATTTATATGAAGGTTACAAATTTGTAGAACAATTAGGTGAGTCACGACCTGCCTGCGTATCTCCAAGGAACAGGAGAGGGGCCTGGGGCTTCAAGGAAAGAGGAAGCGGACTCCATGAGCACGACCAGATGACTGGATGTTTGCCCTGCCGTAGAGATAGGTTTCTCTGATAGAAAGTTATTTCTGGCAATAACCCTAATTCTGAGTAAGATCCCCTAGATAGTTAAGAGGGTGGTAAAACTCCCTGCAGGGCCTCAATTGACCTCAGCTCGAAATAACCCCACGCCAAAGTGCCATGTCCTGGGAAGGCCTGCCCTCGACATCTTGGGGAGGACTGTCCTTCGCATGGTGCCTGCTGTCAGTGAAGAACCACAGCCTTCCTCCCCGTTTCCTTCTCAGTGAGTCTCTACTTTGCTCTCTATTTCCACCTTTCCCACCTTGACTCTCCATGGGCCCCTGAGAACACGATGAAGCGAGAGAAGTGAGAGAACATTCTAGAAGGAATGTTCTAGAAACACACACTTGTTTGCTTCTGTATCCAATTCTATTTAAGTTCCTAAGATTCCCCAACCACATTGGCTATTGGCTGAAACCCAAGAAGAATTTGGGGGAAATAGAGAAAAGGGTTGGGAAAGGAGGGGGAACTAGAATCCCATAAGACAATGTTATGAAGAACCTCTTCATCTTGAGGGAGATACAGCCGAGTGTTTAAACAATAGGAGAATGCACACTGCCAGCACATCGAGTCATGGGATGTATGGGATATACGTGCTCCCCTCCATTGCCTCCTCAGATCCATTATCTGCTCTGCTGGGGAGGCGGCCATCTCTGGTCGTCAGCTAGGCTCCTCGCCCCTGGCCCTGAGTTGGTCAGACCTGTGGGAGGCACCATCAGTAGATTAGTCAGAAGGAGGAGAAAGAGGTTGAGGTATTCATTTCCTTTCCCCGCCTCTTATCTCCTCAGCTCCTGGCAAAGTTCACCTGTCATATTTTCAACAGAGCAGCCAGACAAGTCACAGGCAGGAGGAAGGCGTCCACCCTTATTTAACAAGTGATTTTAGCCGCCGTGGCCCCAGCTGGTATTTTGAGTCACAAATGAATAGTGCAAGTAACACTTTCTCCAAGTTCCCCTTCCTGTCTTTCTCTGCTGAGACAAGGCCATGCTGCTCACATGCTCAGGCCCTTTCCCTTCACTGACCTGACCAACACCAGAGTCCCCAAGATGTGCTAACATCTTGCACTAAGATGTCCCCAACTCGGTGCTAGTGGACTGAGCCACAATGGTATCTAAATGTCACCTCCATTCTCCCTTGACCAGAAGATCAAAGTCAAGTGTTCTATTCAAACGCCACGTATCGATGTCGACATCTTTTCCATGGGCTTTGAGAATCTTCATTGCAGGTGCAGGTCAGAAAAAGAAGCTGGAAGAGTGCCATTTTAAAGAAAACTAAAAAGGCTGGTCAATTGCTCTAAGAATATTCTAGAGTCCTTCACTCGCTGAGGTCAGGCACGATGCTAAATACTTCCACATGTATTGCCCAATTTAAGCTTCTGAAGAGCCCTTGAGGTAGTGAGCAAGATTTCCCTCATTTCATAGATAAGAAAACTGATTACTGAGAAATTACAAAACTCGCCCAAGGTTACACTAGCTCTTGACTGCCAATGCTTGATTCAGAGACACAGAGACGCCAGAATGCTTGTTCTTAACCAACGCTCTCTGCTGCTGTGAGTACTCAGAAAAGCCTGTCGTCCTTTGTAAGCCTGAATTTCCTCGTCTCAAATAAGGAGCAAGATTAAATTATTTTTTACTGTGCTCCTGCTCAGAAACTTAGCTGGTAGCCTCAGGAGGTTGCTTTGCTTCTATCAACCACAAGGTGGCGCACAGCCAACTGTGCAAACCGGTTGCCAGGGCTTGAGGGCCAAGATCAGCTTATCCCCTCAACCTTCTCTGGCTGTGGCGTGGGAATGGAAAGCAGACTTGTTCCCAGTAGTAATAGGTGCAAAGCGACACAGCTTTCACGTAGCAGAGCCAAGAGTTGAACCAGTTGGCCTGATCCTCGTAAGATATTTCTATCAGCTACTGTTGTGGCTGCTCTCAGTAGACAAGACACTCTGGGTCTCCACCACCTGCTCCAATAGCTCTTTGGAAGCACCTCATGTTTTCCACAAACTATGTGTTAGCATCCACAATCAGTAAGAAAGATCCACAAGTAAGTGCACACCATCCCAGGTGGATATTCTAGCTGCTGCCAACACACCAAACCCACTCTCTGCAACCCACGAGGCCTCTCATGGGGTACCCCATGTGCGTGTGCGAGAACAACTAAACTAAGCCTGCCCTGCAAAGACAGACGTGGTTTGCAGCAGCAGCTCAGCCAGAGGAAGCACCGCAGACAGGTTCCAAATCCACCAACGTGTGTTGAGAAGGCCACTCACAGAGCATGGACAGGCCAGCCAGGCCTTCACTGGACACGGAGAAGCCACACGTGGAGGACACTGTCCTCTTGTGTTGGCCCAGGTTGGCCGGCTGGTCCAGTATTGAGATAAACCCTGGACAGCGGGAGAAGGACTGGGGCCCAGGGCTTGGAAGTGAAAGAGGAAAGATGGAGACAGGGATTCTTTCTTCTTAATGCTCTGCTTAATGCTCTTCGTGTGTGCGCAGGGCACTAGAGACAGCCAGACAGCCAACGTCGCCAGGAGTCCATGCTCAAGAAGGATACAGGGTTATTTCATGAGGATTTGTGAGCCCTAAATTCACTGTTGTACCGCTACCCCTCATATCTACTCTTCAAATTCTGGAAGCATCTGTGGGGACATCTAGTAACCCAGAGAAGTTTGGCCAGGTATCCTGCCTTCTATGAAGTCTTTGGGAAATGCCTGTTGAAGGGAAGAAAATGATGAAGGACACTGTGCTCATTTAGAACCAGGTTTTCTGACTTAGATTCTTGTTTTCTCTTCCTATTGGAAAATTAAAATTATTTTGGTCTCTAAAAGAGAACTTAAAAAAAAATGAAACTGACACAATTTATTGGGAAACTGGTGTCTATGGAGGGTTCTATAAAAGGGAGTTTATCTGCCTCTACAGCTCGGTCACTCCAACACCCTCGGAGCTAGAAATCAGCTATGAATCCAGCAACAACTTGCTTGCTGGGAGCAATTAACACTGAGTCAGGTCCAAGTACATGTTGGGAGCTGATAGGACTTTAATCATTTCACCCCACTGTGTGAAGAAATATGCACCTACATTAGCTCTAGGTCAGCGACGGGGGCTCCTGGATTTATGAGCTCTAAGTCATGTCAGGCCGAACAAATAAAATCACACTTGTGGCTCCTCTGGCCCCACCATCTTCCCTGGCATTAGCTGTTCTTCTCATGGACTGTCAGCTCTCATCAGTGGAGAGAACAAAGAGAGCCAGAATATTAACTTGAGGAGAACTAAGACACCATCTGGTGGCCATTTGCTATAAATCTTTGCCTCAGACGCAAATTCCTCACACAAAGGAGCTGAGCTCTTGATTTGTGGGCTGCGAGAACCAGCCTTTACCTGGGAAAACCTGAAAACACCCCAACTTCCACAGCACACAGGCCTCTTTTTAACTTTCTCCACTTAAGGAACTCACAAAATGCAAAAATATGAAAGGAGGGAAAAGAAAACTAAAAAAATAAACCATTAAACTACTCAGCCCTGCATTTTAAAACACCATCCTAACCAAAGAGTACAAAGAGGGAGTTTCCTTTTGAGGCCTTCCCAGCCTGAGAAAGAGTTACTTGAGCTGTGATGTTTTACCTATTAGTTCTGGAAGTTCTGGAAAGGGAAAAATACCAAAAAAATCCTAATTATGTTTTCCTCATGAATGTCCTGCAGTAAAATAGAAACACACACACACACACACACCATCTCTCTCCCAGGATTCCCTTCTCATTTAAACATTCCTTTGTCCACAAAAGACCATTTTTGCAAATGTAACCTTCCCAGGCCAACTTCTTGCCTTGGGCTCCCTCCCACAAACTGCTTTTGCCCTCCTTTGTAGATGACAGTGATGAAAGTCACCCCAACTTGATATTTTTTGGTCATTCCAGAGGAAGGCTGTCCCTGAGCAAAATTCCCAAGTAAAGCTGGTCTCCAGGGCCCTCTCCCCACACTCAGCCCCCATCCCGTCTCCTCTGACCGCTCAGCAACTAACTGGCAGTAGTCCCCCTGACCAGCCTGGAGTTGTCTCTCGCGTTGAAGAGACTTGCTAGCTAAGGTGAAGTGCTCTGTGAGAGCATATTCTTTTCATAAAAATATGTTCATCGAGATAGCACTGGCTTCAGCACTTTGTGTTTCAGGGGTACAGTTTCATACCTCTTCAAATGTATGTCAGCACAGCAGCCCACTCCCAGGCGCCCACAATCCTCCCCCACAGGCGCTGGAGCCCTGTTCCTTCTAGTGCTGTCACCTTAAAAGGGGTTAAGAACAATAATAATAATAACAATAACAGCAATAAAGACAGAGAAACCAAAAATGAGGAGACAAGGACAGACTGGGGACACCTGGTGGGGAGGGGAGGGG
>JAGFMF010012111.1:1878173-1908286 GCA_019455555.1 Galemys pyrenaicus
GAGGGACTGAGGTGATGGTGCACTGGTGAGATGGTGATGGGGAATACATGGGGATTACAATTAATGGCAAGTATATGTAAATTTTAAAATATTTTAATAAAAAAAGAGGGGTGCAGCAAACCATGGTGAACCAAAGGGCAGCGTTCCTGGTGGCGTAATTTTATTTTTACTCTTGTTCTGGAAACTGCGACGACCAACACTCGGGATCCCTCCCTGGGTGTTCTCTGGACCAGTCTTGTCCTTGGGCTGGCGCCGCCACTGCTTTTCCACAAACACCCCACGTTGTGGGAAGCGGCTCCGGTGCCGGCTCTGGCTTGAAGCCCCTCGCCCGGCAGCGAGCTCCTGCTTTGACAGGTAAGGTCTCTTCAGTGAGATCTCCAAAACCCCAACTTTCTGCTCAGAATGAAACCCCTGCTCCCTGAGGCTGGAAACCCCGTGCCCATGCTCGTCAAGAAGAGCCAAACTTTACCACTTTTTCTCCAACTGTGGTTGGTAGACCTGTGTTCAGACTTGCCTCCTCAGAAGCAAATAGTTGGGCACTTCTCAGAAACGGGTACTTCACGTTAATTAACAGGAAACAGATGAAACAGGAGCCCAGCTCAGAAGGAGCCATTCGCCTCACGGGTCAGGAGGAACGCGCTGTGGGAGGGAGGGGGCGGAGGCCAGGGGCGTGGAGGACGAGGGCACAAGCTGGTTTGTTGTTTTTTGTCTGGGACTAGAAAAGGTAGAACTGAGGGCGACTCTTTTATCACTCACTAGTCTGGACTCTGGTTGAAACGCAGGCTGTTTGCAAATGGAAGGTGAGGACGACGCCAGTTCACTTATTTCCAGAGGCCAGAGCACCTGCTCTTGGAGGAGAGGAGTAACAGACAAGGTGCCACAGCATTATTTGGCCTCTTTTAACAAAAATTACTCCTTAGGCGTCTAAGGCAGGCTCCTCATCTCCACTTGCTGTTCTACAACCCCACCTTGGAGGCCACACTGTAGAGCACCCCAGTGTGGGTCCCCAGAACCCGCTGAGGAAGCCCCTGCATCACCAGGTGGCTCAAGACCCCATGGAGTCTTCAACGACGCTGAGATCTTGGGGGAAGAAAGCCCAGGCTTCTCATCACACAACTTTCAACTTGAAAAACTCCCATAAGCCATGGCTGTCAGGCTTTTATCCAAGTCCTCGACTGCTGACAAGATCTGACAGAAAAATTTTGAGGTGCTCAAGTCCCAAGGTCCTTCCTTGTGAGAGGAAACACATGAGGCCTGGAAAACTAGGTGTTTGGCTTGAATTGTGTCTGCCCACAATGTATGTGCTGGCTTCCTAGCCCTGGTATCTCAGAAAGATGGGACCTTACTTGGAGATGGGGTCTTCACAGAGGTCATCCAGGTGAGGTGAATGGGCGCGATGTATGTGTGCTTCATGCCGCCAGATTGTGTCATCGAAAACCGGTCCGGGGCAAATTTTATGTTACATATAGTTTCACACACACACACACACACACACACACACACACACACACACACACTCGAGTTGAGTTCAGTAAGGTGGATCCTGTTCCAGTATGACTAAAGTCCTTGTGCAAAGCGGAAATATGGACACTTGAGGGAAGGTACAGGCCATGTGAACCCGAAGCCTGCCAATTACACACAAGAAGAGGGACCTGGACACAGCTCCTCACAGCCCACAGGGGGAGCAGCCCTGTCCTCACCTGGGTTTTCAACTTAGCCTCCAAGAAGCAGGAGACAATAAGCTCTGCTTCTTTCTCTCCTCCCTCCCTCCTCCCTCCCTCCCTCCCTCCCTTCCTTCCTTCCCTCCTTCCTTCCCTCCTTCTTTTCTTCCCTCCCTCCCTCCCTCCCTCCTTCCTTCCTTCCTTCCCTCCTTCCCTCCTTCCTTCCTTCCCTCCCTCCCTCCCTTCTTTCTTCCCTCTTTCTCTCTCAGTCTCCCTTTTTCTCTTTCTCTCCCCCCTTCCTCCTTTCCTTTCCTTTCTGCCTTGGTCAATAGTTTATTATCGTCTTTATCTGACAAATCTGCACCAAAAGACCCTGCCTTGGTTTATGAGCTCAGCGGCAGGCTCCTGAGCTCTGAGGAAACTTGCTGCCTTCTCAGCCACTGCATCTTTCTGCTGACAGGAGACATTTGGGGATGTTTCCCGTCTTCTTATTCTAAGCTTCTAAAGCTTCTTTCCTAAGGCTTCTCGGAGCCTGGAGCTTCCTTAGCCATCTCCATCACACCTGGAATCATGCTAACTTCTGGGAATCAAGAGAACTGTTTCTTATAAGCATCCTCAGCTTATTCCATTTTTAAAATGACACGTCATTTGCAATGTTCCAGTCGATCACGTGCTCCCAACAGACTGTGGCATGGAAGCCCTCACTTTCTGAATCATGAGCAGGGGACCAAGTGAAGCTCTTTGCTCGGTGTATACTGAGCTCAGTTCACTGGCAGGAAGCCTTGTAGTGGCTGCCGTCAGTGTGGCACACACCCGGTCCTTGGGGAGCTGTTCCAGCGGCCCTGGGAACCGACACCCCAGGCCTTGTCTTCATGGCCGTGTCTTTGGGTCACTCCTCCTCACTCTAGATGAGCAGAAGTTTGGCCAAACACACTCCAGCATTGCTTCGGCCCAGCCCGCTGACTCTCTGGCCTCTGGCCTGTGAGGACAAGGACACTGGCCCACTCAGAGCTTAAAAAATGAATGGATCAAGCCTCTGACTTCGTGTAATGTGCCAGGATCTCCTCGGTACAGATGCCCATTTTCTGAAGCAGCTTCACCTAAGGAGGAGGGATTGGGAAATCGTTGCCCGGTGCTAAAGCATATAAGTATAAGCCTAGAAATTTGAAACCCATTTTTAAAATAAATCAGTAAATGGGCTAAGTGTTTCTCCCTCCTGCATCAGCCTTGATCTTCCTCCATGCTCGCCTTGAAGTTCAGTGCACATTATTCTTACATGTTATTATTGGATGGTAGTAAAGAACAGCCCACGCCTTTGAACCTACCTTGTTAACCACATTCTCTATTCCTGCCTCTTTCCCACAGCTTCTGCCTTCAATTTGCTTGGGTTTTGCATGGGGCTATATATGTGCCGGGTGAGCTCTGAGTGTTTGGATTGCAGGTGCAGGCTTGTCGGGTGAGGAGGGGTGGGTGCGGCAAGGAGGGTGGAGACCAAGCTTGGCACTTGTGAGCAAGCTGGGTCAGGGTTTGGTGGGTCCCCAGATTCTTGCAGGTGTCCCTTCCTCGCGTGCTCGTAGCGCTTCCTTTGCAGGATGTGGGTTATGCAGGGGGCTGCTTTGAGAACCAGACCTGCGATTTGACAGGTCAATGAAATAGCTGGTTTAGACCTGTGGGTACCAAAGTCAGTGGTGGAACCATTCTAGAAACGGTTCTAGAAAAGGTTTGAATGGCAAAGCATCCCCAACAGTCCCTGGTGTGTAGTTCTGCTCGCACCAAGAGTGATGAACTCAGATTCATCACGGACCGTGCCCGGAGCTGACCTAATGTAATTCTCACTCCTGGCTGTTGGGTGGGGGAAGAGAGAAGCTTCTAATGTGCCAGGAAAAGGGAGGGAAGGAGGAGGAGGAAGGAGGAAGGGGTGAGGGCAGGCTTCTTTGAGGTTCAGTCTGTGCTGAGCGACTAAAGTGAGGGTGATGTAATGAATAATCTGCAGACTTCCAACTGCTATAATTCTGTGTGAATAATTCTGATAATGACGCTTTACTCAGCAAGGGTGGCATCCAGATAAGCAGTTGCTAGAGCTTTCTGTCAGCTTATGTTCACAGCGCCAGCGATTGCCATCTGATGTGACGTAACATCCATCCTCTGTGACAGACATTTCCCCGTTGGACCTGCTGGGCCGTGGGAGCCATTATAAAACCAGAACCTGTCAGATGGAGGGCAGCCACCCCCCAGAAAGCTCGGGCTTCCTCAGGGCCCCCAGGCTGGGTCCTTCTTCTCCTCCTTGCCGGAGGGCACTGGAGCCACCATGGCCACCCAGCCCGGTGTCAGGTAGGTCTCAGTCCTGGGGAAGAGCCACGGGGCTTCTGTCTTGTAGGAACCTCAGGTGAGGGGTAAGGAGCTTGTCACCACCACGAGGCTGGACCATTGCACACCTGAGAGTCAAACTCAGGTACCACCCAGTGCCCTGTGGCGTTTCCATCCCCCCACACACCTCTTTCCTCTGGTGCCAGCGCCCCATGGTCTCTTTGGGGAACCGCCCCTCCCTCCCTTCTCAATCAGTGTGGTTCGGGGGCCTCCCTAACAGCTTGGCTCCAGGACCAGCCCATGAGGGCAGGGCCCCTCCCAGGCACGGGGCCTGGCTCCGGTGCCAGCCTGTCAGGACACTCCCGGACTTCTGTCCTCATCACTGGGAAGCACTGTGCCCTGGTCACACGTGTGTCTGCGGGAGCAGCTAAACTAGTTGGACTAAGCTAGCATGGCTGAGGGGCACCTCTGTCAGCGTGGGAGAAGAGGCTGGCCAAGAATAAAACCAAGGGGAGACGAGGAAGGGAGGTGAGAGTCTGGTCTCTGGTGTCTTTGCAAACCCTGAGCCCGGCTGCCCTGGAAACTCGCCCCGATGCTTCCAGTCGCACGACCTCTGCGTTCTCCACCTCGCTCGTCCCGCCCTGTGTTGCGTTTCCATTGTTTGCGCTGACCAGTCGGGGCACACACACGGTGGTCCCTCACCTCCAAGGCCCAGCATGGAGTCCACTCGGTCTCTCACAGACCGGCTCTCCCCCAGGGTAGGGGGGACTGGACCCCCGCAAAAGGAGCTGAATCTGTGCCACAGTGACCCCCTTGTTTCTCTTTCACTCCCCCCTGACATTCTACATTTCCTCTTCTTCACTCTTTCACACCTTTTCTCTTTGTTTTACTGAGGGTTTAAAAGAAGTTGGACATTTTGTGTTGCCAGAAGGTTTGTAAGGGCATAAAAAAAATGATGGGGCACAAGGACACAGGAGCAGCTGGGAGGGGCTCCTACTGGCCGATTCTGGAACAGTCTGAACTGGGCACTAACATAGTGGAGGATAGTACTGAATTATGGGGGATTAAAAGAAAAAAGAACCTATGAGTTCATGCCAGTAACAAATAGATAATGAACAAAAGCATGAATAAGTAAGTAAGAAGGTAGGTAGGTGGGCGGGTAGATGGATGGATGGTTGGATAGATAGGTAGATAGACAGACAGACAGACAGACAGACAGACAGACAGACAGACAAACAGACAGACAGACAGACAGACAGATAGATAGATAGATAGATGGATGGATGGATGGATGGATGGATGGATGGATGGATGGATGGATAGATAGATAGATAGATAGATAGATAGATAGATAGATAGATAGATAGATAGATAGATAGATAGATAGATAGCAGAAATTTAGGGCCCAACCAATAAATACAAAGGAACTCATTGTTGAATATATTAGAAAAATGTTCATGTGAAAAATCACCAGTTTTTGCCTATCACAGTAAAGAGTTATATGAACCAGAATGGCTCACGGATGCTATCTTCAGAGGGAACTGATAAGAAGCACGCTATCTTCATAGTTTCCAAGTATCTCCCCAAAGATTGCCCATCGTTGTAAAGTGATGCAGAGTTTCTACGCAGTGGAGAACTAAGACCATTCCTTCATCAAAATTGACATCAGCGTGAGGGAGGGTGCATATATGTGCCTCCAGATGGGACATAACTTTGGAAATGTTCTATAAGTTACCCAGTGAACCCCAAATCACAAACATATTTATTTAATTGTGATAAAAACACACAGCATAATATTTACCACCTTACCTGATTTTAAGTTGTTTACTAATGTCAACTATATGTACACAGTTGCACAGATTTCCAGAACTTGCAAAACTAAAACTCTATCCCTCTTCCTTTCCCCGAAAGTCCCCAGAAACCACCATTCTATTTGCTGTTTTTGAAAAGTCTGATAACTTCGTGTCAGTGGAATCATGCAATATTTGTCTTTTTATGACTGACTTGTTTCATATCATATCCTATGACAGGGGCTCCTTCTTTTTAAAGATTAAATAATATCCTGCTGGATGTGGATGCATAAGCCACATTTTCTTTATCTACTCATCACTTGATGGACAGTTATTTGCTTCAACCTCTTGGCTATTGTGAATGATGTTGATTGTTCAGTTTCTTCAATATCCTGTTTTCTCTGCTTTTGACTATATTCCCAGAAGTGGATTGGCTATTGTGAATGATGTTGATTGTTCAGTTTCTTCAATATCCTGTTTTCTCTGCTTTTGACTATATTCCCAGAAGTGGATTGCTGAATCATTTGATAATTTTACTTTCACTGTTTTAAGAAAATTCTATGATGTTTTCCACAGTGGCCACACCATTTTATATTCTCAGAAATATTGAACAGGAGTTAGTTCCCTTTTCTTCGCCTCCTCAATGGCTTTTATACCCTGGTTTTTGATAGTTGTCAGCCTGCCAGGTATGAGGTGACATCTCACTGTGGCTTTGATTTGCATTTCCCTGATGGCTAATGATGGCGAACAACTTCCCATATGCTTGTTGTCCATTTGTACAGCTTTGAAAAAACACCTGTCTGGGTCTTTGTCCACTTTTCACTGGGTTGTTACTCATTGAGTTGTAGTACTTTGTAAGTTCTGGAAGTCGCCTCTTTATCAGGAATATGATTTGCAACATTTTCTCCTTTCTCTGTAGGTTGCCATTTTCACTGCTGTTTGTTTCCTTTGCTGCACAGAAGTTTTAAAGTTTGGTATCATCCCATTTGTCTATCTTTGCTCTTAGTGCCATGTCTAAGAGATCACTGTCAAGTGCACCATTTTTTTCCTAAGAGTTTTCTAGTTTCAGGTTTTTAATCCATCTTGAATTACTTTTTGTTTATGCTATAGTTTAAGGGTACAATTTAGGAAGAAGGGGCCTTGGTGCATATCATTAGCTCTCAAATGTTTCAAAAGGGGTGGGAGAGAGAAGAGAGGGAGAATGAGAACGAGCGAACACAACAAATGAGATGGCAAAGAAAGGGAGATGTGATTCAACGTGTGTGGAGTATGTCAGGTACCGTTCCTGTCCATGCAGCGTCTCTGCAGGTTGGCAATTCCATTGCCATTGTGGTTGGTGTAAGCTGCTGGTGCCTAGGACAGAGCTGCTGGCTCTTGGCTGGGGACAGCGCCTCCCACCGGCCGTGCGCTCTGTTGGTTGACCCCTCTGGCCCTCCCAGGCCCTGCTGCAACAAGAGCAGCACAGGGGATTTTTTTCCACATGGATTGGAAATTTTGTCAAGTGGAATTTAATCCTTCCAAATCAGGAGGATGATTCCGGATCAGCCATTAAAATTATTAATCAAAATGTGTCTGATTGCCTTTACCCTTGTTTACAAGAGTTCTCTCAGAACCTGCATGTGTCACCTCTCCTCTTCAGGGCTATCCTGTTGAATGCATGTTAAATCTGGGGCCTTGATATCCCTCACCATTTCTGCCTGTGCCTGAGGAATCCTCTAAAGGTGGGCATGAAATTGAAGAGAAGAGCCATTTTAAAGCATGCTCCACATTTTGGATTGATATTTTTGGAGCTTCTAGTAGGTGAAAAGCAACTTTGCTAAGTTGAGGTCACTAGTTCATGATTAAAATAAGAAAGCAAAACACACAGGAAGCTAAGAAATCATAGAAGCTAGATCCCAATAGTCAACTTATGAAAACATGATCAGCGATGGAAATGAATTGCCTCGTTAGTGGAAGACTACAAGGAAGGACCCCGAATATCCAACAGAGAACATGGCCCCTGTGGGTGGAGGGTGGAGAGGGTTAAGGAGACTGTGTGGAATGAAGAGGGAAATTTGAGATGAAAGTGTTGGTAGGACTTGTACATTTGAGAAGAGGGCTTTCCAAGAGGGGAGAAACCCATAAAGCAGAGTGGGGAGCTGAGAAGACCAAAGTCTGTTTGAAATATGGTAAAGAGACCACTTTTTCAGATGTTGAGTGTTTGGGAATTAGAGGGAAGTTTCTCTGGTCTGAATATTCAGAACCCTGAATACCAGCAGCTCAGGCTTGTGGGAGATGGAGAATCAAAGAAAAGCCTTTGGGGCCTCTCTGGTGGCACAAGGGGTTAAGAGCAGCACCATGAAGCATCCACAGCCACAACAGCAGAAGTTCCATCCCAGCCAGGGAGCTGACCTACACAGCACAGCAGACCTCTCCTGCCTTGCCCGCTGCTCCCTCAGCAGTGTGTTTTAGTCAATCTGCCTGTTCTGTTCCCACTCTGTCTCTGGTGAATCCTCTCACCCCCCACACCTCTGGCCTATACCCCAGTTCTTGTAGGCATAAATAAATAAATATTTTTTAAAAAGAAAAGGTTTTGGAGCAGAAATGGGGTAGGAAGAATCTTCAGAAGCTCTGGCCCAGTAGAGCTCATTTATTGAGTGTCCGTTGTGGTCCAGGTACTTCTATATTTAGCTCAGACCTTCATAAAACCTGAAGCAGAGACAATCACCTTGTTGGTGTGAATACCTGAGAAAGGGAAGTACAAGTGGTCCCCAATTTATCATGGCTCAACTTATGATTCTCCCACTTTACAATGGTGAGAAAGTGATAAGCGTTCAGTTGAAACTGAACTTTGAGTTTTGATCTTTTCTTGCACTCGTGATATGTGGCACCATACTTTTTGAGGTGCTGGACCGTGCCAGTGAGCTGCAGCCCCCAGCAGCATGCCATCACCAGGATGATGGTAGGCTAAGCTGTGATGCTTGGGAGGTGAAGTGAGGTAAATGAATTTTCAACTTAACGATATTTTCACCTTAACGCGGTTTATTGGCTATCACCCACCGAAAGTTGAAAAGCTGTACTTTGCCTGGGGCCACACATGTAGGAAGGGGCAGAGCCAGGGGTCAAAGGAAAGCGTGCAAGACTTCAGGGCAGAGCTCTCTCAACACCATTTCCCTCTCTGGGGTTGGGGGTCACGCCATAGTCTCACCCAGGGCACAGGCAATGGACGTGGGAGGAAAAGGAAAGATGTAGGGGCAAATGAGAAGGAAACACGCAGAAGACTGGTGACCCATTAAGTTTGGAGGTGAGAGAAAAGGAAGTTAAGTAAAGCTTGTTTATGTTCTTCAAGCAAGACTTTACTGTGCCAACTGCGCTAGCTACTTGAAGAAATAAAACACATGATGACACTATTGCCCCTACACTCAGAAACCTGATAGTCTAGTACAGGATGTTATTGATACACACCAACGTAGGTAGTATGAGGAAGAATTTGATAGATGCTCTGAGAGTGAAATAGACACTCCCTCAGAAGGGAAAAAGTCTAAGATATAAAATCCAGCATTCACTGAAATGGATACAGCTTTGAACAGCATAGGGAATAAGTAAGGGGAGGGTTATTTTAGATCAGTGTTTCTCAACCTTGGCATTTTGAGTGGGGGTGATTCTTTGCTGTGGGGGCGAGCCTGTGCATTGCTGAATGTTCAACAGCATCTCTGGCTCCTCCCCAGAAGAGAGCCTCTCCAATTCTAACAACCAAAATGTCTCTAGATGTTGCTGAAATTTTCCCTGGAGGGCAAAATCATCCTTGGTGAGCGCCATTGCTCTCATCCGAGAGAATGACGCTAGAGAGGGAGTATGTTTGGAGAATAAAGCAGCATCTGTGTCAGTCTGTTTCAAAATGTGTCCCTGAGAACATCAGTGTCTAGTGACATAAATGGTAGTCCCTGAAATAGGGTTCATGGTCAAACAGCATTGAGAAATACCACATACTTCCCCTCAATTGGAAATTCACCGTGCGTATAAGAATAGTGGAGGCTTTGAGAGGTCATGTGGGAAAGCTATTTGACATTGGTTAAATTTAATTACCAAAGACATTATTTTTTATCAAGGAATAAATATTAACCTCCTGAAGGACCCTTTTGTTTTGCAGGATCCAACTTGAAAAATGCTGCTATATTTGATTAAAGTACAGACTACATGAAAGATTTAAAGCTAGAAAAATATAAATCTAAAATAAAATAAAAATAAAAAATATAAATCAGAGGGTTGAAGTTCATTTAGTCTGAGTCTGAATCCGGTCAACACTAGGGAGGTAACCAGCAGGTAACACAACTGAAACTGTGCTTCAGTTTTTCACTTATTCATTCAACATAGATTAAGCACCATTAGTCTACTGGTAGCAAGCCAGATAAATCGGAAGATGCAGGAACAGGATTCAAAGTACTTTAATTGCAAAAGTACTAACTTAGAGTGGTAGTGATAGAAGGAAGGGCAAAAAGTATTCTAGACATTAGGAGGATATAGTATCTGATTTATTGGAAGATGAAACAAGAAAATGAAGGAGTCACTAATGACTACAGATATTTAGACTTGAGTTACAGGGAGCTTCTTGCTACATTTACAGTGAGGAGAGTCAGGAAAAGCAGCAGATTTGGGAGAGATGGTTTATTTTGGACATGTTGACTTGAGAGGTCAATAGGACATCCAAGGACAGATGTCCACTAGCCACAGGGCTAGAATTTATGAGCCAAGAGTAAACATTGGACTGGAAATAAATGTTGGGATGTCATCTGCCTGAGGGTATAAAGAAGACGTGAATGTGGCAGTGAAAGAGGAAACAAGCAGAGTGGGGGGAAAGACGAGGAGATCACAGAGACCTGGAGAACATCCGCACTCAGAGAATGAAAGAAGGAAGATGATGTATAGCGGGAGACAGAAAGATCTGTTAGGCATAGAAGATCCAAGAAAAGATGTCAGAGAAGCCCAGGGTGAAGGGAGTGTCCAGAAGCAATGGGCAGGTAGCCATGGCCTAATGCTTTAGGGCCTTGGAGAAGCAATGGGCCATGTGGGGAAGGGGTCAAAGAAGGTGGACACTGGGCTGGGGCACTGGATTAGGATCCAGGTCCACAGAGGCTATTGAAAAGGGTTTCTGTAGAGTACTGGAGACAGAAATTAAATGGCAAGGGGTGAGCAGGTGGTAAGGGAATTGAGACAATGACTACAAGTCACTTTTTTGAAAAGTTTGTCATTATGGCTGCTTAGAACCCACTGACGGCAACAGGATTGAAGCAAGAACTGCTTGTTAGTTTATTTTGGGATGGGGAGATTTGACCATGCTTACTAACTGAAAAATTAGGAACCAGGAGAGATTCAGAGAGACAAGAAAAGGAGTAACAATTGATAGAGCAGGACCTGGGAGGAGTCAATTAAGACAAGATCAAGGTGAGAAATTTTTGATGAAAGACTCTCTCCTGAGTCGGGAGAGAAGAGAAGACAGATAAGACTATAGCGAAATCTCGAGGCAGAGGCCTCAGTAAATCTGAACTATATATACAGTCAGGGATCCAGGTCATCGCTGACCATGAGGGAGGCAGAGAATGGGACTTAACATTTAAAAGTGGGGGAAATACCAGAGATTGTGAAGATTATGAAAGAGCTACAGAGAGGTGGTGAAAGGCTACCTGAGCTAAAATGAGTCCTAGAGCTTGCTGCCTGGACTTGTAACTGATCTACAGGGCATGACCTGGTGAGCTTCTACGGGTATGTTAAAAACAAAGCAAGTGGAGGGCCTCCCTGGTGGCGCAAGGGCTTAAGTCTGAGCATTGTGAAGCATCGGCAGCCACTGCAGCACGAGTTCGATCCCCGGCCAGGGAGGGGACCCACATGGCGCAGCAGACCTCTCCTGCCTCGCCCAGGGCTCTCCTCAGCAGTGTGTTTCAGTCAGTTTGCCTGTTCTGCTCCCCGCTCTGTCTCTGATGAATCGTCTCATCTCCTGCGACTCTGTACCCCTGCTCTTGTGTGCATAAATAAATCTTTAAAAAAAAGACAAAGAAAGTAGAAAATGGACAATAAAAACTGCCCACAGGTAATCCAAATATTGATGTCATAGACATTAAAATAACTGATCAGTATGATCAAGAACACAGATGACAAAGTGGAAAATTTTACTAAAGAAATACAATCTTTGGGCCTCCCTGGTGGCACAGCAGGTTGAGTGCCGCACTGTGAAACATCTGCTGCACAGCAGCGCCAGTTCGATCCCCAGCCAGGGAGGGGGCCCACATGGCGCAGCAGACCTCTCCTGCCTTGCCCGCTGCTCCCTTCAGCAGTGTGTTTCAGTTGATCTGCCTGTTCTGCTCCCTGCTCTATCTCTGGTGACTCCTCTCACCTCCCGAGCCTCTGGCCTGTACCCCAGCTCTAAATGCATAAATAAATAAATCTTTAAAAAAAAAAAAAAGAAATACAATCTTTTAGGGGCCTCCCTGGTGGTGCAGTGGGTTAAGCAAGACACTGTGAAGCAAACCCAGCCACTGCAGCAGGAGTTCCATCCCTGCCTCAGGCCAGGGAGGGGACACACATGGGTAGCAGACCTCTCCTGCCTCTCCTGCTGCTGCCCTCAGCAGTGTGTTTCAGTCAGTCTGCCTGTTCTGCTCCTGGCTCTGTCTCTGGTGGATCCTCTCACCTCCTGCAACTCTGACCTGTATCCCAGCTGTTGTGTGCATAGGTAAATATTTTTTTTTAAGAGGAAATACAATCTTTCAAAAAATAATCATGATGGTAACTAAACTTACTGTGGTAGTCATTTCAAAATTAAACATATAGTAAATCATTATGTTGCACACCTCACATGAATTCAAGGCTGTATTGCAATGTAAAAATAACCAAATGGAAATAATAGAACTGAAATAAAATAATTGAAAATAAGAATTTAGTTAATGAGTTTAATAGCATTAAACTTGTTGAGAAGTAGGTTCATGATCTAAAAGAAATCAGAAGAAATAGTGCAGACAACTTAATAAAATCAGTTGAAAAAAATTTAAAGTTGAGTAATCCATTTACCATCAAAAGGATAGTATCTGCTACAACTTTCCCACAAGGAAAAATCCTGTCCCAGTTAAATTAATAACTAAACTCTTTCAAAAATGTAGGGGAAACAATCCCTATAATAACACACAAACTTTTCTAGGAAAAAAGTGAGTACTTCTCCCCAACCCATCGCATGAAGCTAGCATAAATTTAATAAGAAAATCTGAAAAGAAAGTAATTATAGACTGGTTTCTTATGAACACACACACACACCCCACACACATATCCTAAACAAAATATTAGCAGATTGAATTCAGTGATGTATAAAGAAAAAAAATAAGTTATAACTAAATTGGTTTTAGTCCAAGAATTTAAAGTTTGCTTAAGACTCAAAAATCAATTAATATAAATCAGCATATTTATAGTATAAAAGAGAAGTAAATTATAATAGTCTCAATAGATACAGAATATATTTGATATAGAACAAGTCAATGATAAAATAAAAGGGAACTTCCTTGATCTGATAAAAGCATGTACCAAAAAATCCATGGTAATATTGTATTTAATCATCTAATACTGAAATCTTCCCCTGATAGTAGTAATGAGATGAGGATACTCTTATTACCACTTTTATTTAATACCATACTGGAGGTGTCAGTGCAATAAGGAAAGCAATACACACACATGAACAAACTGAGAAAAAAAGAAACAAAACTCTACTTGATTTTGAAAAATCAAATAGAACAATGGAGGAACTATTACAATTAACAAGTCAAATAAAGCAAATCTGCTGGAAACTAGACTAGTACTTAAAAATCAAACGTATTTCTAATTTTACACAATGAATAATTAGTAAATGAAATTCAAAACTTGATACAATTTACAATAGCATAAAATCCCAAATACTTGGAATAATTCTAACAAAAGGAGCAAAACCTCTATACATAAAATTTAAGTGTTATTTAGAGACATTTAAAAAATATAAATGAATGGAGGGATATACCATATTTGTGGATTGAGCACATGCTATAATAATAAAGAGATCAATTTCCCAAAAATTAATCCATAGAGTCAATATAAACCTAAAACCTCAAAAATAGCCTTACAGGCTTTTTTCTCTTAGTGTGGAACTTGACAAGCAAATTTAAATCATATATGAAACTACAAAGCTCCAAAGCCAAGGACAATTTTGAAAAAGAACAAAACCGAAAAGGATAAACTAAATTCCGGTTATTCTAATGCTACCTAATTAAGACAGTGTGGTGATGGTGTAAGAGAGAAGTAGATCCATAGAACAGGATAGAGAGAGCAGAAACAGCGACTCGATTTATAACAAAGATGGTATTGTAACAGAATGGGGGGGAGAACAGTATTCTTAATAAATGATTCTGAGTCAGTGAATATCCATTTGAGAAAAACCTCTTCTTAATCTCTACCTCACATGATTTAAAAAAAAAAAAAAAGCCAGATCCAAATATGAAAAGTAAAACAACTACACCTTTAGAAGATCGCATAAGAGAATATTTTCATGCTATTAAGATAGGCGAAGATTTCTTAAACAAAACACGAAAGTCACAACCCATAAGAGAAAACATTGATAAAATTGAAGACATGAAAATAAAGAACTTCTGTTCATAAAAAGATAGCATTTTAAGAGAGTGAAAAGGCAAGCCACAGACTCAAGAAAGATATGCAATATATACTTCTCACAAAGGACTCATTCAGAAAGAATAAAGAAGTTCTTTAAGTTACTAAGAAAAAAAAAAAAAACGGGGGCTGGGGGATCACAGATAAAAAACAGGCAAAGGACTTAATATGTACTCCATAAAAGAATATTCAAACGGCCAGTACACATCTGAAAAAGATGGCCAACCTCATTATTCCTCAAAGAAATGCAAATTGAAACCACAATTAGGTACCACTTTCTACCAACTACCCCAAAGCACTTGTTGCGTCTCCATCTTTTGGCTAAGATCGAGTGAGGTAAAACCACCAAGTGCTGGTGAGGATGTGGAGCAACTAGAAACCTCATATACTGCTGGTGAATGTGCAAATCGGTACGATAGCTTTGGAAAACTGGTCTGCAGTATTTGCTAAACCTGAATATAGGCATGTATGATGCCCCAGCAATTCCACTATTAGACATCTATTCAACAGAAGTGCATACACAAAAGAAGTATTTTAAATGCTTACAGTAAATATTGAAACGACCCCAAACTAGAAATAACTCAAAAGTCACAACATTAGAGTGGATAATTACATCATGATAATTCTCACTCATAGATCTATCCCTCTAATACATCTCCTGCCCACCTGTGTCTATGCAGGTCATCTCTTTTAACAAACCTACCCCTGCCAGATGCAGTTCTTTCTGCCCACTTGTGTTTGCACAAATGTCCTTTGCCTTCCTCCCTTTTATATAATAAACCTGCATTTTGGATATAAGATAAATTTACCCAATAGGATATTATAAAACATCTATAATTAATTATATATTGTTCTATGCAAAAACACTGGTAATTCTCATAAAAATAATATTAAGAGGTTAGACACAAAAGAATTCTTATTGAGTTCAATACAAGGCTCAAAAGCAAAAGCAACCACCTTACATACATTAAGATGGCTGCTATTAAAAAAAACAGTTAATAACAAGTGCTGGCAAGGATATGAAGATGTTGGAACTCTTGTGCACTGTTGGTGGGAATAATAGTGCAGTTGTTGTGGGAACACTGGTTCCTCACAAAATAATAGGTCAAATTACTACAGAATGCAGCAATCCCACTTTTGGGTAAATACCCCATAGAGCTGAAAGAGTGAGAAGGGGATCTTTGTGCAACCATCTCACTGTAGCATCATTCACAAAAGTCAAAAGATAGAGGCATCCTAAATGTCCATTGACAGATGAATGGATAAATGAAGTATAGCATACATATCTAATGGAATATTATGCAGTCATGCAAAGGAAGGAAATTCTGACATATGCTACAACACGGATGACTATCAAGGACATTAGGCTAAGTGAAATAAGTCAATCACAATAAAAGACAAATATAATATGATCCCACTTATATGAGGTACGTAGTATAGAGCTAGGCAGTAGACTAGTTGATTGTCAGGTACTGGGAAGAAATGAGAGTTAGTTTAATGGGTATAAATTTTGTCAGATGAAGAGAGTTCTGGAGACTGTTGCACAATAATGTGAGTGTAATTAACATTACTAAGTAGGACACTTAAAATGCTAACATGGTAAGTTTTATGTTATGTGCATTTTGCCACAATTAATTTTTTTTAAATGAACAAAGGTAAAGTGAATGGGGTGATTAACATCAGTACAGTGGTTACCTTTGGTGAGGGACTAGTGATTGGGAGTAATGTGGGGGAATTTTGGGGATTCTGAGGTGCTCTATTTTTTATTAAGGTAACATTTGATTTAGGGAAATTGGTTCACAACTCTTCAGATGTATGTAACCACCACACCCACCGCCAAGGCACCCAGAGTCCTTTATCCTAGACCGCTGTCCCCTTCCCTTTTGTCTTCCCTCTCCCCTCCGTTCCCCTCCCCTGCCTCAGTTCTGCAGTCATATTTCTAGGGTTTATCAGTTGCTTTTTGTTCCCCTATATTCCACACAAGAGTGGAAGCATCCAGTATTTTTCTTTCTCCTTCTGCTTACTTCACTTAGCATAATCCCCTCCAGTTCCATCTGTGTTATTGCAAATGGCAAGAGTTCATTTTTTTATAGCTGAGTAATATTCCATTGTGTGTGTATGTATATACCACACCTTCTTAATCCTTTACTCTGTTACTGGGCACTTAGGTCGTTTCCACAACTTGGTTCTTGTAAACAATGCTGCAATGAACATAGGAGTGCATAGATTCCTTTGAATTAGTGATTTTGTATTCTTTGATTATACACCCATGAATAGAATTGCTGGATTATATAGTAGATCTATTTTTAACATTTTGAGGTGGCTATACTATTTTCCATACACACACACACACAAACACACAGAATGCAACAATCCCATATAGATACATATCAATCCCACATATATATTACAATCCCATATATATTCTGCATAGGGACTGGACCATCATTCCCGGCAACAATGAACAAGGGTTCCTTTTTTTCCACATGGGTGCTTTCTTTCCTGCTAGGGTAATTAAGAACATGACTGTTTTCACTTTTCAAAATTGATCAAGTTATATACTTTGGCTTTTCCACTTTCTTATGCTTCAATCAAATGAATAAGAATTTAAAAAATAAGTTAAAATAGAACATAAAGAATAGGCAAGACTTTTTTTAAAGGCAAATGAACAGGTACTACCTAATGTCAAAATATATTATACAGTTACTATAAGAGAATGATTACTGGCACAGAAATAGACAATCAAATCAGTGGAAGAAAATGGAGCTCAAACAGATCTATGTAAGAAATGAAAACTTAATATGTGATCATTTCAAATCAAAAGGGGAAAAGATGAATTATCCACAAATGATAATGAGATAACTGGCAGATTATTTGGATGTCAAGGAGCAAGGTTTACACCACAGAAAGTTCTGGTTGAGCAAAGATTTAATCTTTTGAAGAGAAACCATAAATATACTCTAACATAATCATGTCATTTTTAATCACAACCTCCCAAATTAATAATCATTTTACTCTTTAATTAAAAATAATCAGCTTCTATACCACCAAAAAAGAAAAATTACATATTCTAAAAATACATGACAGCAAAGGGCTTATATTTCTAGCATACAATGAGCCTTTACAAGTGAAAAGGAAAAGTAGTAAATCCTTTTAGAAACACGGACAAAGCACACAAGGCGTTCCTAATTCATAAAAAGAAAGGAAAGTGGCCAACAACCAATAAATAAGTGTTTGGGCCACAAACAGTCAAAGAAATCTGAGTGGCAGAGGGGCAATGCAAACAAGGAACCCCTGAGTCCAGTGAGGTGCTGGGAGCAGATGGGCCATAAACTCTCCTCTGCCCTGAAGCTGGATTTAGGAACTGCAGAGCAGATAAAAATCTGTGTCAAAATTTAAAATAAACTTTCCCTTGACTTCAACAATTTAATTTCTAGAAGCTAACTTTGAAATAATTACCCAAATATATTTTTAAAAAGTCCACTGCGTGTAGCTTAAAATGGTGACATATTAATGGAAAAAACCCTGAATGTTTATGAGGCTGGAGCTGGCGAATGCATGAGGGTATCACCTAGTGTGGTCAGCGAATCATAAGAAGTGGCTATTTTGTTCCTTATGCTTTCGATTCAAAAGAGGAGTCATAGAAAACCAAGCCCAGCGATTCTCTCAGTGTAAACTTATTTATATGAACTCACACACGCATACACAGAGCTAACTGGAAAATGTTCACCAGACTTCATGGGTCCTTCTCTCTGAGTGGACGAGTTCAGCTGTCTTTTCAATGTTTTTTAATAATTGAATCTGTTCAATGAGTAACGTATCATTTTTAATAATACGTTATATCATCATCTATTCATGATCATATTTATGGTACTCTCTTTTGAAAGATCAAAAGTTACAGGGCAGGAATCTGCTCTGGTTTAGTCACAGGCAACGCAGCCACATTCCCAGGAGCCTCCCCTCTTCCCCACTCCCACCACGACCCTCGGATTAAAGCAGCAAACCAACCGGGGCTCAGAGCCCGGAGGGGCTCTTTGGGGTTCAGAGCCTGCTTCATTTGCTGTGACTGGTACCAGCCAGTGACCGGAAGGCTTTCCTGTACCAAGCCCTTTGCAAAAGATTAAGATGCTTTCCTTGAACTGAAATGTTTGCCTTCCTCCAGCAGCTGGTAGCTGGGCCTCCTCCTCTGGCCCCCTCTGGAGCAGGAAATCAATGCCTGGGGTCCCCAGCACCCCCACTGTTTTTTTTTTCTGCTCTCAGAGGAGTTGAGGTGGCCGGGTGCTTTGCATTTCTATAGGCCTTTCACTGGGGATTTAAGAGCTTGGAGCCATTAATCCTCTAGCAAATTCTGGAGGCCCCTGGGGGCCCGAAAGGCCTGGTTGGTTTGGGCTTTCAGGGGGATAAAAGGTTCTTCCAATGACAGGTAGGAGGGTCTACCAAAAGAAGTTTGAAATGTTCTTCCGTACTCTCTTCCACCACACTTGTAATCAGCAGCTGGAGGAGGCGGCCAAAGAAGAAAGGAAACCCTCAGGATCAGAACCCACAGGTACCGCTTCCAAGAATCACACTGTTCCATCCAGGACCTGAGCACACCACTGAAATCAGAACTTGAATAACTGGAAATTTTGACTTTCTCTAAAATGGTTCCTGCAAGAACAGGCACTTCAAAATGCTGGACGGTCTCTTGGAGGGACAAAGTGCGATCTAACTCCTCCCTTGAATGGTTCCAGATTCCAGAACGTCGGGGCTCAGAGTGTTGGCACCAAAGCCTCACAAACTGGGGTGTGCCTGCAAGTCGGCCTCTCCCCCGACCTGCCAGCAGACACCTTCCCCTGGCCTAGGAGAAGCTGCAGGGTCACGTGGCTGTCCCCAGGCCAGCTCCCCACTGTGCAGGGCCCTCCAGCTAATCTGCGGGCTTGATCACAAGCCAAGGGGACCGGTTATATAACTCTGAAAGTTTAAACTTGGGAAAACATGCACACGTATCTAAACAAGAGCTGGTGAAAAGAGAAAACCTCTGGATCCCGTTTCCCTAGCTTATTGCCCTTGAAGCCATAAAGAGGCATTCATCGCTGCATCTTTCTGTCTCCGTGACCATCCAGCTGGTCACATCACCTGACGAATTAAAACACACGTGCTAAGCTAAAGTTAATTAAATAAAGCATTCTGGCTCTTCCCGGGCACCTTCAGGTTGACGCAGTGCACACAGCAGCAGGATGGACTCAGGCGTCCTGCCGCTCACCTTGGCGTTTCCTGCTTAGGGCCAGCCCCAGGGAGAAAGGATGGTTCCCCTGGAGCTCAGGGGTCTGCAAGGGTCAAAGGCACTGAATCTTGGGGGTCAGCAGGAAGCACCCCCTTCTACAACCCCGTCCCAGCCATGGGGCCTGGAAACAGGGGCAGTGGCAGGAAGTTCAGGAATGGTTTGAAATGGGGACAGAGGGAGGGCCAAGGTCCCAGCTTGCTTCTGCTGCCTCTTCATGCTGGGGAGCTCTCCGGAAGCTGGGCCGGGAAGGCCAGGAGGCCCTGGGCAGTGGCAAGGCTGGCAGCAGTTCCGGTGGGGCAGGCAGAGGAAGGAAAGGCAGGCTGGGCCCAGCACAGAGGAGAGCCCAGGCCTCGGCTAATCCCTATGAGAACAGTAGCTTGGGGAGATGAGGGCCACAGCCCGGGGCCAGGGCCCTTTGTTGGCCCGGGAGAGAGCTAATTCCAAGGCCCTGGGCGGTGGGTCGGGGTCTCGGTCTGGTGGGGGACAGCTTGGGACCAGGAAGGGCACTGTCTCTGGGAACCCCCTCCTCGGAGAGGGGCAGCAGCTCTGCCCACCCCGCTTGAGCTCGCGCAGCCAGAACCAGACCCTCCTGGCCCGGGGCTCTGTCTTCAGCCTTCCAGAGGGAAGCGGGGCCCTTCAGCCCCACACTGAGCAGTGCATTAGCGTTGACAAATCGCGGAAAATGAGATTTGTCGTGAGAGTTCAAAAGAGCAAACTGTATTCAATGTACAGATGGCTTTTGTGCTAATGCCAGGTTCGGCCCCGTGTTCGGGCACTATAGCTGACCGTTGCTTTCTTGGGGCTTTTAATGCCCTTTTTTTTTTTCCTTTTAAGTCCTTACTGACCAACATATCTATTTTTTTCCTTTGCTTTTACTGGCCCATGAAAACCCAAAGTTCAGAGGAGAAAAGCATGCCAAGGCAAGTTTTACGGGCAGTTTCTGCTGTGATTATTCCACCTGTATCTTATTTCCTGCTACGAACACCGAGCATTGAGTCATTTAACAGACATTAAGCATCTATGTGCTGGATAAAGACTTGGTCAAGAGGTAATGTTTGCTTACAGGGAAAGGATTTTTGAACATTACAGAAATGAACAACATAAAACCAAGCATTAAACAGAGATCATATTTATCCCTGACACCTTTAATCTGCCATCCATTTAACTATGGTTGAACTACTATACCAGCCAGTTGCCACCAAGAAAATTTCTCTTTGAGCTTTTGATTCTTTTTTCCTTAGCATTATTCTTACACACACACACACACACACAGTCAGGAATACAAACCTTCCCCAAATTAGTCTGGAGGGACCCCAGTTGTTCTCATTGCCCTTCCTCTTAGTGGCCATTTGGTTTGTCATTCCAATCGTCCTACCTAGTAAATGAAAGTGCACAAACTTCCAGAGACTGGATGTCAGGACCCATTTGTTTTAGCAGCATACCCTAGTCTACACTGACTTCCCAGTTTAGACTTCCCTTTGGGTGCTGAGTAGAGCTCACCTACAACCTGGATGAAGTAGACTTGTGTTGAAGATGTGATTTGAAGGTTTCTTACCCCAAAGCATTTCTTTCTTTGTTGTCTAGGGTTTTTTACCTAATGTTGATTTTACCTTTATTTTTTGAGTTCTGCCTTGCCAGCCCTCTTTGGTCTTCTCTAAGGCTTTATAATGCCGTCTCCAGACAGTGTCAGTGCCTCTGGAGCCCCTATTTACCCAACCTGCTGTCGCCGCCTGAGTCTTCTTGTGCAGGGCAATCAGGAGCACAGGCTCTGATCTTAGACATCTGTGGCACTGAGCCCTGCCTGCACAATCTCACGCCTCTCCAAACTCCATTCATTGAATTGTGATGCGGGATAACAAGTGATGTGATTTGAGTAACTCCTGTAGCACAGTGCATGCCATGCAGTCACAGTTCAACAGCGACTAGCATGATGAGGGTTTTAGTTCGCTAGGGCTGTTGTAAGAAAGTGCCACTATCTGCTGGCTTAGGGGTGGCTCCTTCTGTGGCCTTTGCGGGAGAACCTGTTCTAGGTCGCTCTTCTGGCTTCTGGGCCTTTGCTGCCAATCTTTGGGGATCCTTGCCTTCTGCTGCATCACCCCAGTCTCCTTTGTGTTCTCCGTGTGTTTCTGTTGCCATATGGCCCTCCTCTTATAAGGAAACCAATCACACTATATCTGGGTCCACCTTACTTGAAGGACCTTATGTTAACTTGATTTCATTTGCAAGGACCCTATTTCCGTAAGGCCACATTCTGAGACACAGTAGACTTCAAGATATGTTTCCTTTCGGGGCATGTAATTCAACCCATGGCCTGGAGAAGTGAATATATCCACGGTTATCATTCTCACTGTTTCCATCGTTTTTCTGCAACTCAGTAACTTAGTACTATGCACCATGCAGACCAGAGCCAAGTGCTGCTGCGTGGCTGTTGGGGCACAGTGTCCCAGTGGCCCCCTTCGTCTGCTCAGTGCACCCCTGGGCCGAGCAAAGGCGTCTCATCTCTCCCATACCGCTTAGACCGCAGGAGCTCCTTGCCCCCACACCACTCTCCAGAGGGCTCCAGCTTCCGGCCACCCACATGTGGGGCGAGGGGACAGCACCCAGAAGCCCACAGCAGCCTGACCTGGCCACCTGCAGTGTGCCTCGAAGGTAGGGAGACTAGCCCCGCTGACTCCAGGGAAAGTCTCACTGACATGCAGCCAGCGGTCCCCCACCAGGCGCTGCCCACTGCCCACTGCCCACTGTCACCTTGGCTAGCTGAAGATGCCGCCAGTGGCCCTGCCCACGCAGGAAAGGCCTCCTCTGGCAACCCCTGCTTCCTTGGGCCGGCGAGCCAGTCTTCCTCTAGTTCTGTTCTTTTCATATGGGATCTCATTTGAAAAGCACAAGGGGAGTTGTGCTAAGGAAAGAAAGCCCGTGGCCTACGGTGTTGTCAACAGGATAAAATAATCACTCCCTACCATTATCTTCGCAAATCCAGATTTTGCTCACAGGGCTGGTTTGCTTGCAGTGGGGGTGTGCCCGAGGGGGAGGGCGGCTTGAGGACCTGGGTGTGACACAGTGCAGACGGAGCATGACAGGCCTGCTCCGGCCCTCCGCTTGCTGCTGTCAGGGCCTGTCCTGCAGGCACTTCAGTCCCTGGGACTCAGTCCCCTCCCTCCCCAGAGGGTCTCGGTGGGCCCCTGGCACCTGGGGTTACCATGCAGCGCAGGAAGGGGCCTCTCCCGGAGTTTGCAGGCTCCGGAAGGAAGGCGGTCCTCACCCGGCCCGCCTGTGCCTGGCCGGCGGAGCTGAGTTGCTGGGGCTACAAAAATCTTTATGCCTGTATCTAAGACCCTGGCTCAGACCAAAGGGGGAATAGAAATGGAAGTTCTTTGCTTCTGTTTTAGAGTTGCCCCAGATTTAGCAAAAGAAAAAAAGATGTGAATTAGACTCGCAGCCGACTTCGAATAATATTTTAACACCCTAACCCTTTTTAAGTGTATAGTGTTAAGCACATTCACATAGCAATAAATAATTTTCAATGCAAGTATGTCCCGGCCAATATTTGGGTCCTACTTCCACTGCAAAAGACTCATCCTCTACGGACACTCAAACCCGAGCGGCTGTCCTGCGTTTTGTCTGGTGGCCCTGCCTGTCGGCCCTGGGTTAGGCCTGTACTTGCTCACTTCCATCACTTGACCTCTCCTCAAGGTCAAGGCCGTTCCCGACCTCCCCGCTGAGAGGTCCACCCTGGACACATACACTAAAAGCAGCTGAAATCTAAAAAACTTTTTCTATCATTTCTTGGCCATTTGCTAAGACCAAGGATAAAAAACTACACTGGAAAATGACAAAACATTATTGAGAGAAATGAAAGACCAGAAGAAAGGAGACACGTATTAAATGTTTTGATCACATCCAGCCCAGGAGTTGCAGCCCTTGATCCACGCTCAAGCCACTCCCGAACCACCAGCTTCTACCCCTGAGGTGAGAGACAACTGGAGAGGAGGAGAGATGAGAGCCATCACACGCCTCTTCTCCCTCCCTGTCAAGTCCCATCCTCTCCTCCAGGCCCAGCTCCAGCTGTGGGCTTCCCCAAGGACATGTATTCGGTGATTGCCTCAGTGGTGAAGTGAAATGAAACACAGGAGAGAAATCGAAAGAAGGCAAGTGATGGATTTGGAGAATAGGGTACTTTCCTATATGACTACCACTTTGTTTTTCAAAGTTTTTTTTTTTAATTTATGTATTTATGCATACAAGCACTGGGGTACAGGCCAGAGGTGTGGGGGTGAGAGGATTCAGCAGAGACAGAGTGGGGAGCAGAACAGGTTGATCTACTGAAACATACCACTGAGGGGAGCAGCAGGAGAGAGAGGAGAGGTCTGCTGCGCCATGTGGGTCAGCTCCATGGCCAGGGATCAAACTCATTCTGACGTGGCTGCAGACAGCTTCACAGTGCTGCAACTTAACCCCTTGTGCCACCAGGAAGGTCCAATATTGTTTATTCTCCCCAGTTGCCTGAAATTCTAACACTGCTGTGAGCAGCATAGGAACGATCCAGACTAGGAAGTTCGTGACCAACCAGCGCCTCAGCAAAAACAAACCATCATCAGTGCCTTTGTCCTGGAAGGCAGCACTACCTATGACAGAAATTCAGGAAAAACTCACCAAGATGTACAAGACCACACTGATTGGCATATTTGTATTTGGATTCAGAACACATTTTGGATGTGGCAAGATAAATGACTTTGACATGATTTATGATTCCTTGGCTTATACAAAGGAAAACTAACCCAACACAGACTTCTGCATATAAGTCTCCCCAAGTTATTCAGATGTACCTCTCTCTGAGATGTCCAGAAGAGGCCTCCCAAGACATGATGCTTTGGCATATGGAGACCTTATAGGCTCTCAAGAAACTTTTTACCACTCATTGACTATCTAGAAGGAAAATTGGGAATGTTACCTAGCTTTAGGATTTTTAGCAGAAATAAATAACCTTTCTATCAGAGAAACCAGTCAACATGGCAGTTATCATGCAAGTCCCCTCCTTCCTTCCTCCTGAAAGCCCAGACTCCTATCTCCCCCTTAGGTCAGGAGATATCCATCCATCCATCCATCCATCCATCCATCCATCCATCCATCCATCCTTCCACCACCCCATTTATATTATAATCTATATACATTTATATAGAGTCTCCATGTTTTTAATTAAATTTGTTTCTTTTTCTCCTGTTAATTTGTATGTCAACTGATTGCATCACCAGTCCAAGAAGAATATAGAGGGGTAGGGGAAATTTCCTCTCCACTTCCACACTTGCAAGAAAGTGAAGACAAAGAAGAAATAGAAGAAAAAGACCTGGAGAAAACAGTGAAAGGAATTCAGGGGCAGAGGAAGAATGTCCAGGGCACTTTGAGCACTGTGACAGCCAGTGTGGGGACTAGCGTAGAGTGAGCTGGGGACTGAACAATAGGAGGAATGAAGATTCTGTAGTGACCAGCTGGGGTGAGTGTGCAGTTTTTCATGAGAGGATTGATAAATAAAAGTCTTTATGTATAAAAAGGAGAGATAACTTATCAATTAAACTGACGACGTAAAGATTTTTGACTGTGAACACAAGTTCACAGTTTTTGACTGTGTCAGACACAGCCTCTACAATCCTATGGCATTTCTGATATAACTAGCCATCAGGGGATCCAGAAATCCAAAGACCTCCTACAATGCATGGATCACTAAAACTATATTTGCAGAATTCTAAGGGTCTCCATTTGGAAAAACACCTCAAAATCCCCCTGGTGTTGGGGATACCAATGGGAGCCCACTGGGTTTGTATAGAAGACCCTGTGACCAAGACAGCGTGAGGGTGGGGTCTCTGGGTCCCCTGGCAACCAGAATCCATGAAGTTTCTTGGTAGGGTCGAATGTCCTCCTGGGTGACACCTCCCTCACACAGCCACTTCCTTTATGCTTTTCCCTTTCTACAATTTCCACAGCTCAGATTAGAACAAAGACTCCCATCTAATTCCACACAAGGAAGGAAAAACCAGCCAAGGCCACATTGTTAAGGGCTATTGTGAAGTCTGCCTCACCTGCAGACTTGAGAGTCTTACTTGTGCTAATAAAAGGGATTCTATCTGCTTCAAATATTGCATTTCTCAACAACTTCGTGCCTCTCTAGGGAAAAAATAACCGAAGGGAAACATATGTCCCCCCATCCTCATGTGGGGTTTCCATGTCCAAATGCAGCACACAAGGCATTGGCTGTACCTGCCCTCCTGGTGGTGGGATTGTGGAATCCGAGGCAGAGGGAGAGACCAAGCAGAGCCAGCCTCTCACCCAACAGGGTAGGCGTTCACCCTGTGGTCAGTCAGGACACTTGGAGGGGAAAGAAAAGCAAGGTCATGGCCAAGGTGTTTGCTAGTCAATACAAGGGTGACTCCACAGAAACCAGCGGACCCTGCCACCGTGGCTGCCCATTCCACGCAGGTCAGGACGACTATCTCTGCTGTCCTGGGACAGATGGTGACTGTGACAGAAGGTGACTGTGATATAGGGTGCGTGTGCGTACACACACTTTCCGGTCCGATTTGGAAAGATGAGATAAAACACTCTCCTTTCGAGATCTTTTCTCAGTGACCCAGATGATGGAGGGACTTGAGAGAATCCTGAGACTAGATCCAAGTAGTGTTCTGGGTGCTCTTAACTAGAACACCTGGTGCCCCAATGTAAGTGCACGGATGTACCACGAAGGCGAGTGTGGCCATCGTGTCAGCCCTGGGGTGGGGGCTGGGTAACGACCTCAGAGCAGGGAGATGACAACGTGACAAAAACTCAGTCCTTGGCAGGAAGGAAGAGGCACCTCCCATCATTCCGACTTAGGGCAAGAAAGAACCAGAGGCATCTCTGCTGGCAAAGCCAGGAAATAGAAACCAGTCTCAGGATGACATGGGAGCAGGGGGAGGCCAGCTGTGGGCGGACCCCGGGAGGGCCGAGGCTGTGGGAAACCAGCACAGCCTCGCGGTGACCGTGGCAGAGAAAGTTGCCCCCGTTCTGCTCCCAGCATGGTTTTTCTATCTATTTGCATGACGAAGCAAGTCCTTTCATTAAGCATCTCCTGCCATAGCAGAGAGATGGAGACGGAAGCTCAGTGCATCCTCATCACTTAATGGGGTTTGAGGTGAGCTTGAACCCGCACGCGTTCTGGCGCGCCGCAGAGCAATGGCCCACACCAGCACTGTGGTATCACTTGGGGCGTGGTCCACGTTTATTTGTCTTCGTAGCTGGCGGGGGGTGTGGAGGGGGTCACGGGAGAGTCGTGCCGGTGACTGTGGTGACTGGTCCAGGAAAAGACTGCGGAGGGCGGGGTAGGGGACGCTTCGGTTTTATGCTCTTCATGTTGTGACTTTAGGAGACTCCCAGTGAGCTCGCTCCCCCGCGCCCGGAGAGAGGATGTAGGCGAGGGCCTTCCCCAGTGAACTCGGCTCCCGTGGCCAAGGCGCCAGGCCACGCAGGCCATACGGCTGTGACCAGGACAGAGCTGGCAGCCTCAAATCCAGGGACTCAGCCACCGCCCCTATTTTTGACCTGGATGGACCCCCTGCCATCATTTTAAATTCTGGTGATGGGAATTAGAAAAAAATGTTACAATTTGGGGAGTGGTGGAGAGAGTATTGGTTGGGTTCAGAAAGAAAATATCAGTAGTTCTGGGGTCTCCCTGGTGGCACAGTGGATTAAGCAACGCACTATGAAGCAGACCGCAGCCACTGCAGCGCGAGTTCGATCCCTGTCGCGCCAGCCTGAGAGAGGACCCACATGGCGCAGCAGACCGCTCCTGCCTCGCCCGCTGCTCCCCTCAGCAGTGTGTTTCAGTCCATCTGCCTGTTCTGTTCCCCAGTCTGACTGGTGGATCCTCTCACCCCCCCACACCTCTAGCCTGTACCCCAGTTCTTGTATGAATAAATAAATCTTTAAAACAAACAACAACCAAAAATATCAGTAGTTCTATTGTCTAGAGCCCCAAACGTAAATGAGGTGACCAGATGGCCTATGTGCCAACAGAGCCTGAGGTGCTATAGTTTTGATTTTAAAAATAGATTCTTAGTCTACTGTAAGTACCTTCGGAGAGACGTCAGTTCGAGAATGACTGTGGAATAAGTGCTCACATACCAGTCAACATTTTCGGTGTTCCTTCTCCTCAGCCAAAAACTAATCCTCAAGAAAGTGATAACAAATTCAAGAGCATGGTCGGCTGTTCTTAGCTTTCTCTTCTCCCGACAGACCTGGCTGTCTGCACCCCTGGTTGTCTGACAGACCTCGGAGCTGCACCCCAGCCTCGGGCACCCGGAGGGCAACCATGCTGACCACAGGGACCCCAAGCCTAGGGACCTGGTGGACGCGGTGGACAGGGCTCCCGTCTGTCGTGAAGCTGGGTCAGAGGCCAGAGCTGCCTCTTGCACACACGCTGGGCCCCAGATGGTAGCAGATGACCGTGTCTCCTCTGCGAGGCAGGAAGAAAGACCTCATTGTTGAGGGATTTGGATCCTGACTGCAAATTGGACAACTGCCTCCTCTCTCCTCGCTCTCTTGCATTCCTCTGTCTCCCGCTCATTCACATTTTAAATCATGCTAACTTGCTTGCTTCGCTGAACCGAAGGGCCCGCTCATTCTCCAGCCCTCCTTGCTATTCTCCAAATGAGACTGTCCGGGCAGTGTGTAAAGTGAGCATGGGCGGTGAAGCCAGAACGATCAGAATTTAAACCTGAATGTTTAAATCTGAACTTAAAAACCTGGGCAAATCTCTCAGCTTCGCCAAGCTGCCTTCTCCTTACCGTCAAGAGTTAATGGGCTCAGAACCTCGCACCTTTCCTGGGCCTCACTTAACAACTAGTCCTTACTAAAGCAAACAGAAGACAATGGCTGCGCCCTGAGGTCTTGAATGGGCTGCCTTTGCTTAGGTGGCGTTCTCAGCTCTGGCGCCTGCTGGAATCCTCTGGAGAGCTTTGAAGAATTCTGATGCCCAGGCGCACCCTGGTCTCACTACGTCGGAGCCTCTGGGGTGGACTCCAGGTACTGGTCTTTTCTTAAGCTGCCCAGGGGGTCCCAGTGTCCACTTGAGTGGACACTGAGGTGAAGCTGAGTGACGACCTCCCAGGGCACCTCCTCTGAGGCTGGAGGTTCCAACTCAGGGAGAAGCCCTGGCCTGTGGGAACCCCTGGAGGCTGGCGACAGGCTTACACAGCCCAGAGCCCAGACGCCCGGTGACTGGGGTCACCTCAAGCATCTCAGCTGCCAAGGAGGCCCAGGCTCTTCCTGGGGACCTGCAGCCTCTTATTCCTCTTTACAGTCTGGGGACAAGCAGAAGTAGCAAGCAAAGCGGTTTCTTCTGCCCTGGCAGGACCCGGACCTGGTCTGCTCGTTCTACTAAAGCCATAGCTGCGCATTTCTAGCAGAGACAGGAGCCCTGCCCGTTCACCTCAGAAAAACTCACTCTGCGACACTTCTCCTTCCAGCCCATGACGCTGCAGTCACGAACACCCCCAGGAACACTGAGTGGCCCCAGTGCCGTTCATCTCTCTGCTCAGGAAACAGGGAGTTCCACAGACCCAGTATCTGCTGTCCCCAAAAGCCAATTACACCAATGACACAAACTGGAAAGAAAGAAAAAAAGAAAGAAAAATAAAACCGCCTACACTGGCTCAAAAGGAACCTGAGGGGGGATTTTCCAGAGGCCACCAGTCCCCTGCCCTCTCCTGCTTTTCTGATGAAGGGAATTTTGCTCCAGTCCATGAATCCACAGGGAGTTTCCAGATCTAGAACTGGAACGACCCACCCTCAAGTACGCATGGGGTGGGGAACTGAGTGAGAAGAGCAGGAAAGAGCAGGGCCAGGGGAGCGCAAAGCAGAGTGCTCTGGCCTTCAGGATAATTCTGCGAAACGACCCTGCGTGCGATTGTAAAATGGTAAGACGACTTTGCCACGTAAAATTCCAATTTTACGTCTAATCCGAAGTGTAGAATTTCCCCAAATCCACGGGCAAGCCTGTCCACAGAGACGCTGCTCACGAGGGCCCAAACCTTCACCCTAAATGTCCATTAGAGAAGAATTCATCAACTGTGAGACACAGAGGACGCAGCAGCAGGGACGGATTGACTCCAGCTGCAAGTGTCCACCGAGAGGAACCTTGCAAACATAACCCTGATGAACAGCGGCAACACGTCTCTCACAGAAAAGAGTTGTATACAAACCATTCACACAAATACCCCCAAAGCAAAATACTACACTGTGATATTACGGGAACTCTGAGTGGCCCCAGCGCCATTCATCTCTGCTCAGGAAACAGGGAGTTCCACAGACCCAGTATCTGCTGGCTCCCAAAGGCCAGTTGTGCCAATGACAGAAACTGGAAAGAAAGAAAGAGAGAGGGAGGGAGGGAGGAGGGAGGGAGGGAGAGAGGAG
>JAGFMF010012111.1:1909568-1922420 GCA_019455555.1 Galemys pyrenaicus
GCTCCCCTCAGCAGTGTACTTCTGTTGATCTGCCTGTTCTGCTCCCCGCTCTCTGTGGTGAATCCTCTCACCCCCCCTACACCTCTGGCCTGTACCCCAATGCTTGTATGCATAAATAAATCTTTAAAAAAAAAAAAGCCTAATATTTTACTATTTAAAAATATACTGACACTGTGGTATATATTGGATAATTTGTTGTAAAATATTAAATAATGCTTTCAAACTATGAAAGTTTAATTATACATGAAAGAAGACATAGTGACTTAGCTCAAGTATTCCTCTCCTTACTCTCAGTTCTGGTGTTTTGGGGAAACTGAGTCACGTGTCTCTCTCTCATTTTCCCATAATTCCCTTAGTTCCATGATTAACTCTACCATATTATTGTATATTTATCTGTTTAAGTATTTGTCTCCCTTCAAAGACCATACACTCTTGGCTGGGACAAATACATTACCTACTTCGTGAAGCTGTCAGGACATTTAAAAATGAATGTAGTACAGTACTTAGAACAGTGGCATAAAGGACAAAAACTGAGTTTTGTAGCCTAATATAATATTTGTAGCCTAATATAATATCTGTGTTATAGTAGTTGTAGCTCTGTAGAGTAGGTGGGAAGAAATGAGTGAATGAAGCTAGTTTGAGTGAAATCCCAGCTGCTCTGCTATTCACCTCTCCTGGTGGCAGACACAAGCTGTGGCGAGGCCTCAGTTCACTTGTCCCACAAGGGTTCCCAAACATGAGTCAAATCTCATTATAACAAATGTGAGGACGCGTAATTACTGTTTTAAGTAGGCCACCCGCTGGGCTTGGAAATGTTTTATTATATAGAGTTATATTATTGTTGTTATATTTAGGTGTTATAATTGAATTTAACTGAGAGCTCCCCTAGAGTATACAAATACTCATGTGAATTGCATAGGACAATAATCTCGTGTCCATATTTTTATATAAAGAACTACAAAGCATGTAGCGATTTCTAAGATGCCTCATGGGACTGGAAACTTTGACTTCTGACCTGAAGAAACCTAGAAGACTACTTCTGGTTCTATCTATCTATCTATCTATCTATCTATCTATCTATCTATCTATCTATCTATCTATCTATCTATCTATCTGTCTGTCTGTCTGTCTGTCTGTCTGTCTGTCTGTCTGTCTGTCTGTCTGTCTGTCTGTCTGTCTGTCTGTCGCGGCAGGAGGGGGTGTCACTGGAGCAGGGTTCGGGATGGTTCTGGGCAGATGGGTCAAGGAGGGAGAGTCTTGGAGCCCTCGGTGGCTTTTCATGCTTTATTTAGTAGAGGTGGCATCAGGTACATGGCAGGCAGGGGTACCGGGGGGGCCAGGAAGCTGGCAGGCCTCCCAGCCCCCAGCGCATATCACCCTCTCAGTTGCTTCTCTCTCTCTGCTGCTGCTCGTCAGTACTGTCGGTCCTGTTGGTTCTGTTGGTTGGTCCTCACAGTTCTGGCGTCCTCATGACACTGCCCATTTATGCCCGTGTCCAACACAGGTGCGCTCACTTGCGCATGCCCACCCTGGAATGTTCGCAGCACCACAGGTGTCCATCATCACAGTGGTGGGAGGGTGGAAAGACCTGATCAACCTTTACCCTACTCTATCTATCTATCTATCTATCTATCTATCTATCTATCTATCTATCTATCTATCTATCTATCTATCATCTATCTATCTATCTATCATCTATCTATCTATCATCTATCTATCTATCTATGCATACAAGAGCTGGGGTACAGGCCAGAGATACAGAGTGGGGGATGCTGAGAGGATCACCAGAGACAGAGCTGGGAGCAGAACTGACAGAGGGCAGCAGCGGGAGGCAGGAGAGGTCTGCTGTGCCATGAGGGTCCCCTCCCTGGCTGGGGATCGGACTAGCTCTGCAGCGGCTGTGTAAGCCCCACAGCGCGGCGCTGAACCCCTTGCGCCACCAGGGAGGCCCAACTTCTGGTTTTAAAAGCTATCCTTTCCAACTATTTCTGACTGTTACACCAGTCTACCATGTGTGCCTAAGTGAGTTCTGAGGGACGAGAGGGGAGCCATTTTAAAACATAGCTTTGATCCCAGAAGCCCATGTATCTGACAAATTAAGCTAAATTAGCTAAATTCCAAAATTTAGGAATTTCTGAAAAAGCAACATCTTACGCAACTGGATTCTCCCGACTGGAATTCCAGCACATTTTCTATAGCGTTCTAGAACAGCCTGCAGTAAGTCTCCTGGCTAATTCCTTAACAATGGTTCAGTACCTGGCTAAATGCAATTTGTTGCTCCAACAAATAACTGGCTCCAATTCTGTGTGCCTCAACGTGGGCGGCAGGGAGGCAGGCCCAGCCTCACCACGATTTCTCTGAGGGACGGAGCCACAGGCAGACTCATCACTGCAGCACCCGGCACCTGAGTATTGAGCGAAAAGCTGGGGGGCGGGGGGCAAAGGGGCAACCACTGTCCACAGCTACCAGTGAAAACCCACTGGGCCCTTCACAAGGGCCTTCAGACTTGGCCACAGTGTTTCAGAATAAGATGCAAACCCTTCTGCAAAAACAAACACCCCAAAACAGAACAGAACAAACAAAACAAAACCCCCACACCTAATCACCTCTTGCTGAGATGTCATCCCAGATTTGAGTTAGAGACCATTTACTGCTTCAGTGCAAATGAATTTGAAAGCTTGCCCTGGTTTTCACTATTCAGACAGATGTCTGATCTTGTTTTTGCCCTTGTGTAGTTATTTGCTATAATAATAACTTGGGGCAGTGAATTCTCCTGGGTTACTATTCACTGGGGAAGGGAGAGGACTCTGTTTCATTAGTTTAGATTTGTGGGAGAGCCATTATGTGCCTGTTAAAAGAAAAGCTAAGTATAAGCTGGTTAATAGCAGTAACAAGGGGCCATTCATGGCTCTGCCTGGGATACGGAGGGGAAAGTGTCTGGGGTTCTGGCACCTGGTCCCGGTTCAGTTTCCCTTACAAGACATTTCAATCATTCAGTGTCTTGATCTCTAAAAGGAAGGGAAAATTATCTTTTTAAAAGTGTCTGAAATGGGGCCTCCCTGGTGGCACAAGGGGTTAAGCACTGCACTATGAAGCTGTCTGGAGCCATGTCAGCATGAGTTCGAGCCCCGGCCAGGGGGTTGACCCACATGGCACAACAGACCTTTCCTGTCTCGCCCACTGCTCCCCTCAGCAGTGTATGTCAGTAGATCTGTCTGTTCTGCCGCCGCACCTCTGGCCTGTACCCCAGTTCTTGTATGCATAAATAAATAAATCTTTTGCAAAAATTAAAGCATCTGAAGTGGCACCTATTTGGGTGCTGTGCCAAGGTGGAGCCCCTTGTCTTGAGGGCTACTTGAGCCTCATGGCTTGTAGATCTCCTGGGGGAGGCGGCCGAGGCACAGACCGCGATTCCAGCCTAGGTGTGCCCGTCACCTCCGGGAGAAGGTGACAGGCCTGCTTCTCCATTGCTTCCTCTGACACCGCCCATGGCACAGGGGGTGATGCTGCCCCACCACGCACCCCACGTGGGCTCCGCCGCCACAGTGTGTGAGCGTGGGAGGTTGTTATAGACTGGCAGAGACAAAACTTGCAGCACCCCGATTTGGCTTTCTCTCACCCCGCCCTGTGGGGGTATTGGGGTAACTGGTCATAGTCTCCTGAGGGTAGAAGTCAATCCTCCCCACCTGACCTTGGCAGCATTGTTTGAGTCGGGCCCTAATTTTGGGCTGGACTAGAGTGGTTATTGTCTAGAAGCTTCCTGTCTCGCTCATCTGCCCCTTCCCGGCCCTTTTACTGGAGAGGGGAAACTTTCGATGGACTGTTTCCTGTCTGCACCTACTGGCGGTCTCCAGCTTGCTGGCTTCCTCGGCTCCAAGTTTGGGCTATCTGAGGTCAAACGTAAGCCCAGAAAGCTCATTCTTGGGCCCCGGGCTCCCTAGCCAGTCTACCCTCTTCTCTCCACATTTCGGAGCTTTCTCATGTTTTACATAGCACTGTAGGGTTTTCAGTTGTACTTAATGGGCGGTCTGTGGGCATTGGTCTCCCTCATCTTCCAGAAGCAGAAGCAGAAGCAGCCTCCATAACTTCAGAATCTGAAGAGCCCTGAGTTGGAGGACAGATAGCACGTAAGTCGTAGGTCTCTGCTCCCAGGTCTACAATCTTGCAGCGTGTGTGACCTGTTAGATATTTTCAACATTTAGCTCTAGATGTCAAACTCTAATTTTTAATAAAACAAACTTTCACTAATTAAAAACGTATTTTTGAAAGTCCCATTCTGGTGATTTTATTATGACAGATACTTGCTTTTCTGCTCCCCGCCGCAGCAAACCTCACAGCCCTCACCACGCTGATGACAAGGAGCTGCGGCCTGCACGCTTTGCCTGGGACAGTTCACGCGGCGCTCTCAGGGACACCACGGGCATTTGGCCCTAAAACAGCTGTGCACAGCTGGCAGCAAGTGGTATTACCAGGGCGAGAGTGAGGCCAGATGATGCGGTGCTCTGCGAACTCTCCTGCACCCCAAGCCTCCCTCCCTCCTGCCCCCCAACTCTCATGCCGGCCAAGACGGCATCTGGCCATGTCACATTCCACTGGGCGGTGCCCAGCCCGTGCCCGTCTGTCAAGTGCTTCGACTGTCCGCCCCTCTCAGCCTCACGCTCGTGACAGGCGGAGGCTCCCGCAGGAACAACCCGCTGAGGCCTCCAGCGAAGCTTTTCAGGACACAGAGAACCAAATCTTTCCTGGGTGGGTGAGGCGCCCTCGGGAGCCTCCCTACACATGCATGCATGTTTCCTGACTCTCTCTGTGCCCGACACCTGCCGTTCCCTGGTAACCAGGAGTGTGCCCCCAGAGCCCTGTCTGGGAGCCTGCCCCCAGGCTCTCATGCGCACCAGCTTTGCTCAGCGCACTGGAGAGGGAGTCGCAAAGCGAATCATTTATCTACATTTTCTATCCCTCTCCCTACCCCCAAGGGTTCTGCACTCCTGGGGACACAGGGACCCGGTGGTGCAATCCCAAAGCTATGGGATTCCATGTTAGGCACAGGATGGATTCTGTAGCACCCACGAAAATTATCGACAGCCTGGGGGGACACCAGAGGCAGAGCACGCAGCCGCAGACTTGAAGACGCCGACACACCATGGCCCCACCCTCCGGCTGCTCTTGTTGCTTCCCACCCAGTGTGCACGCACGGGCCACAGACGCATCCTCGCGAGCCACATCTGCTGCTCTTGTGCCCTGGGATGCGGGAGGCAAGTTCCTCGCTTGGCAGTTGTGGGCTCACGCCATAGCCTTTTGTAGACGATATATAATTAACAACAACCCAAAAAATGACACGAACTTTGATGACTTAGTGGGAAAGCAGAACTCAGTGGAAATTTTGGATTCTGAGCATATGGAAATGCCTGGCTTGGCAAATCGTAGGAAGAACCACCAGGCCAGCGCTGTGGGGCTGAGGCCCCCCCCCCAGGACAGCACAACCCTCTGCAGAAAATGCTCCGAGAGCCCTCCGCGCCCAGCAGCGGACATGGTGTGGACTGTCCCTGACGTAGACAAAGTGGCTCCCAACTTCTGAGGCCCGCAGGCCCACGGCCACTGGCAGGGCAGGCCCTGGAGGAGACAGCGCCCTGCTTGGGCTCCGGACCGCTGCCCCCGCTTCCTGCCTCTCCCCAGCCTCCTCCTCCGCGAAGGCGCTTGGAGGTAAAACCTGTTCCCAACATACTTACAACTCAGTTTCCTGCACAAAATTGTGCACTCAGGCCTGCAGTTTGCTTCTCCCTGAAGAAAGACACCATGAGAATGCGGCAGGGAGCACGGGAGGATTAAAAATGACAAAGGAGAAAGGGGGGAAAGGCTGTGAGAAAGGAGGGGATGAGGAGCCCGGGTCACCTGCCAGTGCCGGCAGGCCCCGCCGGCCAGCCACCCGTCAGCATGGGAGCGGCCTGGGCCCGAGGGGGCGCCTCCCAGGATGTGCGGACTCCCGTGTGACAGGATACCTCCCGGCCCCAGGACCGACGTGTTTGCTTTTCTAGGACTTCCACAAGAAAACAGCCCGAAGCATGCAACTTGCTCTCCCTTGATGCTGTGGAGTGGAAAGCGAGGCGACTGAAGAGCATACGTGTTCCCTGGCAGGGTGAAGACAGCAAGAACGACCGACAGGCCGGCGTGGCCCAGCTGCGGGGCTGAGCCAGGCCACAGGTGCCCAGCTTCCATTAACCAGCCCTGGAAGCGACTGCTTTCTCCTCTCGCGTACAAACACACAGGCACACACAAGGAGACACGCACAGATGCAAAGACACTTGCACACCGCCCTCACTTCAAAACCTGCCTCGCCTCCCCTTCCTGCAGGGAGGTCTCGGATGAAGCCCTCAGCTGCAAACACACCTCAGTTGCTCTGCCCAGGTAATCTGCGTCTTGACAGGCCTTTTGAAGAACTCGGCCACACCCCAGGGAAGTGTGTGGTGTGAGCAGGCTCGCTGGGTCCCCTCGCTCCCCCAGCCTGGCCCTGACCCTGTGCACGGGGCTCTCCCTTTGCCCTCTCCCTGTGGGCCTCAGCCCTCAGCACCTTGTTTTATATAATCAGCGGGTTGCTAAAATGACTCAAGCAAAACAAAACAAAATCTCTTTGCATTTTTTCCTATTGTAAACATTTTATGCCCAAGGGGCGGTGAGCTGGAGGAGAGTACCCTTCCCAACCATAATTACATCTTTAAGAAAACTGCAGCCGTGTCTGAATTTGCAAGGCCCAGGGAGTTGTTTATTTTACGAGGGCCACACCCACAGTTTAGTTCCATCAGGCTCTGCAGATGGGCGCCCAGGCCCCCACCCCACACAGCCGTTCAGCCCTCAGCTGCGAGTGTGAGGCTGGGGCCAGCTCCGGGAGTGGGTGCCTGCTGTTCTACCCACCCAGCGTGGGCGGCCAGGTGGAGACAATGCCCTCTTTCACGGCGGGCAGGTGGTGTCATTGCAACACAAGGCAAGGAGAGGCAGCCGGGCAGGGAGAGCTGCTCGGGAAATAGGAGGAAACAGATTTCCAGGGGGAAGGTACCCATGAGCGCCGTCCACGCGCCCAGTCCCCACCACTGCAGGGGCGGCAGCCAGCTGGTCTACCCGGCAAGGCCGCCCTGGCTGTCACAGTACTGCAGCACTTTGCTTCTGAGTGGTCATCGCAGCTGTCCTGGGCCCTGCCCTGCCCCAGACGCCTGACCCACCTTTGCGAGGCTCCCGGCTCTCCGCAGTCCAGCTACTGAGGATTCAAACCCGGGCCCTCTGGGAACTCGCCTTCCTCCCACCGGCCAGTGCTGTCAGTTCTGTTACCTATTTTTAATCACAACCTGGTCCCACCTGCTTCCTAAAACCTCCTCCTGTTCCCACCCAGATGGGAATTAGAATCCCCCTCTTAAGGGGCCAGGTAGCACGTCGCTTACGCTCTGAGCAAGGACCACATCCTTCCTGTTAGTCTGTGCGGCCTGGCTGCGTATACCAGGCCTGCCTCCCTGTCCCTGGGCCCGCGGTCGTTCTTCCAGAGCTCCCTGCAGCCAGAAGACTTGTAGGCCATGTTGGTTTGCATTGGGCTGGGTCGGAGGCGGGAGAAAGATGAGACAGAGGTCCCTCCGAGATGACAGACAGACGTGCGCTGGGTGCATCGCTGCAGGCCCACAGGGGCATTCTGCTATCTGCTGATCTGGAGCTGAAGAATGAGGACAGGTTGGGCAGAGGTGGGGAAGCCACAGAGCAGGACAGCCTGGAACAGGAGCGACCAGACTGGAACGGTGACAGGCCTCTCCCAGGGCTTGAGTCTCCGTCAGGCTATTTGGCTCAAACTCAGGCCGCCTGTTGGAAGTGCAGCCTTCCGCTCATGAGGCTCCGGGAAAGGCCGCTCTCCAGCGAGCAGAGCGCTGGCCCGGGAGAGGCCGCTGGCTCAGCCTTCTGCCCCCGCAGATGGGCAAAGTCACCTGGCGCTGGCCTTTCTAAAGCCTCCCAGCCTGGCCCAGGGACCCAGAAATGGCCAAGAAATGCATGAGGGGCTGCAGCCCGCCCTGCTGGTGCTACTCCAGATGGGGAGCAAAGTAGGGGGTGGTGCTGAGCCAACAGCAGAGCGGTGGGGTCCAAATCTGGCATAGTTTGGGGACTGCTCGAAGAAAAATACCCCCAAATTACAAACACATCACGAGGTACAAGAACTTGGAAGGAGCTGGCACAGGAACGGGCCTGACTCTTACGCGCCATTAACTTCACAACAAACTCACCTCTGGTACAAATGAATAAGAAGTAGAAGGGGGGCTGTGTATGGCTCTGCTGGGGCTGCTGTGACCAGTGCCACACACTGGGTGCGTGCAAAGAGGGGTACCCGGCCTCCCCAGTCTGTGGGCAGGACCATGGCGCTGCGAGGAGCCCCTGCCTTGCCTCTTCCTAGTTTCTGAGGATTTGTGGGTGAGCGTGGCCTGTGGTGCACCCCTTCACTCTCTGTCGCCTCATCACATGGCACCTTCCTGGGCGTCTCCATCCTCACGTCCATCACGTCCTTCTTCTAAGGACACGGCTTCCGTTGGCTTGGAGGCCCACCCCGTTCCTGTGTGACCCTGTCCTGACTGATTAAATCTGAAATGACCCTATTGCCAAATAAGGTCACATTCTGAGCAACCGAGGATTGAGACTTCAGTATCAATAGATCTTTGCAGGGCAGAGAGGAGGGCGGGGGGAGGGAGGGAGGACACAGTTCAACCCCAACAGGTGAGAGGAGGAAGGAGCAAGAGACAGCTGGAGCCATTCTGGAACCTTCAGGTTGGGCCATCTCCTGTTGCTACTGCACTGGGCTCTCTGGCCGGAAACACGTTTCTCACCCCTTCCTTAGACAACCTGGGAAAAACATAATTTCTCCAAACACCCTGCTTGTCCGTGGCCCTGCTGCTTCATCTCTGTTCTTGGTACCTTCCCTGTCACGACCCTCAGGATCACTCTGCTGGTCTCCAGGAATATTCGGTTTCAGCCTAGAAACATTCCGCCACTCCCATGAGTGTGGGCGGAGCAGGTGCCCGTGGGCCCCCCCCAGGCGCTCTGGCCAAGGGTCCCTAAGCGTTCACAGCCCGATGAAATGCCACGAAGGAGGATGTGCCCACAAGGCACTGTGCCGAGAGCCTACAGCCACAGGACCACCGAGGCCAACCCCCGGGGCCCACCCAGCTGCGCGGAAGGGGCAGGGGCCCAGCAGGTTAGGGCAGCAGGTGATTCAGGCCGGAATGCGTTGCTGCTTGTGGCTTTTCCTCCTTGACGGGGTTGGCCCTCTGCATTATGCTCTTCTTAATCTCCAAAATGAATTTATGTTTGCTACTCGCATGAGGAATAGGACCAGACTGGAGAGTTCTGGGTGGCAGGAAGAAGCCGGCCTGGGATTAAAACAGATCAAATTAAGACGCACTCCACGCACGTTCAGCTTCAGCTCCAGGCCTGCCAACGAGGTCAACCGCGGACTGGCCTGGCTGCTTCAGTTATCCCCATGCCGGAGAGGCATGCGTTGCAGTCGTGTTCCCATGAAGTACACCCATGAAGTGCACCCGGCAAGGTGCATCCGCACTCACCCAGTCGCCCCCCAGCTGGCCACAGGGCTCATCCTGTGTGTCCAGATGTGGTGCTGTGCTTGTGAGCAGGGGCCCTGTGGTAAAGGGCGGGAGCTGGTCCCACAGCCTGAGAGAGGAAAGATGCTGGTTTCGTGAGCTTGTGGTGGTCTGGAGTGTAGATTGAGCAATGGTGTCGCCGTGGAGAGTCGGTTGCACTTGTGCTTGAGGACAGGAGCAAGTTCACTGACCTGCTGAAGCATGTTTGAACTTGCTGAGCAGGGAAAGGCAGGGCCTGTGCTGACCGTCCCCCACCTGCAGGGGAAGGGCAGTCCCTCTGCTCCCCGATGCTGTTGTGAGGGCGCGGTGACTCCGACCTTTCACTGAAGGAATCAAAACTTCTGCCCTTTGAATGTCAGTTGGCACCATTGCCACAGAAAACAGTACAGAGGTTCCTCAACAAATTAAAAATGGAATTGCCATGTGGTTTGGAAAACCCACTTCTGGACCCAACCAAAGAATACAAAAACATGAATTAAAAAAAAAAAAGATACACGCACCCTGGTGCCATTGCGGCACCATTTACAGTAGCCAAGTCATAGGGACCACCCAAGCCCACGGTGACAGAAGAGGGAATAAAGACCTGCCTGGTGGTGCAGGGGTTAAGTCTCAGCACTATCAAGCCCGAGTTCGATACCGACCAGGGAGCTGACCTATAAGGCGCAGTAGACCTCTCCTGTCATGCCCACTGCCCCCTCTGTTGTGTATTTAAGCTGTGTATTTATGTATTTCAGATCCACCTGTTCACTCTCTCTGGTGAATCCTCTCACCCTCTGGCCTGTACCCCAGTTCTCTTATGCATGAATAAATTTTTAAAAAATAAAAAAAAGAAGAGTGACCAAAGATGTGGTCACAATTGCACTTGGTGTACCACTCAGTCATAAAAAGATGGAAGCTTGCTGTTTGTGACAACAGGGATGGAGCAGGGGTAGGGATTATGCTTAGAGAGTACTGCAGAAGGGGAACTACAAAAGCTATGAGTTTACTCATTTGTCAAATATTTAAAAAGAGGCAATGGAACAAAGATAATGAAAAATAACAAAATACCAAACCCACCGAACCCTCACACTATGACAACAGAATGGTTGTTACCAGCGGGGAGGGAGCAGTTGAGGGTGGATGGTGACTGGACATTTGGTGGTGGGTGTGGTGTGAGATAAAGTTGCTGAGGCAAGAAGTCGTACACTGAAACCTACATGGTGTTGTAAACTAACGTCGCATCAAATAAGGAGGAACAATCACAAAAACAGCTTCTGCTCCTTCTACTTCTTGGTGGCCCAGACCTCCAGTCTTGCCTTTCACTGGGTAATGGAGCTTCTCCTTCGCTGTGATCGAGGCTGCCCTTCAAAGTCCACCCCTCCTCAGCAACCTTCCAGCAGGTCCTCTGGGTTCCAGTGTGGAGAGGACCCACATCGCAGCAGGCACAGGAGTCTGCGCATGTCTGCAGCCCGCTCGGGGATCACCACCACGCTGGCCTCGCAGCGAGGACTTACAGCAGTAGCTGAAATCTTTTTGGCGCTGCTCTAAACCCCCTAACCTTGGGGCATTTATTTATCCTATGTGGTGATAGCACACTGGAAATCTCTGTTAAATAATTAATGTGTGGTCAAGAGGAGCCCTATTTATTTTTGTTCTCATGGTAACCCAGTAGCTTACATAGTGCCCAATTCAGAGGAGACACTAAATGAGAGTTTTTAGCTGAATGAACAAAATTGTAAATAAATTAATAACACAGAGAATGAGAGCCATGGCAATTGAATGGGTGAATTGCCCCAGGTGAACTAGGGCAATCCTGGAAGACTTCATGAAGGAGTGAGACCTGTGCTGAAAAGCTGAGTGGAATTTAACTAAGGAATGAGAAGGAGAAACCCGAAGTATTTCTATCAGAGATCTTCTGGAGGGAAGAAGGTCTGTGCCAGAGGGACGCTGTGGGCTCAGTCATTGAACAAGCATCATCCTGGCACCCTAAGGGATTGTTTCCCTGTGAGACCAGCTCAGTCCTGACTTGGACATTTTAGGATGCTGAGGTCATAACGGGGAAGGCAAGCAAGTAGAGGGCAGGCAGAGTGGGTACAAGCACTGAATGTGAACTCGTGTTCCTTTCAGGCCTCAGGGCCCAGAGTGGGAGAAGGGTGATGGAAAATTGACATCTCCCTCCCACACGGCCGTGTGGACTCCTAACCACTTGCACTGACATGTTTTCCACTCAAGCTTCTTGGATTTCCCCTAAGGAAGCTTTTCAACAGCAACACCTACTCCCAGTGGCTCATCTTGATTCTCACATGGGCTCAACCATTCCATACATAGTTATCAAGCACCAACCATGTGTCAGGAATTGTACAGCAGACAGCAAGATAGGCAAGATCCCTGTTTTCATGGATTTTACGTTTTCCAAACAATGAAAGAAAAAAGGAAGGAAAAGAGGGGAGGAAGGAAGGAATGGAGGGAGGGAGGGAGGGAGGGAGGGAGGGAGGGAGGGAGGGAGGGAGGGAGGGAGGGAGGAAGGGAGGGAGGGAAGAAGGGAGGAAGGGAGGAAGGGAGGAAGGGAGGAAAACTGTGGGTATGAAAGGCCCAATAAGGTCTATCAACCAGGGTAACATGATAGAGTGACAAGGTTGGGGGTGGCCACTTTAGCTATGGTGGGCAGTCAGGGACGGTAACTCTGAAGAAGTGACATTTGAGATAAAATCTATAAGTAAAATCATTTACTTATGGCCAAAAAGTCAACAAAGATAGTTTTAAAATTGTATGTTAGAAACTGAAATTAACTGTCACTATTAAGAACATGGCTTAACTAAGATTTATTTCTCTCATATTTCTTATAAGTACAGAGGTAGGCAGGCCCAGGTTAGAACATTAGCTCATCAGAGGGGTAGATCTTTTTGTCCACCTGTTCCATTATTTCTAATGCTCTGAGTTCTAGCTTCGTGGTTACCTCATGACTCAAAATGGCTGCTAGTGCTCCAGCCATCACACTTCTATACTACGCAGAAAGAAGGCAAAAGAAATTGGACAATGGGGGTGTTAGGCACTTATCAGCTGTCTCTCTTTAAAGAAACTCTACCCAGGGCCTCCCTGGTGGCGCAGTGGGTTAAGCAACGCACTATGAAGCAAACCGCAGCCACTGCAGCGTGAGTTTGATCCCTGCTGCTGGCTAGGGAGGGGACCCACATGGCGCAGCAGACCTCTCCTGCTGTGCCCGCTGCTCCCCTCAGCAGTGTACTTCTGTTGATCTGCC
>JAGFMF010012111.1:1931065-1970861 GCA_019455555.1 Galemys pyrenaicus
CTGGCCAGGGAGGGGACCCACATGGCGCAGCAGACCTCTCCTGCTGTGCCCGCTGCTCCCCTCAGCAGTGTACTTCTGTTGATCTGCCTGTTCTGCCCCTTGCTCTGTCTGTGGTGAATCCTCTCACCCCCCACACCTCTGGCCTGTACCCCAGTGCTTGTATGCATAAATAAATAAATCTTTAAAAAAGAAAAAGAAAGGCAAGTACCGCTTTGAGAGCAGGTGCTAAGTAATGGACTCATTAGTCCACATTTAAGACAAATGAATGAGCTCAGGTTCGAAGAGATTAAATCAATAGACGCACCTCGATAGCAAATGTTTGCGAACAGGCCTCAAATTTCACAGTTCAGCTTTGAGTCCAAAGCTCAGCGCAAATCCATATTTACAGACACGGCTCTACTTTGAAAAGACAGAACATCCCTTTTCTCTTCAGACTCGTATCTCCTTTGCAGTGGTCCCCGTGGTGTATCGTACAACGGAGAGAGGACGCACACCCAGGATGTCAGTTCATCCCTAGTTCTCCCTCCCGGGGATGAATCTTGGGGACGTATGGACTTCATTCTGTCTAAAAAAGGCTAACACGCCAAACTAGAGTCTCACGAACCAGTGAAATCACGTGTGTGAAGCACTTGGCCCACAGCAGCTGCTCCGTCAGAGGAGCCCCTTGCCCTCGTCTCCTCTGCAGGACTCAGTCAAAATGAGCTTCCCCCAAGGCAGGGCTGACAAAGCTGACACTGGCTGGATGCGGCGATAGAGAAAGTTCTTCTACGTTTACACCTCCGTCCCACTTCTGGCTTATTTTCTTATCTCCCTCCCTGAAGCAGCAGCTGGAGCCAGGCAGCTGGCCCTCCCCTAACGCCCGCCAGCGACCCTCAGTCCACTTGGCCAAAGGGCGCAAGCAAGTCCAGACTTCTAAGAGCAGCAGCTGGTCACCAGAGCATGACTGAACACCCGCGTCCCGTCTCCCCCACGCCTTATGTGCACCTCGTCCACACAGTCTTCTCTGCCTGCATATTCTTGCAGCACATGTTCACGTGCCTGATTCCGAAGGGCCGCAGGGCGTCCGGAAGACCCAGACCCCCATCCCCGTGGGGGTCAGTCCAGTGAGAAGGAACAGAAGTAAAGGTTTCCTGTGTGAACAGCTGTTCCCGTGAATGTCTAAGGGTTTCTAGGGCAGGGGTGGGGCCCACCAAAGATGCACTTTATTCACCAGGACACTCACCAGGGGAGGAGGAAACAGGGAGAGGGAAAAGAAAGAGAAGAAAGTGGCATCAGAGCCAGGAAGAAAGGGGTGGCATGTCAGGAGAGGAAGAGGCCAGGGAGAGGGCAGGCTGGGAAGACGGCCGCCCCTCAGGCTGCTTCTCTGTGTCGGCCGTGTACACTACCCCATGGCCCGCCAGAGCCTGCAGGGGAACGCTTGGGCCTTTGAGCCTCTACACTGGACTCCAGCCCCAGCCATGCCACTGGCTCCCCCAGTCACCAGCCTCCGAGACTCCAGAGTGGGCTTGACCAACTGGCCTCCGGAGCTAAATGCACTTGCAGTCCCTCAGCTTGGGCCAGCAGGAGTCGGACAGGGGGGAAGCGGCTTCCAGGGGCGTCCTCTTTTCAACCTGGTGGCCGCTGCTCCTCAGGTGACTGCCATGCCTGGCAAACCAAGGTGGGAAAGCCTCCGCCTGGGTGGAAATTTGCAGCCCCACACCCTGGACTTCTGGGCACCCACCCAGGGCCCAGGCCACCGACCCACTTTCTAGATGACACATGAACCTGCTTGCTAAAAAAAGTGTAAGTGTATGAGTCAGCACTCTGAGGGAGGGGCGGCCAGGGCCTCGAGCCTCTGCTTCTCAATGGCTGAACTGGCCCTCTCGAAAAGCAGGATTTTCTTGGTGCTGCCTGAACTCGGGTCCCCTTTCGGGCTGGCCCTGAGAGCATCGGGCAAACCAGATCTGCTTGCCAGAACCTACTAGAGGGAGCTGGGATGTGACCAGCTGGGCGGGAGCTGCTTTAGCCGATGTGCCACAGCTGAAGGTTCTGGCTCCCAAGAGCCTGAGAAGCCTCTGCCACCTACTGTTTCAGAGTCACCGCTCCTCGCCACCTTCTTCCCCAGGCGGCTCAGCTCTGCCCTGCTCCCTCCCTCCCCATTTATGGCTCCCTAAGCCCAGCTGCCCATTCTCCCCTCCACAGAACCACCCAGGTGTCTTCCCTCCTGGGCTTTCAGTAAGTCCTGGTGGCATCACGTCGCCTTGAGCTTGCACAGCACATAGAGTATCCAGGCTGGGCACCTCTCCTGCTGTCCTGTGTTCTCTAGAGCTTTTGCTATAGCTTGATGAACGACTTTTAACAAATAGCCCAAGGGCCGCAGCCTGGGGAAGGGGACGCTGGGCAGAAGCGGTGAGCATGGGCCTCGCTCTCCAGGATGCACAGAGACACCGGGTGACCTGGTGTCCCTTGGACCCTAAGGGATGAGGCCAAAGGTTTCATTGACCAAAGGGCCACGTCCTCCTGTGCAGGGATGCAGGTGAGGCCTCGGCCAGGGGAAGCTTGCCCGTGTCACACGCCGGCTTCCTGGCCGGGCCAGGGCTGCTCTGGGCTGCTGTTCTCACGTCACTCTCCAGACACTGTCAGCACATCCTCGCTGTTTCTCTGTGGTCATGACTGGTGTCGAAGCCCCTCGCATGTCCCTGTGAGTCTCCCCCTCCAGCAGCGCAGATGTCACTCAGGACTCGGGGTCCTCTCATCCCCCTGCACCCCAAGCCAGCACATGTAGTGGGCCCTCAGTGAGCAGCTGTTGGCTGGCTGATGGGTTCGGGGTCCAGTACCCACTCCATGCCCCCTTACTAGCTGTGTGGCCTAGTGTTTAAGCCAAGGCCTGGCAGAGACTCAGGTGGACAAATGGCGCATCTGGACGAGACATATTACTGGAAAGGGCCTGGCGCATGAAAACCGGGCAAATGAGGAGAACCGAGCTGTGAGTCACTCTTCCCTCCCGCCTTGGCACTTGAGCGGTTACCTCGCCACAGGCAGGAAGACCAGGTGACTCACCTGCCCAGAGCGGGCTCCTGCTGCCAGGGCGTGCGGCGGCGCTGAGGGGCTGAGAGGAGTGGGACCGTGCAGGGCAGGCGGCATGTGGGTGCTCTGTGCCCCCACAGACATGGCACCCGGAGACCCCAGGATGCCACGGAGCATCCTGCAGAGGGGGGCCTCAGCGCGGGGCCGGTGTCAGGGGGGCGACTCTTACTTTGTGCTCTGACTTACTATAGTCCAAGCGCTCCACATACAGAGCACTATGCATAATTAAATAAATAAACTCTCCCTGAGCACCTGAGACAACTGGGTTGTCCACATCTTCCTCACCTTCTCTCTTTCTAGTCTACCTGGCCACAAGCTGATACAGGAACTCAAAAATCTGCCTGAAATCATAGCAAAAATGGATCAAAAAAAGAGATAAGGAAGAAGGTCCAGGCTTCAAACGTTTGGACCCTAAGGGATGAGGCCAAAGGTTTCATTGACCAAAGGGCCAAATAGCTTGCTGGGTTCTGTGGCTGCAAATTGCCCTCCAGCCCCAAACCACTGCCTGCCCCACCCTTTTTCCCCTGCCTGCAGCCCAGGCCAGAAACACAGGCCTAGATCTGGCATCTGAAGGATCCGCCCTCCCCTACAGCAAACAGCAAGACAGCAGTGACCAACCCTGAGGCACACGGAATCCCCTGGGGGAACTAACACCTGGACCCCCTCAAGGGCTTCCGGGTCTGCCAGGCCCAAGAAGGTGGGGAGAGAGAGGAGGGAGAGCAGGAGAGAGATGCATCGTCCGGGCTGTTACAAGCTGAACTTTAGAACAAAGCCTGAACTCATCGTTTGCTGTTTAAGGAACCCCAGGGACACTGGCCTCTCCCTGAGGGAGAGCCATAGCTGTGTGGCCTGAACCACAAGGGCTGAAGCCTGCGCTGAGTCCCCTGTCCACTGACAGAGCCTGGGCCTCCTTCAGGACAGGCCAGAGGCACACGCGTGGCCCGCGCTGAGGTGACCTTAGAGGTCTGTTTCTGGCATGTTTCTGAGACAGGGAACTCGGTGAGCCAGGAAGCTGCTGTGACCCGGGTCTTCCCGGTTGGAGAGGCCTGTGCTGACAGGAGATTTCACGGCCCTTTGAGGGGACCTGGCCAGGCATTGTCTGCTGCTGCTGCTTCTGGAAGCTGGGAGGGCCAAAAGGAAGGGGGCCACAGAGGCCACGGGCTTTCAACTGGGCCACCTGGCAAGGGATCTGAGGTCAGGGGACAGAGGACAGAGTCAACCAACTGAGCTGTGGGGGGCGGGGGAGGGAAGAGAATAAAGACATGAAGTCCTAGTCACCCCCAAACACTTTCCCAGAGAGCAGCAAAGCCTGAAAGTCCAGTTTGGGAAATGGGCAGAGAGGAAATGAAATTTCTTTTCAGTGAATGTTGAAGTAAGCAAAAAGATGACTATTTCTCCCACAGGCCAGAAGGCCTCCTCAGCCAAGTGGCTTCAGGAAGGGCTCCTAATTTAAGAGGTTGCCTGCAGGAGAAAAGAGAAGAGTCCCCTATGGTGGTCTGTGAGCACCGGTATAAAGAGGAGGTATCTCCTCCCCACCCCAGAGCCAGGCAGCTGCCCTGCTGGGGGACGGGGGGCACAGTCAGTGTCTGCATCGCCACGTCCTTCACCGCCCTGCAGGGTCGACCATCTGTCCAGTGGCCTTTTTCAATTCTGAGAAACAGCTTTGCCCAGGGGTGAGCGCTTGACAAAGCTGGGGACCCCTGTCCCATAAAGGGGGAATCCCTCTGGCTTGAAAAGGTTCTAACAACCTGGGGATACCCTCCCCACCGGCGCCTCAGGACCGTGTGCTTGCACACACGTGGGATCTTCCAAGAGCAAGTCTGCTCCCCCACGCCCCTGCTTAGACTATTTTGATAAACGATTCCCTGCTGAGGACGCAGCCCTGAGGCCTGTCCGTCCTGTCCACCTCCCCCTGCAGCCTCACCTCCCTGCTCCCCGGACCCCTCACCTCGCCTCCTGCCTTGAAGCTCGTGCTCCAGAAAGAACACACTCTCAGACACCACATGCGACATGCTTGCTTGACCTCTACACAAGGACCTGTGTCCTTGGCCTTCGACAGATGGGCCCCTGCCGCCACCTCCTCACACTGCCACAGCTAGCCACTCTTCTCTGCCTCTGATGTCCTGGGGACAACTCGATCTTTAAAACAGAGTCCTCTTGGGGCCTCCCCGGTGGCACAAGGGGTTAAGCACCGCACTATGAAGCATCCGCAGCCACTGCAGCATGAGTTCAATCCCCGGCCTGGGAGTGACCCACAGTGCAGCAGACCTCACCCGCTGCTCCCCTCAGCAGTGTGTTTCAGTGGATCTGCCTGTTCTGCTCCCCACTCTGTCTCTGGTGAATCTTCTCACACACACACCCTGCTCCCACACCCCTGCTCTTGTATGCACAATAAATAAATCTTTAAATAAATAAAATAGAGTCCTCTCCGTGCATTTAATTATGTGATGTCCTGCTCCCCCCCCAGCCAGCGCACCCCCGTCTTCCCAGGCCAGTTCCCAGCGCAGGGTTGGGACAGTGATGCCCAATGAGATGGGGAGGGAGGGAGGGAGAGGAGCGGGGAAGGCACCAGGTTAGAGACTAAACTTGATGCTCAAGCTTGTCTAAAGCAAAAGTATCTGGGGCCAGAGCAGGATCTCAGAAAAGGCAAGGGAGTCCCCCAATCTCAGGCCAGACACGTGCATACGCCTCCTTTAATGTGTGACCCTGCGGCTTCAGTCACACCCGGCGCGCCGAGTCCTACTTACAGAGTCAGTGGTGTTTGCTGGGCATCTGCAGCGCGAACTCAGGCTTCAGTGCTGCGCACCGGATATCTGTGCCGCCCGCAGAGGGCCTGCGGTCTGGGAAGAGAGAAGACGGTGGGGTAGGAAATCAAATCACAAGGAACAAAAAACACTGCGGTTATAAAGGAAGGGAGACACGACTCTCAAAATGGGAGCCAGTCTATGAGAAATGTGCCTTCCCCAGAGAAAGGAATCCAGAGCCAGTGCCAGGAACTCAGCCCGACGGCGCCCTGTCTCTTGCCCTTCTGCCGGCGTTGCCTCCAGCACCAACGGCTGACCTCTGCCCCCTGACCCCACAGCTGTCACTCACGCCATACCCAAGAAGCTCCATGGGCTGAAACGGTGCTGGTGGTGCCGGTGTGCTAACACGGTATGCGATAACTAACACAGGCCTCCACCAAGAGGGGACAGAGAGGGGTAGTGAGGAGCGCACATTCGGAGGAGTTCTGTGCATCCGTGAGAATCAACCAGCCAGGGCCGCCCTGGTGGCGCAAGGGGTTGAGTGTGGCACTGTGGGCCTTCCATAGTCACTGCAGAGTGAATTCAATCCCCAGCCGGGAAGGGGACCCACATGGCGCAGCAGACCGCTCCTGCCTCACCCGCTGCTGCCCTCAATAGTGATTTTCAGCCAGTCTGCCTCTTCCCCTCTCCACTCTGTCTCTGGTAAATCCTCTTACTCCCCCACCCCCGGGCCTCTGGCCTGTACCCCAGCTCTTGTGTGCACAAATAAAATCTTTTGAAAAAAAAAAAGAATTAACCAGCTAGCTGCACACACAGCAGCATGGAAGAATCATAAAAACAGGGAGTGAAGAAAGATGAAGGGATTCAGAGTATGCTACTGCTCAGGGAAATTAAAATACACACCCAGAACAAGGAGGCATATTTTACAAGGATGTATGTGTGAATAAATATATATGATGCACGCACACACACATATCTACACACGCATATGCATATCTAAGAATAGGTAGCAAGTCACTATGCTATCTGGATTTTCCATGGGCAGGGCCGGTGCCAACGGACTGCGGGAAAGATTTCCCCCTGCATACCCAGGAGAGGGAAATGGGATAAGACAGTGTCCACCATGAAAGGGCTCTGTACAGACTGATGGCGACCGTCCCGAGAACTACGAATGTCTGGCTTTACTCTGTCCCAACACAGAACAAGACAATACAGAATAAACCGACCAGCAAAACTCTGAAGCCACCTCACGTGATTTCATTCCATTTCCTTCAGGAGCCTTAGGAATTATTCCAGCCTCCACTAGGGTTCTTTTCAAAGCACACTGGTGTTGAAAACCATGGCCCAGAGAGGGCATGTGAGCTGCCCCAGTTGCACAGCTCCTTGGCGGCAAGGGGAAGACTTGATGGAGGCTCCGGGCCCAGCGAGCCCGCTGGCTCCCACCATCTCTCTGCTCCCACTTCCTGACTGCTCGACCCAACCTCCCCACACTGTTTGCTTAAAGGGCTTGGCCACGTTTATCTTACACACGGTGCCCGGCCTGAAGTACGTAATGCGCTGGCGTCGACTGGCCCTTTCTGCACAGGGTTCAAGGTGAAAACCTCCTAGGGAACTGGGAGGCTCAGAGGCTACTTTATCTTTGTTGTGAGCTGTTTTTCCCTTTCCAGGATGACTGCCTCGAAGCTCCGATGACCTCATCGACTCACCTGGCCAGGTGAGTGCAGAACCTGGACAGGGCTTTCATGGGCGTGGATCCTGTCTGGAGGAAATGATATCACTGTGGCGCTGAGGACAGGAGGCACGAGTCTTCAGGAACCATCTTTCCCACAGCTCTTTGGGCACTTGCCCTGCCCGTGACAAGTCTGGAGCGCTGACGCTGCGTGGGTATAACAGGTTGACATCAACAGCTTTGCTGAAACTCCAGACCCATAAAACTGCAGGCAAGAAATTGGACAGGGTATTAACGTGGGCAGTTGGTGGAGATTTACGGCAGAGCTTGCCTGAGAGAGGGGTGTGAACGCCTCTGATGGACGTCTACCTAGTGCCCCCCAAACCCACATGGCAAGCTGTATTATGAAAGCACAAAACACACACAGAAGGAGAGCTGCATAGAACTGAAGGATGGTTTTACACATACCTATGTACACTTTTTATACCTGCCTATATAACCAACACCTGGTCCAATGACAGCATTCTCAGACCGCAGAAGGCCCCTCCCTGAAACACAGACCTGCCCCTGCCCCAAAGGGTCATCTCTAAGCTGAGCGCTGACAGTGTGGGTGAGTTCTGAGTCCCCCATTTCAACCTCCTCAGCTGCAGGGTGCTGGTCTGTATCTGAGTGAGGCCCAGGGGTTGGGGGTTCGAGCTTTTAAAGGCCTTCCTGTCACCACTTCCAGGTGTCACTGGATACATTGTCTAGAAAAATCCCTCTGGGCGGCCCATCTGGTGAAAGGCAAAGGAAGAAGGAAGCGGGAAGGCCGCGGCTGTGTTCAAGGGAAGCTACAGCAAAATGCCGTGCGGAGAGAACCCGGAAGAACACGAGGCGGTGCAAGACAACCCTTGTTTCCTAGTAGCACCAGCTCTCAAGGTCAAAGCCCTTTAGATGCTAGTTCCCGCGGTCCACTGTTGTCTGGATAGCCCAGTGACAGGCAGTGACCCCTTCTGGGGGCTGCCGAGGCCCAGAGAGAGCAAGCAGCTTACTTAGAGTGGCGCCAGCAGGGGCACAGAGCAAGCTCTCCATGATTCCGGCAGGCGGTCAAGGACCGAGTCTTGGAGCCCTCGGTGGCTTGTTCATACTTTCGTTATCAGAGGTGAGCAGGCACACCGCAGACAGGGAGGCCGGGGCGGGGGGGCAGGAGGCTGGCGGGCCTCCCAGCCCCGGCACATCTTCACTCTCTGGGCTCTCGAGCCTCTTATCTCTGCTTCCGCTGCTCTGCTTTGCTGCTTCCGCTGTTCGCCCGCATCCTAGTGCCGCTGCCCTTAAACCCCGTGTCTCAGCCCAGGTGCGCCCACCTGCGCATGCGCACTCAGGCACGCGTGCAGAGCCGCAGGGGTCCAGCATCACACCAACGGCGGGAGGGCAGAAAAGCCTGATCACTTTTCTCTGACCCTACGCTAGCCACAGAGTCCCGCGGTAAGTCAGCCGAAGCCCGGAGGAGCGGCCAGCGCCCGGGCTGTGTCTCCGCTGCCCTGGGCCCTCCGGCACCCTCCGCTGCAGGCCTCACACTGCAGGCCCCTCACATCCAGCTGCAGTTCTTGCTCAGCCGCCTGGGCCTGCTGGGCGGACACAGGTGTGAGGCTGTCAGCCTAAAAATCCGGGAGGCCATTGGAAAGGCCGAGCGATTTTATTTGGGATCAAATAATTTCAGTCGGCAGGGCACAGATTCACGCAGGAAACCCAAATGGGCCCCAAGTCAGATGAGGAAGATGGGGTGAGTGGTAGAAGAAAAGCGTTGATTGGCGGGGGTCAGTTTGAGCACAGCGGTAGTTCTGGAACTTTGGTGGTAGCTGTGGGGTGGCACATCCATTTATTGAGGTGTGAAACTATTCTCCTAGTATTATATAATATTGTCAATCAATCTTTCAATACGTTTTTTGAGTTAATTAGTTTTAATAGGCTTAAAGTATTCTTGGCTAGTAAAACTGGTTATTGATTCTCTACACAGGATGAAAAGGGAACTGACTGATTCTGTCCTCCAGCTAAAAGTCCACAATCATCAGTTCTCCTGTCTAAGTACTAACCAGACCTGATGAGATCGGAGATATTCGGGATGGCTCGGCCATAAAATTAATCATCAGCTCTCAAACAATAGTTTGCTTGACAGCTTCTTAAACAATTGCTTTTGGTCCGGTGCAAAGGCCTTTAGCCCCATTCACACAAAACAGGTCACGTGATTCTCTGCAATGGCTCTCTAGCTCCGTTTTAAGATGGTTTCACAGATTCAACTTCTTGCAAGGTGTGATACAGCATTTTCCTCCAAGAAGCCAATGGTGACAACCTAACATTGCAGCCACAGGTGAGAGGGGATGGGGTGCAGGGCAGGCTCCCCCCGCCGACCCACGCTGTTCCATGAGGGCATGAGGATTATTTTAAGCTGAAATCAATCAAAGCCTGAAAGATCCAGAAAGAATGCATGACCTTCCCGTCCACTACCTGAAGAATGTGCCCAGGAAATCGGCTCCAGGAGGGACGACGCTGCCCTAGATAATTATACTATAGGCGCTAGAGACGGTGGACAGGGAGGAAGCTACCTGTATTTGTTAATGAAAATTCCTCTCTGGCCCACTGTTTTCTGTTTGATCCAGCAAACATTTGCATCCCAAAATATGTGATCTTTTTCATCTTCCAGTAAATTACCTTCCTCCCCTTTAAAGTCCCCAGACTGCTAGCCCCTTGTGCTTGTTCCAGAATATCTCATGCTTGTGCAAATTCCTCATGTGCACATAATGAAATCGGGCCACTTCCCTTGCCAATCTTCTGATGCCCATTTACTAGTTGCTAACCTGGCAGACACGAGGGAGCCAGGGCTCCGCTGACAGCACAGAGGTACGATGTGCTCAAGTGACCCCCGCAGCAATTCCCCGGAAGCCCGGCGCTGAGTCGCTGTTCGCTTCTCCGTGGCCCTGTGACACCTGTGATGACAGGCAGACTTCTGCTCCACCATGCACTGCTTTTCTTGCACAGGCGCCCAGCGGAGAACAGAGCGTCTGTCATTGCACTAAGCGCGCAACGAACTAGTGTTCACCGCCAGACTGCCCCGCCAGCCCCAGCCCCAGGTACGGGTCATCTACGCACGTGGATCCATCTCCGGCTAATGACGTGTGATGTTCCTACAAGGACAGAGTGGCCTAACGACTCGCTTCTCAGAGCGAACCCCGTCTTCAAGGGGTTCTTTGAATCAAAGAGCCTCAACCCCAGTGGAACTGGAGGTCGGAGGCCCACCTGGGAGCCACGAGGATACAGACATTCAGGGGTGTCCGGTTGGGCCCCAGGGCCAGCACGAGGGGTCACGTCCACTCCAGGCCTCTGCTCCTTCCCCAGCGTCTGGGTGGCCCCCCCTTTCGCAGGCGTGTGGTTGCTGGGCTCTAGATGGCCCCGTCTTTCTGTCTTGCCTTCTGGGCAGTCAGGGTGGCAGGTTTGAGGTAGGCGAAGGACACACCCGCCCAGGTGGCCGCGGGGAAGCAGATGCCCCAAGGTGGAGTCGGGCAAGAAGGGGCTGGGCTCCGGACACAGGCTCCCACTCCTCGCGCTTCTGCCGGGCCTGCTGACCTTGAGGGAGCGCTGGGACACCGTGTGCCCGGGCTTTCCCTGAGTCAGCATCGAGCCAGGTGCTCTGTGGACAGCGCCACCCCTCCGTGGAGAGCAGGGCAAACATACGTGCCAAGGCACGCCAGGAGTCCCGGGGGAGGGAATCCCCCGAGAGACTTTGACCTTGAGGGTGAGATCACGAGCCTTGGAAGCAAGTGCATTTTATTGCGCCAATAAACGAGACCTGGCCATTCATGGACAGTCAGGTGTCACGGAACCTGGTCTTGCTTACTCTGCTGGAAGAGGAAGCAGAAGTCGAGGCACGGCTGGGTGCAGTGACCCAGCCACACAGGCTTCGGGCTCAGGACCAAGGTCGCTGAGCCGCACAGACGGGGTCAGGCGAGAAGAGCCACTGCACAGCGCCAGCAGGTTGGCAGGGAACCCGCTGGCTGTCCTGCCCGTCACACGTGAGTCTCTTGAGCCTTCCCTGTGAGCCAGCACGCATGGCTCGGGCCCCCGCACGGAGCGAGGCGTGGCAGGTCTGGCCTCTGACCTAGACAGTGCGGTGGCCAACGATACAGTCTCGTAACTTATTCAGTCCTCTCGGCTGTCTGGAGTTATGTGGGACTGTGGTTCCCAAACAGGGGTGTTAAGCCACTTGTCAAGTCACATGGCTAATAGGTGGCAGAGCAGGGGGCAGTCTGCCCGTCACCCCAATAGCCCAGAAATGTCCAGGGCGTCTTCTGCAATCTGCAGATTCCAGGGTCATGTTTAAAATGCTCGAGGCTGCTTGCCCCTGCTCAGTGCCCGAGACTGTGACTTGGGGGATCCAGGACAATGGCTTTTGCTGCCCCAGAAGGAGCTGCCCCCCAAAGGGCCTGAGGGCTGTCAGTGGAGCTCCATGCGCGCCCCTCTTGCTGCCAAGCACAGGCTCGCACCTGGGCTCCTCCACACGTCCTCGTCTTTGTTCCTGCTCCCATTCTGCTCTTGAAGGGCCCTTCTTTCCCAGAAGTCCTTGCTCCTTGCACAGGCTTTCAGCTGGGAGCCCCAGAAGCCACCCCGAGGTAGGGAACTACCAGGGAGGGAAGCGCCCAGGAAGTGAGGCTCCTCCAAGCTCCCCTCTGGCACAGGTCCCTGAGTCACCCCTCCGCCCTCCACTCCAGCAGCCCACGGAGCCGAGCGCCCTCCTGGTGATGGGCCTCGCTGCTGCAGAGACTGCATGGACGGAGACGCCCCAGGTGCCCCACACAGCGCACCCCTGGGGGTCACGCTGTAGCTCAGGAGTCAGACACATCCGGCTGCTTGGCAAGGCGGGTGGAGCTCGGTTCCCCCAGGCGTGCTGAGAGCTCAGGGAAGGGAAAGCGACACTGCCAAGGCGAGGGATTAGCGGGGAGCTGACGGCACAAAGAAGTGCTCAAGCTGGACTGGAGGGGGTGGGATTCTGAGGAACCCCTCGGCAATGCGGGGCTGAGACTGTGCTAGAATCTCTGCAAGACTCAGAGCTGCCCTGAGTCACGAACTTCTCTTCAGCTCTCCTGAGAACCTGTCGTGAGGAGACTGTCTCTGTATGCCACAGCCTGGCCACGGAGACAAACCCAGGGAACAAACAGACGCTGCCATGGGGACCGTGGCCCCAGCCCAAGAGGTGTGCTCCACACGTGTTTGGGGCTCGGCGGCAAAGAGGCCTGTTGGGAAGTCCTTCTTGGAACGTGGGGGCCACAGGCCTCCTGGAAGGGGACCCCCTCAAGGAAGCTCTGGCCCTTCAGGGGCTGCTGACTCAACCCAGCTGCTGAGTCTGGGGCAGCTGAACCCAGACTAGGCACGCTCAGGGAAACGGGACACGGAGGGTCTCTGACCAGGGATGAGGATGCGCAGCTTTGGGCCCTTCCTGCGCCTGGGTCCGCTGTGCCTTGGAACAACACAGAAGACTCCACCTCCAGGCTCTTATTACCCTATTTTTTCTCAGTCATGGCGGCCTCATCCTCAGGCATGGTGTCCAGAACCTGGACTGTCCAGATCATTCTCCTCTGTCCTGCTCCAGCTCGTCAGGTCTCCTCCGGAAGGCGTGCCAGGCCAGGACAATGTCCACATGAGGGCTGGCCGCTGAGCCCCTTGGGGGGCGCTGGCTCCTGCTGCATCGGGGGTCACGAGACTGCTGTGACTCACACCCCCTTCCACCCAGAGTGAATTCCGTCACCCAAGATGGGACTGACGAGTCTCACCGCCCACTGGGTCGCTGGGTGTGTGGAGAGTAACTGCCTGCAGAGCTGTGCGCTTCTTGGGAGAAAGGCTTTAGCCAGAACTCAACCCGTTCTGGGCTGGACGAGGAAAGCAGGGGCTTGGGAAAGGCTGAGCGCATCGCCCGCCTTGCCCAGGTGCTGACCTAGTCACTCCGCTGTCTATTGTGTTGGAGTCGAACCTGAACTCGGGAGTGGGAGGCCCTGTGGGGGCGGGGAGGCTCATCTGTTCTCCCTGCGGGCAGGAAGCCTGCCCCAGGCAGCCCACCCTTTCTCTCTCCTCCCCGGGATGAATCAGCTGGTGGGAACCGAAGGCACCCCGCACAGGCACCCTGCACAGCTGACCGGCACACGGCGCTGCTAGTCACCGCTGACTGGGAGCCCTGTTCTTTCTGGATGAAAACGACGTTTCTGGATGAAAACGACGGAGCCGCTTCCAGCGTTCTCACCGTACCTCTCTGCTGTACCTCCCCAGACAAAACAGCTGCGTCGGGAAGCAGTGACAGGCCACTGTCTCCACCCGCTGCGGAGCCGTTTCCACGGGCAGCGGAGGAAGGCCGGCCGCTGCACCTGGGGAGCTTCCGAGGACCCGAGCCAGTCCTTCCAGAAGGACGTCCACGCTCCGAGGTGGGTCAGGGCCGCCGTGCCCTGCCCCCCTTCTGCTGGCATTCTGGACACCTCCCACGGGCACCCCTGTCTGCCACCCCCACCGAGTCAGCACCTGTGCAGCTGCCCCCCCACCACGGCGAGCTCACTCAGGTGCTGGCTCCTGGGCCCCGCACTGTGCAGCCACGAGGCAAAACTCCCAAGGCCCCAGCTGAAGGTCTTCATCCCCGTGAAGGCTGTGGGAAGCTCTGTCACCTGGAAAACGCCAAGAGGGCCCAAGAACAGGCTCCAAAGAGCACCTTGGCTGACAGACTCAGCGTGGGTGCTCAGCTGGGGTGGCACTGCTCAGCACTGAGCAGCAAATTCGTGGCTGCTTCACAGACATGAGCTATAACCTTCCTGCAGGACAGCCACAGCCAGACCGAGCGAGCAGCATCCCACGTCCCGCAGCCACTGCTCCCGAGCTCTGATGCAGCACTCCAGGGCTGTCCAGGCGCAAAGGAGCGGCCCAAAGCTCCGCCGGAGGTGCCCCTGTGGTAAGCTCCAGAGGACAGCAGACTCCTGGGCGTGGGTCCAGGGTAAGGCTGTGCAGGGACACCCAGGAGGGGCCTGCCCTGAGGACTGCTCCCACACGACCTCAGAGCCCGGCTCAGCTTCCCAATAGCAGGGGGTAACAATGAACCCCTGGGGAGGTGTTTTCACTTCTAGGAAGAATATAAAGGAACCAAATAAGGAAAAGAACAACAATAAAAAAAAATCACAACACAACAGGAACAAAAAGACAAACGCAAATCAGAGGCATTTTGTGTGAGGGGGAGGGACCAGGATGAGGGCAGAAAGAGCACAAGGGACTGAGGTGATGGTGCATGGGGAAAGGGCGGTGGGAACTCCCTGGGGACCACAATCGATGTCAAATATATAGATAAAAGAAAAAAATTAATAAAAAGAGATTAAAAAAAAGAAATCAGGACGCACATTTCAACGCTTGTGAAAAAGTAAAGTAAAATAAGACGCAGGTGTGCGGCCTGCACTAAGCGCAGGTCTGGCCCGGGGCCTGGACTCACCCACCGCAGCCCCGGGGTCTGTCGCGTGCTGGGAAGAGAGGGCGCTCCCATGCGGTGGAGGTGGGGAGACTCCGGGCACCCACCAAAGGCTGTGAGCACGTGGCTCTCACAGGAGCGCCCCTCTGGCCCAGCGGCCTGCTGCCCCGGGCTGAGCTCAGACCCTGGCCCACCGCGGCCCCCCACAGCGGAGTCCTGAGCGCCAGGCGGCTGAGGGCACAGAGCCCAGCGCTCCCGGGTGACTGAGCCAGGGCTGTGCACGCCTGGGGCCAGCGTGCGGCCGGCTGCGAACAGGCAGGGTCGTCCCGTTGGATTCAGCCGGGGAGACTGTGTCTCACCCGCGAGTGGAGAATGAGCGCTAGGGTACCCTCAAACTCTAGTGCTTGGCCCAGCGCCCTGAAGTGAGAGCAGCGTTCCTGGACGTGCCTCTCGAGGACAGCCCAGGCGAGGAAGACTCTCCTCCGCAGAAGCGCCGGCACCGCGCAGGGGAGAGCCAGGCTGGGTTCCAGGGGGCTTCCGGGGTCCTGCGTGCAGGGCGCACTGCCGCCGCGGGGAAGCGCGTTCTGAACGCCTCGAATCTACTTGCGAGCAAACGGCATGCCTTCTGCTTGCCAGGAAGGGACCGAGCCGGCCCAACTGTCTCCAAGAGGGCGTGGGGGGCGGTGGGGGGCAAGCCCCAGTCTCCTGACTATGCCTGTGGGGACCCAGGCAGCCCCCTCCCTGCCAGGCTTGGCCCCTTCGCCCAAGACCCCAGGCCGCCATGGCAGACTGCTGGGGCAAGGGCCTTTGGGCGAGCAGATGGGGTGCTGCTTAGAGCCATGACCCCCCTTGCAGCGCGGTCATGCAAGTGGGGTCCCACCAACCCACCAGGCAGCCCCAACCCCGCTGCAGAGCGCTGCCCTGGAAGACACAGAGGCCTGTCTCCAGTTTACAGCAACGCCGCCGGGTCCACCCAGGAGCCGCGCTGGGCGACAGGATGGCCTCGGGAGGTATTTGCCAGAGCCCCGGCCCCAGTGAGAGGTCGCTCTGGGGCGTGCCCTGCCATGGACTCAGCCTGAGCTCTGCTCTGTCACCCCGACAAGCAGGGCAGGGCCACTCTGTGGGGCCACCGTCCCCCACTCTGTTGATGCTCATGGCCCAGGTCACTTAAGAACTTAGTGACCAGATGCACGGTCCCTTTTCATGTGTGATGCTCATGTGTGTTCAGGGCCCGTGATGAAAAGCAATCTAATTTTTGACAGAACCGGATCATGATGCCAAAGCATCACGAAGAATTAAGAATAAAGCTTGAGTTTCAGAGGAAAATCCTGTGAACAGCAGAATGTCACCCATGCCGGGCGGGAGGCGAGGCGGCTGCCCTCAGGGGCAGAAACTCACATGTTCCCCTCAGAAAATTATATTCTAGCAAACTCTGCAGAGCCTCTCCTACATAAACATGCAGGCTGTGGACACCTGGCCATGAAGGCCCTGCAAACTCAGCTGTGTCTCTGGGAGGGCTGGGGCGCTGGTTGCCTATGCAGCCAGAAGTGAGAAGGCAAAGAAAACGATTTGAGACCCCTGTGAAAATAAAATTTCCTGGGCCTCCCTGGCGGCGCAAGGCATGAAGCACCGCACTATGAAGCATCCGCGGCACAGCAGCGCGAGTTTGGTCACCGGCCAGGGAGGGGACCCACCTGGCGCAGCAGACCTCACCTGCCTCGCCCGCTGCTGCCCTCAGCAGTGTGCTTCGGTCAGTCTGCCTGTTCTGCTCCCCGTTCTGTCTCTGGTGAATCCTCTCACCCCCCACACCTCTGGCCTGTGCCCCAGTTCTTGTGTGCATAAATAAATGAATTAAAAAAAAAAAAGAAAGAAAATACAAAGTCCATCTGGGCTTATTTTGGTAGCCCCTGGTACAGCGGGGGGCGTGGGAGGTGTTCAGGCCGGTTCCGGCAGCTCAGAGTACTCAGAACACAGGCCAAGCCAGGCTGTCCACGCCCCGAAGACCCTCCCCCCTCAAGCTCCCCACTGTCCTCTGGGTGCCCGGCCCAGGTCCCTGGTTCCTCTAACCCACATGGGGATAAAACAGGAGCGCAGGCAGTGCTGAGGGTGGCTGCAGCGCGGAGGGAGGGGCCTGTCTGCACAATCGCCCTTTCTTTACACATCAGCACAGACACCCTTCCAGATGCAGCCGCACCCCCGCCTCCCTCGCTCACTCCCTGGGCGGCTGCAGAGGTGAGCTGCGATTTCCCAACTGTGTCCTGGGCCAGCACATGAGGACACTGCGGCAGATCCAGACTTGCCGGCCCCACGTCGATTACACAAACCTTGGCCCGGGACGTGGAATAAAGAGCGCAGGCCCGAGGAGCTGAACATTCCATGGCCGGCGTGTTGGATGCCTGCTGGGTGCCCATGGGCCTGGCGCGGCGCCCGCTCCTACGGGCTTGGGCTCCGAGAACACCGGCGGCCCCGCGTCAGCTCCTGAACTTCCAAGGGCCAGATGGAGGCAGGGGGTGGGGGTCTCCTGCCCTCCGCAGGCAGAAAGGCGGGCTGGTCTCTGTCCTTTCTCCCAGGTGTAGCTAGCTGATGACCCTGAGGACGTCACCCAAGGAGGAAGGGGAGACGGTGCATGCCATTTGAGTGAGCACACAAGTGAAAACACCAAACCACAGCTACCAGGACATAATAGAAACGGGAGCTTAATATAACATTCAAGCCTAGCCAGAAAAAAAAAAAGACAGCTGGATCGTAATCCGCTCTGCACCTCCTTCCTCCCGCACCCCCCTTTCCTCTGTGCTGATTGCATGCTTGCCCACTGCGGGGACACACACCCACACCCCAACAGAAGCCAGGATAAAACTTAACTCCCATAAACAGGAACTTTATTAAACTACACGCATGTAAAAGAACATATAAACGAGCCTTTAAATACATTCTTCTTAAACAAATTTATATAGAAACCTATTTACATTTTTCCATTATTCACTTAAATTATACTTCCAAGCTTTCTACCCTAAAAGGTAGTAAGAGGATCACCTGCTCACACAGGTGCAGCGGTGTCCCCGGGCAATACCACCACTCTCAGCTTACTGGGTCTCTACACGGCCACCGGTGGGAAGCGCCTTCTTCGGCAGCCCCCGCTGCGGCGCGCTGGGGCAGTTCTGAGAGGCTGCTGGGGCGCAGACGGGACTCTGGAGAGCTAGCAGAACCCTGGGAAGCAGGCTCAGGAGGCGGAGTGCCCAAAGTCACAGTGTCGGTGACAAAGCGGGGCGCAGGCCTGGGCCCCCGGGGCCCTGACCGGCCGCTGTGCACAAACCCAAACGCCCGACCCCCTTCCCTCTCGTCCTGCCCGCCGCGGCCCCCCTCAGCACTGTGGCGTGCACGGTCATGATCGCACCTGCCAGGGTCTCTGAGTGACACACGTGCAGGGCCCCGGAGCCCTGCGGACTGGACACACCTGCGGGGCTGCCGCCCAGACGGCCGCGTCAGGTGTCTTCCCCACCGCACTGGCCTTGCCTGGCGGCCCCACGGAAGCCCCGTTTCCAGGTCACTTGCGGGCAGGTGATGCTCTCACGCAAACCCCCTGGATCCAGCGCCTTTGCCCAAACCCAACCACTGCGGCTGGGTGTCAATCGAGGTTCCACTAACAAATGACCACAAGTGAAAACAGGGAGCAACGTAAACATTTTAAGGACCCCACTGCTCAAGTCTGTGTGCGGGGCAAGCGGCGAAATGGGCACTAGTTAGGAAGAGGACGTGTTCCTCCTTTTGAATGAAGTCTGACCTTTCTTTCAAGCTTTTCCTGACAATATAAATTCTTCTGAAAGGAAGTGCACTGCGGGGGAGGGTGTCTCTCTAAAACCTTGATTTTTCTCAGCATTTAAAAACCATTGTAACCAAAAACCACGTGACATTGAGAATATTGTCACTGAATGACCGGGGTGGGGGGGGAGGGGAGAGTTGACTTCTCCCTGTAACCAGAGTGAACACAAGTCCTAGCAGCCTTCACTCTGCTCACGACAGGTTCACAAGTGAGAGCACGGAACAGGAAGACGTGCTCAGCGGAGCGGTTCCTGCGCCTTTCCACTGAAACGTGGCACTTTGAGATTCCAGAAGGTCCAGCAGTTGGCAGGGGAGGCCCCCCGGCAGCTGTGTGCCCCGGGAGCTCCCAATTCCTGTGGGGGACCTTCCTCCCCCTCCTCTCTGCCTGGAGCACCTTCACCCAAAGTCACGGGAGGAGAGAGGGCCAGGCTGCAGGTCTGGAGGAGCTGGTGCGAGCCACAGAGCACCCCAGGGCTCGCACAGTCCACCTGCCAGCCACTGGGGTGTGTGGGCAGGTGCAACCCTGAGGCCAGGGCCGGAAGATGAATTATCTCCATAGTAAGGGTTTTTCTCCCTGTCTCCCCCCGCGCCCCGAGAGGCATTTCATGTGCCAAAGGCGCCCACTAAAATAACATTTCGTTTTATAATAAAAAAATAAGTCTTTGCTATACGAAAACTGGCCAGACTTCTTTTTGTACTCGTTCCACGAGCCGGTCACCCTAGCGCCTGAGTCAGCGGGTCTTTGGGGCGTGCAGGGGAGGGCCTGCCCAGCGCAGTAGTCACTCTACAGCGAGCTTGGGGGTTCACAGTGGGGTGGGTGCCAGCTTCGGGTGGGGCGTGAGGTGTCGGCTCTGTGGCAGGGTCTCCCAGCTGGCCAGGAAGGTGCGAGGGCAGACCCTGTCACTTCCGCGAGGAGTTGAGGGTGCTCCCCGGCGCGGCCCGACTCGCGTCCTTGGGCCTGAGAGAGCCGGTCCACAGCCCCGCGGCCCTCTGCACGGGCTTCTGTGTGGACGCGGGCCCGTCTGCAGGTGCTGCGCCCTTCCTGGGGGCCCGGGCGCTGCTGGCCCGCCGCAGGGCGCCGCTGTCTTTGCTCGGGGTGTCTTCGGGGACACCCTTCATCCTCAGCTGCCGCTGGGAGGCCGTCCTGGTGAGGGCTTTGCCCGCCGGCGGGGCGACCGTCTTCGAGAACCGAGAGGAGGAGGCGACAGTGCTGCGGGCAAAGCTGGGGACCGGGGGTGGGATGCGGGGGCCGGTGGGGACTGGCGGGGGCCGGGGCTCCTCTTCGGGGCTGTCGGGGCCCTGGGAGTGGGGGCGGCAGATCTTGTTCTCCTCGGGCTTCTGCCTGGGGACGTTCCTGAGGGGCTTGGCGCTGGGCTTCTTGAAGGAGCCCCGTGGCGGCAGTGGGGGCTCCCTCCCCGGGCGGGCACTGAGCGAGCCGCTGGCCCGGGGCAGCCTCTGTTCCTCCGGCCCCACGGGGGGCCTCGCGGGCGCTGTGTCCGAGGTCCCCTTCACCGAGCTCCGGCGCAGCCACGGCGCCTCTGCGCTGCTGGGGGGCTCCCGCGGCGGCCGCTTCCAGCCCCCCGAGCCCCGGCTGGACCTGGAGATGGGCACCACCTTGCGCATGCTCTCGCTCTCCCAGGAGGTGAGGGTCCGCACGGGCTTGGCCGCCCCCGGGCTGTGCCCGACACCCCCGGGCTTGGGGGCGCCGGGGGGCACCTCCTTGAGGGAGTTTCTCTTGGGTGCAGCCGCCTCCTTCCCTCTGACTGCTCTGTCCCTGGGAAGGCCAGCCTTGGGGCTCGGCCCGCTTCTCCCGGGCTCGGGAGCGGGGTCCACAACCGCGGGGCTGGAGGCGGAGACTTGGCTGTCCCCCAGCTCCCCGGCCCCAGAACACACGGAGCCCTCGCCCTCGCCCTCGCCGGGCCGCGCTCCTTCGGGCCTGCGGTCAGTGTCCTCCGAGCAGTCCAAGGTCACAGAGCAGTCGGTGGGGTCCGAGACGTAAAACTGACACCCTGGGTCTCCGCTCTCGGGGTCGCTGCTGCCCGTGGACGCCTGGGCCGAGCTGCGGGGCTCAGGGGCGGCCCCACCCCCCTCCAGGGCTGTGCCAAGACCCCCCTGGGCCCCCCTGTCTGCCGGCATCAGGCCGCCGCTGCCCCCCGCGGAGGGCACACTCCTGTCCTCGGGGGACACCAGCTCCGCGGGGCAGGCCTCACTCTGGGGCGGCTGCGCCGTCTCCTCGGGGTGCCTGGGGCTCTGGAGCTCGAACTGGGCCAGCCCGGGGACCAGCTCGTGCTCCCTGACCCCCAGCGCCAACGGCGAGAGCGGAGGGGACAAGGTCGGCCCCAGGCCCACGGGCTCACTGTTCCTCTTCCGCAGGATGCTGGCCCCTCCCCGCCCGGCCCGGGGCACAGGGGAGGCCGGTTCCCTCAGCCAGGGGGCCGGCAGGTGGCTCCTCCAGGCCGGGGGCGGGTGGGCGCCGTCCTCCTGGCCCAGCGAGGCCTGCGGGCTGTGCGTCTGCGGGGGGTCCGCGTCCCTCGGTCCTCCAGGCGCCGCCCAGGCTGCGGCGGGCTGGGCCTGGCCCGGGCTGCTGCAGGGCAGGCCGCTGAACCTGCCGGGCTCTTCGGAGCTGCCAGTGGAGCATTCCAGGAAGGTCAGCAGCTCGCGGTCAGCAAAGGCGCCCAGGGAAAGGCGCGAGCGGCGGGCGTTGGGGGGCCGGTAGGAAGGGCTGACCGGCCTGCTGTGCAGGAAAGGGGGCAGGTCCTCGGCGCCCTTCTTGGTCAGCAGCTCCACGTCGTTCTCGCTGCTGCTCCTGCCGAATCCCCCCAGCTCCCCGGCCGCCCAGGACCGCCGCTTCTGCTCCAGCTCCTTCAGCCGCTGCTGCTGTCTCAGCTCCTGCACCTCCCGCTCGTGGTTGTCCTGAGGGAGGGGGAGAAGCCGGAAGCTGCGAGAGGTGCACGGGTCCACGTGCAGCTCCAGGGCCACCTCCCCTACGACGCCAAGACAGTACCGCACGGAGGAGGAGAGTCTGCCTGTCCAGGTGGGGGCTGGGGGGCGGCCGGAGGAGCACGCTAGCCCAGCCCCGCCACCTAAGACTGTCCTGGGGTCGCGGGCCCAGCTTGCAGCTCTCCGGTCAAGGCCGCGCTCCCTCGGCGTGGCTGCAATGCCACGCCGCGCGGCCACGTCCCAGGAGATCTGCTGGACACTCGGCTGGCCGAGACCGAGAGCACGTCCAGGAAAGAGCTCTTTGGGCGACAGCAGAGAAAAGCGCCATGCGTGCTTAAAGAGGGGGCCCCGAAATGACCCCCCTGTCTGGAGGACACAGCGCCACACACCCTGTGCGGCGCCATCTACTCCAATGATCTGGAGCCGCAGCGCACACCAGATGCAGGAGCCGGCGGCCTCCACCCAGACTGCTCCCTGCGAAGCGAGCCCCGCCGTGCCCCACGCCCTGGGCCGTGCCCACCCTCGCTCGCCACCAGGAAAGAGGATTTGCTTTGTAAATCCTTCTGCCTTGCACACGCGCCAAGCACCTGCTCCCCCAGCCCGAGCACCCACCCCCAGCCGAGCCCAACACCCCCAGAGCCTGCTCCTCTCCTGGCTGTGCACTTTCCCTGTATCCGTATTTGGGAAATCCGTGGCTCGCGCGACCCTGGTCTGTCCCTGTTCGCACTGCCAACTCAGCAACCAAGTTCCTCAAATGGGCTCTCCCTTCCAGGCTTCCGGGAGGCTCTGGCTCTGCCTGGGACTCTGGGCTCCCCCACAGCTCTGGCCTCAGCCTCCCACCGCGCCAGGTGTCTGGGCTGAGCACCTCACGCGGGACTCACAGGCCTGCGGGATCCTGACGAGGACGAGGGTCACACACCGCGGCTCAGAGAGAGCCAACCTGGCCTCAGCCACCCACCCCACCTCCCTCGCCGAGCTCATGCGGACAGGGAACACCGGCGTGGACACAGGCTCCATCCCAGCTGAGGGAGAAAGGCGGTGGGCGGCTCAAGTCACTCTGGGCTCCCACTGAGGGCTGGACAGAAATGTCACCAGCCCCTCGAAGAAATTCTCAAGGGGAAAATGCAGAATAGAGAAAACCAAATACCGAAGGAAAGACGGTGCGTGGGGATTTGACTTCTGGGCCCTCCCTGGCGGTGTGAGGGCTCAAAGCGCAGCACTAGGAGCCACCCACAGCCACCGCAGCGCGGTTCGATCCCCGGCCAGGTAGGGCCCCACAGGGTGCAGCTGACCCCTCCTGCCTGCCCGCTGCTCCCCTCAGCAGTGTGTTTTGGTCAGTCTGCCTGTTCTGCTCCCCGCTCTGTCTCTGGTGACTCCTCGCACCCCTGCACCTCTGTCCTGTACCCTAGTTCTTGTGTGCATAAATAATCTTTAAAAAAATTTTGATTTCTCATCTCCACTGAGAGGAGGGGATACGAGGTGACATGTTTCTCACTGGAACCTTTATGTGCAAAGCCAAACCACCCAGAGGACCCTTCTGGCTTCTGCACTGACCTCGGAGATTACCGGAATCAGAGGCTGACGGGCAAGAAAAGCAGCCGTTAGCGTTAGCACTGTGGACAGCAGCAGCGGGCTCCTTAAGTGTTGGAGAATCCCGAGCCTGAACAGGCAGGGGCCACAGGGTGACCTGGTCGTCCCTGCTGCCAGCCCTGGTGGTGGCAGGGAGCTTGGGCAAGGTGAGGACCTTGCGATGACCCCACCCCAACAGAGGTCTCCTCGAAAGAGGACACTCTCTCCTGCGGATGGGGGAGAGGACACGTCACGGAGACCTCACGCCATCGTAAACAAGCGTCACTAAGCAAAGGCTGGCAGGGCAGGAGAGCGAGTGTTGCTACAAGCGGCTGGACCCCGACGAGATGCAGCACGGCGGGGTTGAGATGGCAGAGCCACCCGCACTGAAGCCCAGCGAGGCCTGGCCACGCTCCCGGGCCCGATTTCCCTGAAAGCATGGAAATGCTGAACCATCTTTGTGCTGCAGGCAGAAGACAGTTCTGGAAGGAGGACAGTAGAAAGACAGCAACTCTGAAAACCCCGAGGTGCCACCTGCTGTACCTTAACTGCTTTGTTGAACTTGACACAGAAGTCCCTGAATATCTGAAGGCACTCGTCCAGCTTCATGGTTTCTTTGTCTTCGCAGAAAAAGTCTATCAGGGCGTGGGCCTCGTCCTGGAGCTCGTGCCTCCAGTGCTCCAAGTCCATCAGCTTTTCCGTGGCAAACTGCAGGGAGGCAAACAGGCGCGGTGAGCTGCTGAGGCCTCGGCACCCCGGCCAGGCCTGGGGGACGGGCGCTCCTGGGCTCAGGGTCAGCTTTCAGCAAGGGAGGTTCACAGCAAGTCCAATGCGCTCAGAGCCACACGGAAAGTCACTGAACCCCAGAAGATCCCTGGGCAAGCGGGGTGAACTCGAGTGGGGCCTAGAAGATGACGAGCTTCAAGCTGCGAATCCCACCGACACGTGTCATGGTAAAGATGACACGGGGACCGTGGCTTTATCGGGACGACCTGCCTGTCCTTCCCTGCCCTCTGTGGTTCAGTGGGTCACTCAAGGCTCCAGAGTCACCGTGTGTATTGACAAGTTGTCCTTCCTGCGGAGGACTTTAAACTCAATGCCAGGGGAGCTGTGTCAAGGTCAGTGCCACCCCCAAGGACTAAAGGACCCCCAAGGACTAAAGCCACCAGTCAGGGCTGCTTACCCAAGTTCCCTGGGAAAGTCTTCTACAGTCCATGCTTGTTTCTCCCTCAACAAAATTTTGCGGGCCTGGGGTGCACGCACTGTGTTTTTGCAACAGGAGATTCCGTGGGGCACCCACAGTTGGGATTTCCGCCCTGTACAAGTCCAGCCTCCTAGTCTCCCCCAATCCAGTCCACTGTCCTCTTCAGTTTCTCCTGATTCCAAGTTGCTCTGGCTGCTACAGATTTGGACCTGTGTCAACTAAGAGGGGAGTTCCCAGCCCTGTTCCATGGGGCCTGAAGGGCACGGCAGGGCTTCCGGGGACCGCTCAGAGAAAGAGTGCGGAGCTGGGGCGCTGGAGCAGCTGAGACTGACACCTGATCACACTCAGGTCCTTTTCCCTGGGGAGCAAAGCTGATGTGCAAAGGGAGGATCGTGGGAAGCACATCACACGTCACACGTTCTTGTTTTCACAAAGGCTTATCTCCCAGAAACCTCTGTCTGCGTGGGGGCTGGGCCCAGGCCTCCGGAGCTCAGTAGGGAGTGGGCTGGAGGCATGCTGCTCAGACATAATTGCAGAACGACAGAACCCAGGGGGAAATTCGAGAAGACTCACCAGCCCTGCTCACTCCCCCCTTCTCTTACACCAAGCCATGCAAGAGGTGGTAGGAGAGCAAAGCTATTCAGGAAACTAAATACCAGAGAAAGTAACCATCTGAGTCAGCTGCCCCAGGCGGAGCGAGGATGCATGCTGTATTTTTCTTTACGGAGAGAAGGGTATTAATGAAAAGATAAATCTTTGCCTGTCATTCTTCCACAGGGGAAAGGTGGACTCCAGCCAAGAACAGCTCAACTGCAGGAAAACAGCACTCTGACAAGAGCCTGCAGGGGCGCGGCCCGCTCCGTGCCTCATCCAGACCCGTGGGCCGGCAGGCTTCCTGCACTGCCCTCAGGACTTGGGAAGTAAACTTTTCACAAAGAGTTCTGCTCAGACCCTCCCCACACCAGCAGGCCACAAAGGCGCAAGTCCAAAGTCACACGAGCAAATCACAGTAGTCAAATTAGCGGCGTGGCAGCGAGTTCAGCTTCCCATTCAGACTTGCGGGCCACGGACCAAAGTCCCCAACCAGCTCCCTGTTTCTCCCCCAAAGGCTCATGATGCCAGAGCCGACCTGCAAGCCTCTTGCCATCTGTTCAGCTCAGGCATCCTGGATGTGCTCCTCGGCTCAGAGACCAGAGCCCCACATTTTCAGCCTGGCTGTTGGAGCTCTTCTGGCCGGCCCTGCCCCGCCTGAAGCAAGCGGTTGTATCTCCCTACTTAAAAGGACACTGAAGTTGTTACAAAAGAAAACTAAATTGCTGTGGGGACGTTTCATTTGCAGAGGTAAAAATGGCCGGAAGAGGAGGGTAGGAGTTCAGAGTGCCCTGGAAGAGCACCCAGAGGGAGGCTAAGCCGGGGTCGCCGTCACGTCACCCTTCCCACACTGCTCTGTCGGGTGAGACGTTCATTTGTAATTAAGGACTTGGGGGACGAGACGATGAGCGTGGAACGCTCGTCTCGGGGTGTCAGGCTTTCTCCTTGACGCCTGGGCTTTTCCGCGCGAGTGTGTCCTCCTACTCTCGGTGTCTGTGCTGGGCTGGCTTTGCTGTTTCACTTTAAACAAATCTGTGCACTTCCAGGGGACAGGAGATTTCTGCTCTATACGAAGAAAGCCCGAACACGTGTCTAAAGGTAAGGATGAACTAACAGCCAAGCCGAGCGAGATGAATGTCTGCTGACGGAGCTGGAACTCGGGAGAGCTGGGCTAATGACAGGTAAGTGACACAAACTTCAGAGTTCACTGCTCCTTCCCCACGCGGGCTTGCTCTCAAGTGCTGCTCCAGCCCGGCCTGGCACTCAAGGCAGCCGGCCATCCCAGGCCACCCCACTGAGGACTGAGAGCCACACTTGTTTAAATAAGGAAGATAAAAAGAGTGACGTCAGGCTCAGCGAAGAGTGAGTCACCATGAGCTGTCACAAACATGTCCACTCTGCTGTTTTCTGTTGATGTTATTCGGACACACCCTGTGGGGCTGATGGCTTTGGGTGCTGATAGGCACGGCGATCCTGTGTTCTGTTCCTGTTATAAAACACGCCAAGATGCAGCTTGTTTCTTCCATAAAAACAAGGGAAGGATGAGAGCCCGGTTCTCAGGTGTGTTTAGGATTTCTGTCCAAAATGTTGATTGGGAGCAGGAACTGCTAAAACTGGGGTTTAGGACCAAACCCTGAGCTGCGAGCCTGAGCCCCCTAAGCTGGTGGTAGCAAATCACTAACGGATAAGGGAGGGTCAGCCCCTAAGCAAACCCCCTCGCTTAAGCCACAGGCACCATCTCTGGCTAAAAGGCACTCTGCGAAGAAGGGCCACTGAAATACAAAGCCCCTTCACTGACTAGGGAAGAGCGTGAATGGAACTGCTGCTTCCACAAGCACACCCACGTACTCCATGCACATCCACGCCAGCCTACCCGGCCCGGGGTGCACTGGCACGTGGGCTTAGAGGCTGCCGGACACCCTCCACGAACCTGCAGGAAGTCTTCCATCTGCCGGCACAGTTCACTGTCCCGCTGGATGTTCTCCTTCAGAGACCGCGTCCTGACGAAGAGCGAGTGCAGCTCCGCCTCCGTGCTGTCCAGAGACAACCTGGAAGAGGAATGGGGAGATGGGCAGGCGGTGCTGGGAAGCCACGTGCTGCGGGGCGCATCGGACGAGGCCAGCCTCGGGGAAACAAGACCAACGGGAAGCCGCAGAGATGGCCCTGTATCTAGGGCTCCCCCGTGTCTATTTAAGAGGTGATTCCTTCCTCAAGATGCGCACCGGTTCAAAGAGCAGATGGAGAGAGAGAACACAAACCTGGGGCTTGCAGAGCTCTTCACGAACCAGCCTGAGCCCTTCGCCCAACCAGCACTCAAAGCTGCAGGCCTCTCCCCTCTGGTCGCTGAACATGAGCACAAGCGCTTCCCCTTGGGAGCGGCCGGCAGCGCCCCTGAGGATGCCGACCTCGAGGGGGATGCGGGGCCTGCCACCCTGGCCCAGAAGGAGTCAGCACACAGCTGAAAGGGCACTGTCATCTGGGGGTGAGGCTCTGGTCAGAATCCTCACCTCGAGGTGAGTGAGAGGGAATGACGCTTTCACACCCAGTGAAATGAACAGGTACAACCTAAAATCCAGGCGGAATCAAAGCAGCGAGCCCATACACCGGATGCGTCCTGGCTTCTGCGGCCAGCGCCGACTGGCCTGGCCGTAAGGCTTCCACCGCGCCTGCGCCCACCTGCAGCCCCCCTCTGCCTCCCCTTCCGTGACAAACCCACAAGGCTCGCTGAGGGGGCTGTTTCTAAGACAGTACGCAGCGGACCTTCCCCATCGAACTAACTGACCGCAGCTTGTCATTTCGCAAATGCAACAGTCACTTCTCTCTCCAGGCCTCTCTTAGTAATTCTTTTTTACATTAATCAGAGGCAACTCCATCGCACGCCTATTTTAGTGATTCAACACCAAGACAGGTGCTGTCTCCTAAGATGTTTATTCTGGGGGGATAATCTGATTGGTAAGGTGGACTGTGAGCTGTTCACGCCTCTGGGCGGATAATCTCTCTTGGGAGAAGACGTGTGATCTGCGGCTGGATTTTCAGAGTCAGGAACAGGCGCACTGGCCAGCGGCAAGGCTTAGCCCGACGAAGTCATGAGTCATGTGTTTGTGCAGATGGCTCCGACTGTCCTTGCCAGAGACAGGAGCAGGCCCACCGCGAGGTGCGGGAGGTGGGGGGAGAGGTGTGGGTAGCTCTGCAGCGGCGACTCTGGGTCGCTCTTCCCAACTCTGCACTGAGCATGTCATACGAGTGGCCTGAAGTCAGCAGCGCTGACCCCCCGGCCGCCAGCGAACGCTACAGACCAGGACTTGTTTCCTGAGAGCTCGTTAAACACTGACCCCGGGACTCGCGGATACAGACTGTGAATCTCCAGACACAGGACTCAGCAGAGCACGTGTACATGATGGAGGCTCGGCACGACACACGCCTCCGTCAGCACAGAGCGGTCAAAGGGAGACAAACAGCTCTGTGCTTTCTCTGGAAGGTTGAGGGACTAGTTTAAAACAAAATCCTTCTGCAGTCCTTGGTAAGGATCCAACTTCAGGGTGACAGAAAACAAACGCACCACGCTGGATTTAAGAAGAGCGAGGCAAGGCCTTCCCTTTCTGATACGTACAAACTCAGGGCTGTGTGGTCTGAACTATCTTTTGGGTGTGGATAAATTTCTGAACCTTTTTTTTTTTGGACTTGTGATATTCATTGGAATACATTGCGATAGGTTTTGTTAGATGTAAAGACTGATTTTTCAAAATCCCCAAATCCCAAAGGCGTGCGCGCATGCACACACACACACACACACACACACACCGTGGTAGGCAAATGAAAGAGAGGTCCAAAAGTTCAACAAGGTAAAGCTCTCTAAAGTTTAAGCTTGAATCCAAAGTTGGTTTTATGAGAAGGCAGTTTAAGAAAACCCTTGAATTTTCACAGTTCACTTTCAGTCTGCCCAACTCACCTAGCAGCCTCCTGCACGTGATATAATTTCTCGGAAAAGTTTAGAAGAATGGCATCTTTCTTTTGAGCTTCCTGGAAGGAAAACAGAAACAGAATTTTCGAGAGAAAATGGATATGGATAGACTGGAAGGAAATCGTTTTCTTGGGACTTCACGGAACCTTCAAGTCGCCATTCCCGCTCTCACGCTTGCACATTCAGAGCGAGACCCCGGACAAGAGCTCCGGCTCTGATATTCCCAGTAAGACTGCCAGCAACCCCGCTCTCACGACACAGCTGCCTTCCCAGAGGAGCCGACCCTCACATGAAACACAACTCATGTGCGTGAAGCCTCGAGGGAGGAGGTGGGAGAGCAGGGCCCATTGTCCCGAGGCAGCCCAGCCCCTGCTGGCACACCACTCGTGCCCTCGACGCTCCGTTGGTGGCCGGGAGACTCCGCTGCTCAACCAGCTTGCGCACCGAGCTTCATCAGCAGGTGCCGAGCCGTCTGGCCTCTTCGCCTGCCCAGAGTGGAGGAGGCGGGCGGGTGGGAAGGAAGCGATTACTAGCTCGGGAAGTTTCCCGGTGTGGACAGGGTCCCAGTACACAGAGACGAGGACCGAAAGGGACGCCCAGGAGGCCACTGCAAGTCCTCAGCTGAAGAGGACACTGCTGTTTTAATGCCCTGCAAAGCAACTCTGCGATGAGCGCTGAGGGCAGCGTGCCTCGTCCACCGAGAATACGGTAATAACGGGGTGTGTTATTTATAGGGAGCATACCACAGGCCGAACGTTGAGCTAAATAAGCACCTGGTGGAATTATCTCCTTCAACCCCCTCAATAACTTGCTTCTGAGGTGAATACCAGCAGTCCCCTCATTAGATGCAGAAATCGAGGGTCTTAAATTAGTGGTTAAGACTAAACAGAAACAAAGGGGACAACCCAGTCCAAAAATGGGCAAAAGAGCTAAAAAGGCAATTCTCCAAAGAGGACATGCAAATGGCCAACAGGCATATGAAAAAGTGCTCAACTTCTCCTGTCATCAGAGAAATGCAAATCAAAACCACTATGAGATACCACCTCACACCAGTGAGAATGGCGCATATCAGAAAAAGTAGCAACAACTGAGGTGATGGTGCACTGGTGATACGGTGATGGGGAATACATCGGGATTACAATTGATGTCAAATATATATAAATAAAAAAATACATCAACAAAAAGAAAAGAAAAAAATCATGAAGAGGACCTCCCTGTTGGCGCAAGGAGTTAAGAAAAAAAAAGTTAGTGGTTACCAGAAGGGAAGGGGGAAAGGAGGGCAGGGGAACCAGGTTAGAAGAAAAGTGGACCGTGCAGTGAAGGACAGAGCTGGGCTGTAAAGGGGAACACAGGTCATCACACAGACGCTGATGTACACAACGCACCCCTAGCCCTGTATTATAAGTCAAGGTCACGTCAATGAAAATGACAACTAAAAAGCAAAGAAATGGAGGGCTTCAAGGTTAAAGTATCTCATCTGAGGAAGGACAGGCCAACGTCTCCCCATTCTGTCCTCCTCTGAAGCTCACCCGGAAACTCATACACAAACGGGTGCTCCCAGGTCAACACCACGCTACATAATTGCTTTCACACGGGGTGATTCCATGGGGGGAAACGCATCGGCACATGTCGTCACTGAGATTATTTAACAGCCAAGAGATGACATGCCCTTGGCTGCTTTTTCACTTTAAGTGGCTATTACAGCCTCCCATAGGCCCAGCTCACCGTGGTAGCGATGCGCAGGGCTCAGTCCAAGCCCAAGCTAGCGGTCATCAGACAACCAGACCCACAGCTCACGACACAACCTGGGGACGACACTGGTCACCAAGCTCAGTCCCCGCTCTGCACACACCGGCTCAGGAGCCAGTCAACTCACCACCAGAAGCGTCTCGACACCTCACCCAGGCCTCTACTCTCCACCATGCGGCCAGTACGCTCTTAGACACTCCGTCCACATTTCAACCCAGCTTCTCACCGAGAGGAGCTCCGGTTTCTGACTCTCCAATTCAGCCCATTCTCCACATCGCCTTACACTCCGAAACACAAAGCGAAGCTGATTCTGCCGCTACACCGGGCACAGGCTTGGATTGGTTCCCCATTTTTAAAGCACGGAATCCAAGTGCTGTTTTAGGATTTGCATTCATCTGCCTCCCTCCACCAAGCCCTCCGCTTCCCGCCAACCCTTCAACCCTCCAACCCGAGGAGCAGCTCAAGTCAGGAACTGGCCAAGAGAACCGTCTGGCCCTTCTGCAGCCCTGGCGCACCACCTCACACCTCAGAGAGAGCTCAGCGCCCTGGGAGACACACGGATCTCTGCATTAATCACTTCCACATACCTGTGCCACAAAGTGCAGAAGATTCATCCCAGGTTTGTTTGCTTTTGTGTCTGCCAATTTGAGCAAAGAAGACAGTTTAAATCCTACTGCATTGCCAGCGTACCCTCCCTGAAGAAGACAAATCAAAAGAAAAAAAATAGGCATATACCTTTAGACAGACACACGAAGTTGCAGAATCAACATCTGAAAATTTTTTGGAGCTCTACTTACCGCATTCATGATGTTCCCCGCCTGTAGCACCAAGTGTAAGATTGAATGTAGCTCTTCGCAAGACATCAATTCTGTCAAGAGGAACACACCACAGAACCTCAGAGAAGTGCCAGCTTAAATGCATCAGAGACGATACCACTTCCAAGTTCAAGTACTGAAGCAAGCCCTGACCCTTAGCTCCAAACAAAGGCAGGAAAAACACAAGTCGAGTGGCTCTTGCTGTCCTCTCTGACGCAGCTGACAGTCAGGTCCCAGAGGCCCACTGTTTACCTGGGAGCCAATATGGCGGACAGGCAACACAAGCAAGACATTAGGGTACTGGGATGACTTTCTCTCTCAGCAGTTACTTCTTTTTTTCCCCTTTACATCCACTCACCTTTGAGTCTGTATTTACAGAATATGAAAACCAAGGGCGAGAAACATTTTGCTGAGTCCATGAGCAACAGGGAGATAAAACAGAAGCAGGCAGGCTGCAAGGACATGTAAACAACTTGCAAAGCACCAGTCCTCCGGGCCCAGGCACCCAGAGATTCTTTCCATTTTATTCAAACCATCCATTTCATTCGGCTTGACATAAGGCTTACAAAGGAGCTTATCACTATAATATGTTGGGAAGGTAGTTCTCTACACAGACTATTCTTTTGCACACACACCTATGCAAAGAAACAATATTAAAAATTACTAATGTAATTGAAAAGCTAAAAGGGTCTGATGATTAAAATGCCAGAATAAAGAGGCAATAAAGCATCAGTATGTTTTCAATATCCTCCATTACTCTGGTATTACTTTCAAAAAATTACACTTGGATCACTGCCTATATTATGTTATCTAAGACGGCCAGTTTTTGAAGGGTGACCAGATAAATGCTTCCACCAGGCCCACACATTCGAGTCGCCCAATATAAAAACATATTCTTCCATCTCTGTTGGAACAGATCTGGTCCTCCTTCCAAAGCTGCTGCAGTAGTCTTGGACTAGGTATTGGAAGAAATTTTAAAAGCCCTCTATACTGAAAGAATTCTCCCTAGTTCTTAGTCTCCTCTCTAAAATGAACAAAATACGATGGACTGAAGAGAAGCACCTTATCTCAGTATAGGCAAGAGCAACTAAATAGGAAAGCCAACAGGATTGAACAATCTTGGCAACAGTTAACTAGAAATACAGAAAATGACCGTGAGGCCCTCAGGCTGGAGCTGAAGCGGATGGAAAGGGCAGGTCAGGGAGCCCCAGAGAGGAGGGAGGCAAACCCAGGCATTCGCCCTGCCTGTCCAGAGCCGGCAGCGCCAATTAGAGCGCCAGCCCTGGCTGAGACAGGAAAGTGACTCCGAGGGTCTTTCCAAGCTGGGCAAACATTTAGCAAGTTGTTCAAAGAAATGGAGCTGAACAGCTTGCCCTCTCCACCAAACAGCCCAGCAGATGTCAGAGTCTGGAGAAGACACCGCCCAACAGAAACACCAGCAACCAGCAGAAGGCCCAGCTGGAGACGCCGGGCAGGTCCGCGCTCAGGTCTGCGCCTGGGGAGTGGGTCCTCAGCACCCCAGAGGCTGGACCAGGGGTGGAGAGAGGGACAGGCCCAGCGACCCAGGCTCTGAGTGTGTGCTACCACACACAGACACCCACTGCACGAAAACACGCGGCACACACGTATACTCACAGATTCCACACACGCTGTAACACACACACCAACCACCCAGAAAGCTAACCTAAGGGAGGACTGAGAACTGGCTACAACCAGCAAGATTTTCACTCCAAAGCTTGGAATAAAATAAACTTACCCTTAGGGGAAGGTGACATGCTCATTAATTGATTGATTGGTCAATTAACTAAGAGATTTATTAAGCAGAGGGAAAAGTAAATAGAAATAAACTTCCATGCCTGCATAGCCATCTCTCATTTCTCTTTCCGGGGTATATCAGAAGTGGGACTTTCCTTGGGGCATTCCTGGTGGCGCAAGGGGTTAAGCACAGCACTATGAAGCATCTGTGGCCACTGCAGCAGGGGTTAGATCCCTGGCCAGGGAGCAGACCCACATGGCGCAGCAGACTCTCCTGCCTGCCCGCTGCTCCCCTCAGCAGTGTGTTTCAGTAGATATGCCTGAGCTGTTCCCCACTCTGTCTCTGGGGATTCCTCTCACTGCCGCTCAGTGCACCTCAGGCCTACACCCAGCTCTCATATGCGTAAATAAATAAAATTTAGAAAAATGAAGTGGGACTTTCCATTTCTACTCCCAGTCAAATTGCGTTTCAGAACACACTGTCAACAAAAGAGACAAAAACAAAGTAAACGAAGCATTATGTATTAACCCACCTTTTGTAGCAGTTCTCAGGACTGTTATATCTGCGTACAGAGCCGAACAAGAAGGTAAAAATTCCTTCTTTAGCACCATGGCTTCAATTCGAAGTGAGTAGCTGAAAGATAAAAAGTACAACTGTAGCTCTCAGTGCCATTAATTTAAAAAACTTAGTCTGCAAAGACCAAAGATCGGGATCCTTACTTTGGCACCTGAATTAAGCAATGCAGAAAGGAATCTGCCAGGGACAGCTTGGAAACATCTCCAGTGAAAGATTTTAATTTCTTTATCTAAAAGACAAAAGAAAAGGGTTGGGGGGAAGAGAAAAAAATAACATGATTAAAATGTTACATTATTAAATTTCATCTTGGAATTCTATGAAGAAAGTAGAATTCCAATGCCAAGTTCACATTAATAAAAATGTGGCGCTAAGAAAAGACAGAAAGGAAAAACATCGTTGGTCTATTTTGGTTTTTACAAGAGAAGCCAAATGATCAGTATGCATAACAATACATACACACCAGAACGTGGAGACCAATAAGACCCCCCCCCCCTGCCCCCGAGGCCACGAAAGGGGAGTCTGAGAGAAGGTCAGTCTGAGGATAGCAATGTTCTGGAAGTTGGAATGGGGAAGAGAGCTCATTGTCTGGGAGAAGAAAGAAAAGACCAGATGGTGGTTAGGACAGCCTCTACGTCATGACTGAAACAACCTTATTTCGGATAGAAGATACTTAGGCTGCGAAGCCTCCCTGGTGGCACAAGGGGTCAAGGCACAGCACTATGAAGCATCTGCAGCCACAGCAGCACAAGTTCGATCCTTGGCGAGGGAGGAGACCCACCTGGTGCAGCAGACCTCTCCTGCCTCACCCGCTGCTCCCCTCAGCAGTGTGTTTCAGTTGATCTACATGTTCTGTTCCCCACTCTGTCTCTGGTGAATCCTCTCGTCCCCCACCCCCGGACCTCTGGCCTGTACCCCAGTTCTTGTATGCATAAATAAAATCTTTTTTTCAAAAAGATACTTAGGCTGGGCAGGGTGTGATATGGATCTTTCTGGGAGCAAGAGCCACAGGACATGCCCTGGCTTCACAGGAAGGGGTGAGGGCACGTAGCCCCAGCTCTCCATGCACTACAGCGCCCCCTCTCCACACCCACAGCTAGACACTGGGCGAGGATCACAGTTTCTTCTACTGCTCATTTTTGTTTTCTAGAATGCCGACAATGAATACATATTCCTCTTGGAAATAAAATGACGCCAAAAGGTATGCATCACACAAACGTCACTTCAAATGTAGCGCATGAGTAAGAGTTCGGACAGAACTAAAAACCAGTCCAGGATGGAGGTTGAGAGAAACTTCTCAAACCGCATCACAGGGCCAGCTACACCTTGGTCACAGTGAAAACCGGAGCACACCCAGGTAAACACTCCGCCGCGTCCTTGTCAGAGGCTCCCAACAAGACCCTTCACGGGCAGCGAGGAGCACCCAGGGCGGCCTGCGGGTCATACGCGCTTCCCACTGGCCCTTTATAAGGCTCATCTCTTCCCACCCCCACCCCACCACGGTGGACACCCATAAAAATAGCATGACTTTTAAGCCCCTTGAAAAATAGGAAATGACAGTTCAAAAATACCCAGGAGGGAGTATTTGCAAAGACCCACATACACCAACGTCAACAGCAATGATCTGAAAACACGAGATGTGGCGGGGCAGATGCGCACCTCATGTCCCTGGCGCACAACTTTTTGCATGCCAATTATTTCTCAGTAATACTGGAAAAACTGACTCCTGCACAAATATGAAAAGAAAAGATGTCTTTCTTTTATAATGAGCAGAAAAAAGAATCGCCATTTACAGGACTGTGTCGTTTCCCCCACCTTAGCGTCCCAAAGTGAGTTGACCACTTCAGTCTTGCTAAATTGAAGGGCAGATGGGACCTCTAGTTTAGTTCAGCTCAGGTCAGTTCCCAGTTCTGCAGCTACAGAGGCCCCAGGGAGCCGATCCTCGGGCCAGTTTAACAGCCCTCTGCATATGGGCGGGGGCAGTGCGGGCTGGGCCTCCCAGAGGCTTTAGGTGTAGCAGGCTCGGTCCTGAAAATAACACCAGTTTTGTGTCTCAAGCATAAGGTCATGCTTAAGTAAACTTGGCAGATATTTCTATTAATCACGAGCTAAACCATAACTGAACAATGATTAATCTTTGCTTACGCAAAGAGCTACAAATATTTATGGATTTCGAGTGAATGGTGATAGAAAGATAGTATTTAACTGCAATGCCGTGTAGACAGCCTTAATTCCATTTCAAAATGAGATTTATGTTCATTAAAAGGGATTATGGTACCTCACAGTGGTAGGGAGGTAAAAGGAGAGGTGAACAAACCCTATAATTATTATACATTCATCATCATCAAAAAGCATTTATCAAACATTGTTAGGCATAATTTTGTTGGCTGAGCAAGTGACTCTCATTATGACCCAGCTGTGCCCGGTTTCTGTCCGAACAGCAACAGCAAGCTCCTCAAGATTCCCACGCCCTTTCACCCCAGACCCCCCACTCCCTGGACCTGCACACCAGGATTCCCATCAACACACCCACCCAAGAGGAGACCCTCAGCTTCCTCCAGTCCCCTCCTACCCCCCAGAGGCCAAGTAAACAGCTTAGGAACGATGGGGCCTCCCCTGGTGGTGCAGCGGATTAAGCAACGCACTGTGAAGCAAACCACAGCCACTGCAGCACGAGTTCGATCCTTGCTGCCGGCCAGGGAGGGGACCCACATGGCACAGCAGACCTCTCCTGCCTCGCCCGCTGCTGCCCTCAGCAGTGTATTTCAGTTGGTCTGCCTGTTCTGCTCCCCGCTCTGTCTGGTGAATCCTCTCACCTCCTGCGACTCTGGCTTGTACCTCAGCTCTTGTATGCATAAATAAATAAATAAATCTTTAAAAAATAAAACCAGTTTAGGAATGGTGTGGGCAAAGGTCAGGGGCCATGCAACCTTCTTCCAGAGAGAAAGGAAAAGTCACCAGCTTCCAGCCTTGCACAGGATTCAACACCCAGACAGCAGAGGGGCCCAGCCCGGGCAAAGCGAAGGGCCTGGAGCTGCAGGGTGCCCTTTGCAGGGTGCCCTTCCTGGGCCCCCAGGGCTCCCATCTCCCATCTCCGGCCTCTTCCCCAGCCCTCTGGGAGGATTTCAGGATCAGGACACAGTTCCCGATCTCTTACTTCTGGGTCTGCAGTTTGCTCTGCAAACACGAACCCATTTAAAGAAAGATGAACAATCACGCCAGATAAAGGATCTGTGGTAAAGGACTGAATTCCAGACAACAAATTAGCCTAGGGTTGGCTGATCAGCTGAGAAAAGGGTTGTTTCCGCTCACATTTTTCAGGCTGCTGATAAGATTACAGTATTATTTGCGAGCTTCTCTGTGAGCGCAGAGGTGATGAAAAGGCTGGAGCCTTGCCCGAGCAAGGCAAAGTTTTGAGAACCTTTGCCCTTCCTTCCTCCAGGAGGTAGGAATGAAGCAGAAGCACCACCCTGGGGTCAGACCCAACAGTTCAAGCCCACCCTCCTCTCCATCATGTGGCCCTCAGCAAGCTCCAGAAGAGCTGTGTGAGCCTCGCATGCTCATTTATAAAATGGGCTGACGTGAAACGTTGCTGGGAAGACCAAATGGATAGGGAAAAAAATCATAATTATGATTTACTGACTTCCATGTGCCAGGTTCTGGGCTCAGCACTTGAAAGACACGTTTCTCCCTTAACTGAATTGTGCCTTGTCTAGTGCCTAGAACTGGAATGTGGTGGCAACCTGTTAGGGAGGAAAGATCCGCCCTGTAGCGAACCCAAACGTTCAGTCCCCCCTCGTGCTGAAGATGAGCACAGAAGGTTATTCCACAGGCTTCGCAACACGTGGTTACGCATATACTTCTGCATTTGTTAGCGTACTTCTGCCACATTCCCCCTCTCCCTTGGCCCTGCCCCCTCCTTGGCCTCAGCCCCACCTCCCCCTCCATCCAGGACCAGGCTTGGCCAGGCCCTAGTTCTGCCAGGGCTCCCAGCACTCAGAACAGATAGTTTGTGCCTGCAGGGGCGTCAGCAGGGAGGGGCCAGCTTCCCTCTGCCAACAGATCCTCCTCCCCAAGAGGTCTAGGGAGGGACGTCAGCGGCAGGGGACAGTCTGGGTGTTCCGGGTGGAGGAAGCTCCCAGAGTCTGAGTTTGGAGGGCGTGGTGAGCAGAAGCCAGAGTCGGTAATGTAAACAAGAAGTGTTACCAAGCTGTCAGACATCCAGACAGAGGACTGCAGGGGGAAGCAGCAGAGGCCCCCAACGGGTGCAAGGCATTTCGGGAGCCCACGCCAAGTCCCACCCCAGCAGGGCACTGCCTCGGGTTAGCTGGGGGTGACAGGGTGCCCCCAGGACGTGGCAGCACTTGGGTGGGTTTTCCCTTTTGAGTTCTATCCCACACACCACTCAAAGGGCAGAATTTTTAAAAAATGAGAGGTTTGACAGCTAAGTTGCTGCTTTGAAAAACCCTTCAGTCTTCCCCGGCTTTGCATTCTCTAATTAGCTCTGAATTTTAAATTAGAAGAGAAGATGTTAAGAAACCTGCATTTAATCTTCCACCTCTTCATGGCGGGAAGCTGGCGGCCAACTCCCGTCTAATTCCCATTTAGTGAGAAGTACACAGCTTGTCCCCGCACTAGCTCAAGTCCCAGCCAAGCTCATCTCCAAAAACTGAGGTCAGTAAAGAGTGTGCCCCAGAGCAGAGTTAGGGGGGCAGGAAGAAGCCACAGCAGGAAAAGGCCTAAGAACAACCAAACCTCAGCACTCCAAAGAATTAAACCCTATCCATCCCGGCAAAAGTTAATTTTTTAATTGAGGTCAGGTGCATTCATGGAACGGCTGCTCAGTGGGCACCAGAGAGCATCAACACTGAGTTCACCACCAAACACCCTGAACTTTCTTCAATACGCAAGATCCAGGGCAAACGAGGATTTAATGTAACTTTCTCTCAACACTACAAGAACCTTTACTAACATTAAATAAATGCTGTGAGATAATTAATCTTGGTTTAGGGAAATTACACTTAATTAACAAAGAGAAAGCCCAAAGTAGAAGAGGCTCAGGTTATTTTACATGCCTAGAAAGTGTGGAATATATATTCAACAGACTACTTAACTCAGCTATTAAAAGTGATGAAGTAATTCTATTTTTGGGCAAAATGGATGGTTCTCGAGGTGATGGCGTTAAGTGAGTCAGACAGTGAAGGACAGATATTTGGGGAATATAAATAACCAAAGACAAGCTGGCCGAGCAGGACAAAAATAATTCTTAGACTCTGTGATAAATACACTGGTTACTGGCGGGAAAGCTGGGGAAGGGATTCAGGAAGGCGGCGGGGCAGGAGGGATAGGACATGTGCTGGGAGTTTTGGTGGAGGGAGAGTGAAGCACGTGCATTTATGGAGGTGAGCAAACGCACCCCAAAATAAGTTACATAAATGACTGACAAAGTAATAAAATTTGAGGAAAAAACCAGATTCACCTACAATATCTTAGTTACTCACAAACACTCCATTTCACATTGTGAGTTTGTCACTAAGCAACGTCAAAGAAAAAGTTGGAACTTATTTTCCTCCTCACTGATGCACTGCTGTCAAGTTCCACAAACTGTATCTGGGAAGAGGAGTTGGGTGGGGGAGGGAGGAACCCACATATGTGTGAAAAAAATTATGCTTTTGGAGACTCCATTACTCAAATGTTCACAAGTAATGTACTTATGGAATGTTTTTAAAAAACATTTTTGGGGTTCATGTCTTCAGAAATAAACTATCACAATTTTGAGGGCCTCCCTGGTGGCGCAGTGGGTTAAGCAACGCACTATGAAGCAAATCGCAGCCACTGCAGCACGAGTTCAATCCCTGCTGCCGGCCAGGCGGGGGAC
>JAGFMF010012111.1:1970873-1998515 GCA_019455555.1 Galemys pyrenaicus
GTGGACCTCTCCTGCTGTGCCCGCTGCTCCCCTCAGCAGTGTACTTCCATTGATCTGCCTGTTCTGCTCCTTGCTCTGTCTGGTGAATCCTCTCACCCCCCCACACCTCCGGTCTGTACCCCAGTGCTTGTATGCATAAATAAATAAATCTTTAAAAAAAAATAAACTATCACAATTTTGGAAGGTTTTATGAGTTCTTTTCTTTTTTTCCCTATCACCTTCCTAAGCATTCAAAGACTCAGGTAGTGTAGTCTGAATGAAGCCAGCACTATGACTGTGGAGGGGGTGGGGGTAATGGAGGGGTAGTGGGGGGGTGAGCTGCACTGCTGTCACCCTACTGCACACTTTCAGTCAACTACACCGACACTTATTAACCGTTTACCCGCCTTTCCAAACATTTAGAGCGTGTCTGCAAAAGTGGTGGCCTTTTCTTTTTAAAGTCTAGCGACTATACGACACCCCAGGTGTGCCCTAGGCAGAGATCATGGATAATGGAAAAGGGAACTAAAGATGTATTAGGCTCCCACGGGCCAAGCACCACGTTAGCTGCATAACTGGAGTTCAGTCATCCTGACGGCTCGATGCGCGAGTGTCATTATCCTCACTTTACAGGTGCGGAAACCGGAGTTCACACCTGTTAAGAACCTTGCTCAAGTTCCCCAGCGAAGGGCACAGCTCCAATTTACACTCCCATCTCTACTCCACAACCCAGGCTCCTCCAGCCCGGCATTTTGATTTCTACTCGAGAACTCCGGCCCGGGCGGGAGAGCGCTCTCCGACTGTAAGTTGGCACTCCTAAAGATATCAGGCGTGCAGCCTCACTCCCAACGTCTAAGACTCCCACGCCCAATTCCTTACCTCCTCTGACTCTGGCAAAAGCTTCAGAACTTCTCGCAAGTTCTCTGATCCATAATGCTCACTCTTCCCTTGATGAATATCTTCTACGATGGACTGGGGAGACCTTGAAAAGACAAATTAGGCAGATTCCATTGCCCATTTGCTGCAGTGCCCAAGAAACACAAACCAGTGGAAATAAAACAGATCACCTCCACCCTCTTTCCCATCCCGGGCCCCCAGGCAGCGAATCCTGACATCCCGCTGTACTGCCAAGAGGCACCTTCCCCCAACAGATCATCCTTGGGTGCCCCAGAAAGGCCACAAGTGCAGTGGCCACTGGGCGTCTTCTCTGGGGACAGAAAAACCATCCCCTTGGCCTCCTAGGGGCCCTGCAGAGTCCCCTCCTGGCCACTGTAGGACACCAAGTCGCCCCACTGGTGACTCAGCCAACAGCAGCGCTGAGGATGGTGTACAGACTCCCTGCTGCAAGGCTCAGTGGATGACCGGGCAGAGCTCCCAGAACCTCAAGCCACGAGACTGTGCGTTCACGAGGGAAAACAGCGGCAGGGGACAGGCCGCGACCAGAAGGCAGCTGTCCTGGAGGACTGAAGGCGGGAGGAAGGCTCCGCTCTCACTAGCTGGACCCGGCCTCTAACTATGTCGAGCCCGCAGACGGGAAGCGAAATGCATGGATATGACTCAAGCGCCAGATAGGTGCGGAAATCTTACTTCTTAAACTGCTTAAGAAATATTCCAATGTTCATGCTCCGCTTGGCATCCATGATGGTAATCTAGAAAAAAACAGACGCCAGACACAGAAGGTTGTTAAAGTTCAAGCCAAAAAGAACCAGAGGAAGGTCAGTAAAATTTTATCAAAATACAATATTACAAGAGGCTAAGGGATGATTAATCAATATACCTAGTATAGTCTTGTGAATATGAAAGTCTTATCATCTCCCTAAACTTTTTGCAGCATTACATATTCCTAACTGCCTATTATACCTATTTTAAAAAATATTTTTAAATAAATCAAGTATATTAACTTTTCTGATTTAGCAATTTCCTCTTAGAATGCTACAGCCACGTTAAAAAGCCTCAATTTGGAAACAGACGTGCTCAACAGAGGTGCACAGCAAGAATCATACGTAAGATTTGAACTAATAAAGTAAAACAAACTCTGGACATAATAAAGGGTGAGTCCCCACCCTGACTTAGGGCTGGAAAAGAACCAATACTGTGATTTTCAGAAGTCTTTTTCAGCGTGTGTGTATCCAGTAACCCTTTCAGGAGGAGGTAAGAAAGAATCCTCTATTTTATTTGCTCAGAATTTTAAAATGGAAAACGTTTGTGCTGTACGTCACTAAGATCCATTTTTGGGTTGGCGTTTTAACATCGCTGGAATCAGAAGTATCTGACAGTGTCTGGCGTCTTTGGTTTAATGAACTATGGCAGCTACACTAATGGTGCACCACAGCCTAGGTTTCTGGCTGCAATAGGTTTTAGCTACTCAAAATGAGTACTTCGGAAAGGTTTTATCAGACTAGAAATTAGAATCTTCTGGGAAGGGGGTAAGTACACAAGCTACTTCTTTCTCTGGAAGTAAATACCCAGGGTGCATGGGGGGCGGGGAGAGTAACCTTAAACTGAAGCAGCGGTGCCCATTCGGTTTGTGGGTAAGCAAAACCAGCTACGCTGGGATGCTGCTGTAATGCTCGTCCTTTCCAAACGTATGTGATTCATGAACAAAAGAGAATCAGGTTTCAGATTCAATTCCGGATCTCTGGGCCTGTTTCTCAGTTTATAAGCAACAGCAGGACTGTTAACCAAAGTTAATGGCACTTCCGGATGGGAGGTTAAATTTTTACAAGAGTAGGGTTGCCTTCTTTTGAAGATAACCTTAAACAATCACATTGGTTACCATCCTAGAAGCTCATTTCATGTGAACACAATCACCTGCTTGCCATAAAATAAGCTGCACGCTAAAAGAGCAGGCTCCTCACTGGAGCAGCTCCGCCTGGCCGCTCAAGTCTAGGGCGAAGGAGTGCAGGGTGGAGAGGAGAAGGTGGCAATAAAATCTGTCCTTCACACCCATTAAAACTGAAAACCAAAAAAAAAACAAAACAAACAAAAAAAAGACTGAAAACCACATTTGTTAGGGCCTCCCTGGTGGCGCAGTGGGTTAAGCAACGCACTATGAAGCAGACTGCAGCCACTGCAGCACGAGTTCGATCCCTGCCGCCAGCCAGGGAGGGGACCCACATGGCACAGCAGACCTCTCCTGCCTCGCCCGCTGCTCCCCTCAGCAGTGTGTTTCAGTCGGTCTGCCTGTTCTGCTCCCTGCTCTGTCTCTGGTGAATCCTCTCACCTCCCTGGGCTCTGGCCTATACCCCAGCTCTTGTGTGCATAAATAAATAAATCTTTAAAAAAAACAACAAAAAACCACGTTTGTTATAATCCATGAATCAAAGTCACAAAAGTTAGTGTACGGTGACGGTGCTTTACACGTATCTGAAGAATAACTTGCCCGTATGTGCACGTTCAGAATGCAGAAATCTCTTCTCTGCTTCTCATTAGATCACCGCCTCCTGCTGTACTTAACCCTCCAAGGCAGCAGCCCCACCCCCACGCTCCCAGCCCCACCTCACCCTCTGCCTCCTCAACCCTGTGGGACTCGACACTTGGCTGAGTTCCACAGCCATTGTTGCTGGAAAAGCGACAGAGAAACTGCCCATTATTCCTATCTGACAGATGCGGAAACAGAGCCTCAGAGATGTCATTTTTTAAAAACTTCCCCAAAGTAGTTTAGAACTGAAAAGCTAGCTGGGTCTCCTGCTCCTGCACGCCGTGCCTCCTGTGAGTTTTAGTTCGCTGAGACTGCAGAACAGAGGAGCCCCCAGCCTGGTATTCTGGGCTGCTTCTCCGCAGTGGGGCAGAAGCGTAGGGGGGTCCGGCCCAGACCACCGGTGACCCCAGAGCTGCATCTACAGGCCGAGAGCCCCCGGGCCCAGCCCCGCGCAGCCACAGCCGGGCCCACGCTGACTCCACAGCTTGAAGCGAGGCTTCCGGCAGCCAATTCAGGACATCAGGGAGCACCTTCCAGGGGAAACAAAGCTGGAGCCGCCTCCAAACAAGAACTCGAGATGGCTGATAATGTCCCGGCCGGTCCCCGTGTCCTGGCAGCCACAGGTTCGCCTGGTCTGTGAGCAGCTTTCCCACAGGTCGTCACACCCGATCCTTCCAGAGCAGTGTTGTAAAAGTATTTGTCGAAAGCCCTTTAAAGCGGGTTATCACCACACATGTAAACCAGCTTATCTGACTTCCCAAATGCACGTGGCCCTGGTGGTGTTTACAACCAGTCAGACAGTGAACTCTGCACGAGGGCTCCCTGTGGCCTTGCTGGCTACAGGTTGAGGCCAGGAATGAGCCCAAGGGGGCCTCCTCCCTCCCCACCAGACCCAATTAACCTGCAATCAGGGGCCTCCCTGGTGGCCTAGGGGTTGGGTCTCAGCACAATCACCACTGAGGCCTGAGCTCAGTCCCCAGCCAGGGAGGGGACCCACATGGCGCAGGAGACCTCTCCTGCCTCTCCCACTGCTCCCCTCAGCAGTGTACTTCAATCAGCCTGCTCTGCTCCCTACTCTGTCTCTGGTGAATCCTCTCACCCCTGCACCTGTGGCCTGTACCTCAGTTCTTCTATGCAAACATAAATAAAATCTTTAGAAGACAAAAATCTGCAGTCGATTTTCTGGACTCCCCACTGGAGTCAGGGCCTGCAACAGCAGCACAATGGCCCGGGGGCTGTGAGAGAGCCAGGAAGAGGTGAAGGCGACGCGTCTCACCCCCAGATTTCCCGTCAGGAGAAGAGGTGGCCCCAGATGGCCATGACGGTCCAGCTCCTGAAGCATGGAGACAATGCTACCAAGGAATCAGGAAAAGGCAGAAAGGCCACCTCCACCCTCAAATACACGCACCCCGTTTCTTCTATGACAATCCTGGTACTTTGTCCTTGTACTGATCCACTATCAAAGCTGCCACAGAGTCTTTAAAGCCAGAAGAAACTTGTTTTCCAGCCTTGGTAAAACACACACTCACCCTCTTCACCGTTTTTGAGCTCATGGGTCAGTGTCACAAAACATCCACATGGTTGGACAAGCACCTCGCCATCTACCCCACCCACAGAGCCCTTCCATGTTGCAAACCCCACACTCCAGCCACTGAACACCACCTCCCGCTCCTGCTCTCCAGCCGGCAGCTGCCATGCACGGGGGCTTCCCTGAACCCCATCACTCAGAGCGCCTCGTATAAGTGGAATCGTCCATCGCCATCCCTGTGAGACTGGCTCACTGCACGTAGCATATGTCCTCAAGGATGAAGAAACCTCTAAACCACTTTTGCTGTGCCGTGCCGAACTTCCCTGCCTAAACCCTAAAGAGTGGCCACTTCAATCCTACTTTTCAATTCTGAAAAGTACCGCATCCAAAATCTTCCTATGTCCTCCGCCGCGGCCTCTGCTTTCGACTCCTAGAGCTCTTTCAGTACCTCTGCGGTGGCTCCCTGGCTCAGTCCCACTACTGTCATTTCTTTGGAGGATAACGAAGGGCCAAGGCTGTCCCTTCCCCAGGACTGTTTCGAGGTCTAGAGGGAGTCAAGTATAGAATTTGGAAGTGTTCCCTTCCCCATACCCACCACCTCCTTCCCCAGCTTTGCTTTTCGATTGGGGGTGGGAGGGCTGGGGAAGGGGCCGGAAACTCTATTAGGGCTTTTCTTTTAAATTCAAATCTATATTTTAAACACTCTACCTAGTTCTGGATTGGGAGCATGTCCCAGAATTCTAGAACATACTGTATTCATAACAAAAGTTGAAGAAGAATGACTGATGCCTGAATTACAGTGTGGGAGAATGAAGCAGCTCGTGAATTTAGAAAAACCACCCTTCTTCCTTCCATCCTCCCTACCTCTCCTTGTCTGAGACATGATTTCACTGATTTCCTAGATGGTCCATGTAAGCCACTGACATCACATGAAGACCTCAAGGGTTTCAGTATTTGTGTTTTCTTTGTAAATAGAGTTCTGACCTACTGACACTTGATAAGATAACACCCTGCCCCCCGGTTCGGTTCTGTCTAGTCCTGCTACTTTAATTTCTTTGGAGGATACCAAAGGGCTAAGGCTGTCCTGCTCTCAGGAGTGTTTCCGCTTCTAGAGAGATTCTACAGGCCCTGCTGACGTGGGAGAAGGGACTGAAGAACAGAGGCAATAGACATGCTGGGAGATTCTTAGAGCTTCGAGCAGAGAACTCTGAAAAGGTGGAGTTGAAATTGAATCTTTTTTATTATTATCCCCAGTAATATATCTCTGTCATTTCTAATTACTTAATTACAACTTAATTACTATTGTGGCATAATAGCCTCTTCAAGTTAATTTTTAGGTTAACAAAGATACAAGGAGAGCAATATTTCATAACCTCTTTTCTTCCTCCTCAACACTCTAATTTACTCTTTTAAGAGTTGTTCATCCTAAATTCAGACATCCCTCAAGTCAGATGCCACCTCCTCCAGCAATGTCTTCCTTGGGAGTACAATGGGACTTATTTGTAATGTTCTCTGAGCTCCTTAGAGTGGGAGCCAACCACATAGTCTCGGGCCATTTCTGTAGGAGGCGTATTTCAAGGGGACATAATCTGATCCTCGGCATGTTTGAACCTCCAGAGTGATGGCCGTGTCGGAATATGTGGGGATGCGGGTTTCCAGGGTCAGGCTGCGTCCCTCCACTGAGCGTGTGCCCTGGGCATTCTCCAGCCCACACAGACAGGTGGCGAGGGCTGATACTTCCCACCCCGGCCTCCACTGGTGACAGGTATTTGCACACCTACATTCATAGCAGCGTTACTGACAGCAGCCAAAAGGAGGAAGCCACTCACGTGTCCATCAACCACGAGCAAATAAGCAAAACGTATTTGCACACATGGGCTGCTATTCAGACCTAAAACTTGGACACAGGCTAAAAGATGGCTGAAACTTGAGGATACTATGCAAAGTGAAATAAGCCCGTCATAAGAAGACAGATATGCAAATGTGACTGATTCCACTTAGAGGCGGTGCCTCTTCCTCTTTAGAGGGGGAGGAGGGTGGGAAGCTGGTGGGAAATGGCTCAGAGCTTCAGGTGTGCAAGGTGAGAAGCTGTGGGGACAGAGGCTAATGTGGTTGCATGAAAACGTGGATGTTTTAGTGCCACTGAAGCATACACTAGAAAATGGCTTATGATGGTAAGGGTGCTCTGTCTTTTACCACATATTAAAAAACAATTAGTATTCCATTTGAGGGGTTTTTTAATTAAGGGAGAAAAAAAGTAAAGCTCTGCTTAAGATACAGGGATGGAAGGAGGCAAGAAGGACTCTTCTTGCATTTTAGATCTGCCCTGGAAATTAATGTTTCCACGAGCCCTCATCCAGCCTTCCCTTCAGAATTCCTAAAACTCAACAAGCAGAACAGTGGTGAGAAGTGGCCGCTATACAGAGGAACCTGCGCTGGAAGCAGAGCGGAGGCCGGGGTACTGGGGAAATGACTTCTTGTCCTTCCAACCCCGAAAGGCGACTCCGAGGCCAGGAGGGCTCTGCGTGGGGACAGCGCCCCAGAAGTGTGGTCTGCACTGGAGGACACACAGGTCTTCTGCACGTTTCCTCCTCCCAAGTTCATCTCATCCCGGTGTTTTCTGCCATTTCATAATAAATAGGCAGCGGGACCTCCCGGGTGGCGCAGTGGGGTAAGCAACGCACTATGAAGCAAACCGCAGCCACTGCAGCGCGAGTTCGATCCCTGCTGCCGGCTGGGGGGGTGACCCACATGATGCAGCAGACCTCTCCTGCCTCGCCCGCTGCTCCCCTCAGCAGTGTGTTTCATTCGATCCGCCTGTTCTGCTCCCCACTCTGTCTCTGGTGAATCCTCTCACACACCCCCAACCCCGCACCTCTGGCCTGCTTGTATGCATAAACAAATCAATCTTTAAAAAAATAATAAATAAGCGGGGACCAATAATAAATTTCAACGGGGACCATCACATCAGCTTCAAGGGCCCTCAAGTGAATTAGCCGAGGGCTAATTAGATGTTCCTGAGCCAAAGAGGCCAATATTGTTAGTTGGAGAACTCAATAATGCATAGAGCTGCTGTCCAGCCAGAGCCCGGCTCAGGCCCTTATCTAGCCAGCCCTGTCTCTGACCCATTTTCTCTGCTCCTCTATAACAAATTAAAAAATGATGCATTTCGATTCCCACATGGGCAGGCACACAGCGTCTTAACCCCTAGTTCCTAGTAATTTCTTCTCCCAAGTAGCACGTTCTTGATTTACTACCATGTTTGGAAATTAAGCCCGCAAGTGCGACCCTTGACTCAGTCTCTGCCCCAGAGAGCACGCGTTCAGTAAACTTCTGAGAACATGGTGGCTTTATTTCTTGTCTCAAAGCAACACATTTAGTGTTAGCTGGAAATAGTCTTCCTAGAAAGTCTCTCTGGAGACGTCTGTGGCACAGTGCCCTAATGTAACTCAGAGAGCTGAGACCCACAGGCCCGCTCACACACACTGGTTGAAGGAAAACTAGACAGAAAATGCAAAACCCCACGGATGCAGACCAGCTCATGATGTTATTTAACAAAAGGCATCTTGTCCCAGAAAGCCGCACCTCATCTCGGATCACTGAATAGAGGAAGTCAGCTTTTTGACTCAGCCGAGACCCTGATACTGGAGGGGGAAGAGGGAGGGAGAGCCGGGTGTTGCAGGGGGAGTACATAGAGGGGACCGGGGCGGGCAGCAGAGCTGGCCCCGCAATTCCCACCGAGGTCACCCGCCAGGGGGCCTGGGGTTGCTTCTTCCCACTCAGCTCCGGCTCATCACACTCGGCCCTTCCCGGCACTTGCAGGAGACACTCGCGGGCTTGACCCGGCTTCTAGCAAGTTCTAAAAGGGAGGCGCCCTCCCCATCACCCAGTGCCCAGTGCCCCGCGCTTACCTCTTCTCTAGCCTCCCTGAGGGATGCATGCAAAGCCCCGCCCCGCCTGGGAAGGGCAGCCTTGCTGGTGTCTTCCTGCTGCCCGAAGAGCTCCTCGATGGTCTTCGCGTCGATCTGGTAGTGCTGCTGCTTGCGGGCCGCCAAGGTCCAGATGTTGGTCTTGCCGCGGACCTGCTCCTCCGGAATGGTTTTCCAAAAGAAGTTTCTCATGCGCTTTTTCTTGACGTGGCTGTAGCCATTCATGTGAGAAGCTGGGGGAAGTCCTGGAGGGGGTGGGGGGAGGGCCGGCCCCCCAGGTAGTGGAGGTGGGGGGGGAGGAGCAGGAGAGGGGGGGAACTCTGCCCCCGAGAACGGACATGGCGGAGGCGGAGGGGGCAGCGGTGGGGCTGGCGTCTGCCCGATCATGAGTCCAGCTGCCGGGGCCACGAGCCCATTTTCCTTCTCGCTGGCCAGGGACACACAGTTCATCACATGCATAGTACTTGTGCCTTCTAAGGAGACAGTCTTGACCTTGGGAGGCGACGCTGTCAAACTTGTGTCATGCTAGGCAGCTGGCAGAGAGGAGCGCACCTGCTGGGCCATCCCAGACCTGTAAAGATAAGTCAGGTGTCAGGAGGGCATTAATACCTGCGCTGCCTTCCCAGGCCAGCCCTCCCGGGTCAGCTGGATGTCAGAAGCAAGGAGGACAAAACACCGGAAAGCAGGAGGAAAGGAGCGGCTCGCTTCTCTAAACAGGAACCAAACTTTACTGCCTGGAAATGCGCCAAAGCAGAAGCAATAAACCCCAGCTGGACACCTCCACACATCCAAGACGGGCTGGCTGAGCACCTGCTCCTTCTGTGGATGAACTAAGTAGTTCGCTCCCCGGCTGGTACTCTTAGGCGTGCACAGCCACCCCCCGGGCCATCCGCAAATGGCCCAGCAGGACGGTTGGTGACCTGCTGTCGCCAGCATGGACGGGTGGCCTGCCATCCAGGGGTCAAAGGGTGTCTCCCACCTTGCAGGAAAGGGGCAGGGCATTTGGAGATGATAAAATACTGGTCCAACTCATTCCCCTGGAGTCAGGGCCACCACGGTCTTGCTCGGCGATGATGGGGCTTCCCCCCAACACAGAAGACACTAGACGTGAAGATTAAAGGTTCCAGCTCCAAATAAAGCTTTGCGGCTTACACTTCTGAACACGTCACCGCCCCCCAGTCTCTGGTTTTCTCATTTGTAAAATTAGGAGGTTGGGACACATGAAATGACCTCTGTCGTCGCTTAGGATGCTGTCATCCTGGATTCTAGTTAGTCCCTCATAGGAAACAATCAGAACTTCTCTGTCAGACACACGCGTGCATGCTCGCGCACGCGCGCACACACACACACACGCCTCGTCTGTTCCTTCTCCACAGTGAGTGACCTATTTGGGGGGCTTTTATGTATATTTGACCTTGAGATGCTTGTTTTTGGTGTTGGTTTGTTACAGACCTGATAGGAAAGCATGGCCCGAAACCACGTCACTGCTTCAGACACGATGAGGATTTGGGAGAGGGGGCCCCTTGCAGGTTCTGGACTGAGCCCCACATACTGAGCTTGTGAAAGGAGACTGTTGCCCCGACCCGAAAGGGCTTTTGGACCGGCCGTCTGATGGCGCTCCTCGTCCACAGCATGACTGTCGGCTCACACCACGCCGCAGACGGCCAGACAACGCCAGAGTACACGGAGCAAGCGCTCTGGTCTGGCCAACCCAAATGCTCTGAGGTAGTTTACGCAGAACCATCTTAAAAGGCAAGTTGCTAAGGGAATCAGAGTGAAGATTTCTAAAATAGCTCTTTTTTAAGGGGTGCAACCTGCGTCAGGTAGGTCAGCTAACCTATGTTTCAGCATTCTACTGTTAGCAGGAAGATAGACCTGCTTCATTCTTTTGCATGAGAATAAAAAGGAACTCAAAAAAAAAAATGCACAGTCCTTACTAAGCAGCCTGGTTCTTAATTAGCATTAACAGCAACTACTGGTGTCATGTGTTTGCTTTTATTTGCGCAGGCATTACAACAAAGTTTGTGTTGGGTTTATAGATGAGATGCTCAGTTACCCTTAACTGCTAGAAATTTACTTTTAATATTGTCATTCTCTGCTGTCTAACTTACTAGATTTGTTAAGAATGTCCTTTTTCAATATTTAGTAATTTTGTATAAAATGATCTCTGTACTACAGAAACAAATGTTTTTAGGAAACAACTGAATATTTAAGTTCCATTGATGTGGGTAAGAACATCTCCAATTACTACTTGGCTGATTTTTTTTTTTTTTTTTTTTTGGCCATTTTAACCATTTCAAGCACACACGTCAGTGGCATAAAGTGCATTCACAGTTGTATAGGTTTCTAACAGGCACTGGATAATGCTTTAGAAAGTAAAACTGAAAATATTTACCCAAGCCAACTTACAGCCCACTTGAGATGCAACTGGTTTTTAAAAGGAGTTTTCATAATTACCATTAGGGGCATAACTAGGCTGTTTTCATACTTGGCACCCCTAAAGCAGATGACTCACTGTCAATTACAGTTTATAGTTATATTTGAACTTTTCATTTTTCAAGACTGTGCAGGTAATCTTGGCAGTTTATCCTTACATGTTTTTAAATACTTCTGTACATAAAATATCTCATGTATAGAAGAATTGCTAATCCTCCAATTCACCTCCAATTCTAGATACGCTGACTCCTTTTTAGATTTTCCCAGAGCATGGTGATAAGTTAAAAAGGCTCCATCCTAGAGTAGCAACAACTCCGCCCACGCTGACACATTAACGCTCACAGAGCAAAGTACCAACAGAGTGAAAGAAACTGTACTCCCAGAGGCACAGGGCAGTGGAGACCATCTTAGCACCCCAGAGGCCGGAGGAAATGGCCTGCAGGAGGTGGTACACCACACGCACCACGCACCTGAAGCAGCAGATAAAAGTTCCTCAGAGCAAGAAGTGACACAAGTGAGCTAAGCACGGGCAGGATTCAGTCTCGCCCATCTTGGGAAATAATGTTGTTTTTCAAAGTTAAGGAAGGAAAGAAAATTTAGAACATTGTTCCCATTACATTATGTGGCAAATTTTTCCCCAGAGTAACATACAAGTGTCCTAGGCCCCCAACAGTTTCTAATGAATAAGTCTCCTCCTCGTGCCCCCCCCCCACAATTAGCTGAGATGCTAATGCTTTTACTACAGGCTTCAAAAGAGCTCTGATAGGTCTGTGCCCTGGGCCAGGATTCCCAAGGTCAAAGAGAAGTTAGGAAAGGAGAGTAGAGACAGCCTCGGAGATGCTGAGCATCCGATTGACTGTGGCACCCTCCACGGTGACGCTGCACACACAGCCTTTCCATGCACAGGAGGAGAAACAGGAGTTGAACAGCCCTTCCAGACCCTGCTGTTTCTCACAGCTGGAAGTGCTGGCCAAGGAATTAGCCTTGGCTGTGTCTGGAAAAATCAAGCGTCCCATCCATCGCCCCAGGACAGACAGAAGCAGGCTCATGTTTAACGTTTCAACTACTGGCTGGGGTGGACAGGACTGAGGAAGAGGAAAAGGTCTTAGACTCCTCCAGTGACAATTATGACACATCAGAGGTGTGACTGAGTGACCAGGGAGTGACCCTGGGGTGGGGGTGGGGTCATGCCACTGAGACTCTTGTTAACTGCGTGAAACTGTCCTCTTGTGTTCATGCAACTCTGTTGCTCACAAAGCAGATCTCAGAATGGGAACATGTATCCATAAGGGTCTTCCAAGAAGCCTCCTGCTTGCTCCTGAACAGCTGGTACTGCTCTGCCCCTGGTGCCAGAAACCTTCTAGGGACGGGCTGGGAGGCAAGAAGAGAGAGTGTGTAGCTTCTTCACTTCAGTGTACTTAGGAGGAAAATGCCTTCTTGAAGGTCAGTTCCAGCTGAGCGTCCTCGGGAGAGAGGGCTTAAGTAGGGCCTGGTGGCTCAGAGCCACTCACCCCATCAGTCAACAGTAACCAAAAGTAAACGAAAGCAACACCCTCTGGAAACCTTTCCCCTCCATTCCTGAGTGTGCCGCACATGAAGTGGGGCAGTTCGGCTGGCACACCCTCCTGATGCAGGACGGAGAAGAGGCAGAGGAACACACCTCCCTGGTTTATACATACCGGGGCTGAGGGAGAAAGCGCAGGGGCAAGCACAGGCAATCCGAACACAAGGCATTCTTGTTCTCAGTCCACTAACTCCTTGGGGAAAGGCTCCAGCATCGATCTTTCAAAACCCTTCTTGCTTATTAAACACAGAATGTCAACTACATAGCTAGGGCAGAGCTGGCCACAAGCAAGGCTTCACCTCGGTCCTCTTGGCTGGCCGTTTCCAGCCAGCTCGCTTAACCCTCAGCTCAACATCAACATTCATAGAGGCCAGGAGCACGACAGCCTGCGAGCCAGCCCCTGGACGCCTGCTCCTGGACGTGCATTTTCAGGTTCTAAGTCCCCAAGTCAAGGGAGCAAGACAAACAAGACCAAAACAAGCAGGTCGGCGCCCAAGGATGCTCAGACCTAGGGAAGGTAGTGCAGGGCCCAGCGTCGGCAGGGGGTCCCGGGCGTCCCGCTCGCGGTAGCCTCAGCCCAACAGACGTCTGCGGACTGGCTACGCGCTCCGATAAATGCGGCGCGCCGGACCCGGCGCACGTTTTCTTTCCAAACGTCTGGACCCAGCAGCGTCTCCGAGGCCTCTGCCTCGGCGGGCAGGCGGTCACCGCGTCCCTCCGCCCCCGCCCCGCCCCGGCCACTCACCCAAACGCCACCTCTCGGCCGCACACGACACTCCAGGGAGCCGGGACCCCTCGTGTGCAGGGACCACCGGCCGCGCGGGCGCAGATCCCGGGGGCGTCCCCTTCAGCGTCCGGCGACAGCAAGAGGGACGCGGCGACAAGCCCCGGGGCACGCGCGAGCCCCAGCGGCGTCCTTATCGGGGCGGCTCCCGCAGCGCCAGGAGGGCGGGGGCGCCGGTGCTCCGCGGAGATAGACGCCCGCACTCGCCGCGGCCCTGCGGACCGGCGGGAGAGGCCGCACCCGCCGGCCGGGTCAGCAGGGCCCGCAGGGCCGACGCCGCGAAGAGCCAGGCCCTCCGCCTCCCCGGGGCGCGGGGCGTCCGCGGTCCTCCCGCTGAAGCGACCAGAGCAGCCACCGCACCAGCTCGCCCTTCCCGGGGCGGGGCTGGTGGCCCGGCCCCGCCCCCTCACCCCGAGGGCCTGCACCCCACCCCTCCCCGCTGAGCCCCCCAACCCCCGCCCCTCCGCGGGAGCAGCCGCACCAGCCGGCGAGAGCCTGCGAAGGGAGCTAATTAGGAAAAGTGTCTCTGCGCCCGAAAAAAAACCGGGGTTCGCCGATCCTCCACCCCCCGCGGGGCCAACTCCCAAGTCCCGGGTCTGGGTACCCCGGCGCGGCGAGAGCCTCAGGTCCGCCGCGCGGCCCGGCCCAAGGGGCCGGGGAGAGGCCGCGAGGAAGCGGGAGCGGCTCGGGCGCTGGGTCGGACGACCACAGGGAAAGCCGCCAGCCCCCGCGGCCTCCCCAAGTTCCACCAGCTCAGAGCCCAACTTCTCACCCGGACTTCGCACGGTCAGGACGAGTGTGCGGGGGCAGGGGGGCGCCGCCCGCTCTGGGTCCGCACCCCCGGTCGCGTCCCGCCAACAGCGCACCCCTGTCAGGGGCAAGTCGTGGCTCCCGGGCGGCGGACCCCGCCTGCGCCCCGGCTGCGCGCTCTCGGGCCCACCGGATCAAGCGGGGCCGCAGCTCATCCGCGGGACCCGCCGCGAAAGCGGAACCCGCCGCCCGGGTCCCAGCGGAGCCTGCCGCGACCCAGCCGCGACCCAGGCTGCTCTCCCGACGCGGGCGCGGGGCGGCGCGTCTCCGCCTCGAGGGCCGGTCGGAGTCCCGCGCGGCCGGGCCAAGGAGCCCTCACCCCCCGGCCCTCCAGGCGGGGCGCGCTCGGCTTCTCTCCCCGGCGCTGCAGCCCCGGGTCCGGGCCGACCCCGGCCCTCCGGAGCTGGGGCCCCGCCGCCGGTGGCCCCGCGCGCACTCGCCCCGCCGCGGCCGTCCGGCTGACGCTCACCGCGGCCGGCGCCCCCAGCGCTCCGGGTGCGCGCGGTCTCCCGGCTCCACCGCCTCTTCCCGCGCACTGCAGCCCGGCGGCCGGCGCCCGCGAGGGGGCAGGGCGCGCGGGGCGGGGCGGACGCTGCCCCAGGTAGCCGCGCCGCGGACGGGACTGCTCGCCGCGCCAGCCGCGAAGGGCAACCCGCCCTTTCCTGCCGGCCCCTTCCCCCACCGGGCCGCGTCGGCGCTGCGGCGCCCGCTCTCATCTCACCTGCGCGGCCCGCGGGCCTGGCCGCCGCCGCCCGCTCGCTGCGCCCGCTCGGGAGGGCTGGCGCGGGCCGACGGGCGAGCACCCGCGGCTAGGGGAAGGGCGGCGGGGGCCGGAGATGGACGGCCCGGGAGGAAGAGCCGGGGTCCGGGCGCGAGCGGCTGGAGACGCCGGGCCCGCGGCTGAGCCGGCGAGCGCCTTCACAAAGGAGCCTCTGCGGCAGCCGCGGGCACCCTCCGCCGCTCACACGCGCGCACACACGTGTGCACACACACACGCCGCGCACATCCACGCGCGCGCCTCGCACCCCCCGGCCTGCATTTTTCTCCCGGGGACTCTGGGCAGCCCTTGGTGAACTCTCCCGGCCCAACCCGCCTAACTGGCCGCAGCTCCCAAAGGTCAGCTCCTCCCCGGGGCCGGGCAACCTGCGAGTGGGGCACTGCTGTCTCCCTTTATCTCGTCGGTGATGGTGAGAACAGGAACTTTTCAGTTCCAGGTAAGAAAAAAGAGAAACGTCCACCCCGGCCTGATGGCACGAACAGACGCTGTCTGGCGCGCTGCTCCCAGAGGAGCCCGGAGACCGTGGAAGCGCATCTTTCTCCTGACGGGCGACGCCGGCAGCGAGGAGGAGTCCAGCGCCCGCCCGGCAAACCGGCTGCTGCCCGGAGGCGCCCTCTGCGGGGTGAAGTCATCGCTGCCTGGACTGCTGATCACAGATAACGACCTTCTGCCCCTCTGCTCCCTTCTGCGCCTGCTTCCCACTCCATGTGGGTAAGACAGGGACGCTACGAGCTTGAAAACAAACCTCGCGAACAAACGAGACACCAACTCCAAGAGGGCGGCAGCCCCAGTCGTGAGCACAGACCGGACCTGCGTCCACCTTGAGAAACGCAGCGGGAAACTCCAGGCTCCTCCCTTCTTTCATGCCCAGCCTCCACCGAGGAGGCTGCCCCAGGGCCCCTTCCTGCCCTCAAGCCCCCTCCAGCCTGGGCTCCCCCCTCTCCAGTGTGCCCTCTAAAAGACGTCACCTTTCAAGGGGTCAAGTCCAGTGACCCGTCCTCCACCCCAAGCGCCTTTGATGTCTCTGCAGCCGCCTGCCTTTGGCCTCCCTTCCTCCTCTGGCCTTCTCTGCTGACCCTTCTCCTCCCTGGAGGACAGTAACGGGGTCTCCCGTTACTTGCTTGTAAACCTCGTCAGGAGTTTTCAGAGGCAGACAGTACAGCGAGGAGAAGGGGTCAGGGATGTGCTGGGCCTGGCCGGAAGGCTCGTTTTCCCTGCAACAGCTTCTTGGCGCAAAATCATCCCTCTCCCTTTTCCAGGTTCCACAGGACTGAAGAACGAGAGGGAAGCTGTCCGTGTACCCTTCCAACAGTCCCCCTGGAGCTGTGGGCTAATGCAGGGGCTCCCCGAGGAGAATCACCACCGCCTGTGTCCCAATGTGCCCCAGGCCTGGAGTGGGTTGACTCTGGGCTCAGCCCCGTCACAGGGATCATTTCCTGGGTTTCTGTGCCTCTGAGGCTCACCAGATGCACTTTGTCCTTTCGGGGATATTAGCCCCTCAACTTCCCTTCTCACCCAGCCTGCATGCCCTTCTGTGTCCTTGCTGCCCCCACAACCCCCACGTGTGTGAGTCAGTGTGCCACTAAGCCTTGGCACTCTGTGGCCCAGTGAAGCCGAGCCGGCCTCATGCCCTTCTCCATCTTGCATGAATGGTGTGGGCGCTCCGCCTTGCCTGTCATCACCTCTTTGACTTTATCCTAACCTCAACCTCACGCTTGCCTAGAGCCGTATCAGCTCTGCTTCCACCAAAAGCATATTCACTAAGGCAGAATTACAGATTCCTCCCACTGAAATACACACATTAAAATAACACACTAGGGGGAGTCCCTGGGAGCACCCAGGGAAGCAGAAGGCAGGGGAGCTTGGGTTTCGGAGTGAACCCGCTTGTTTTCACTGCCATGTCAGGGACTCTTGAGTCTGGTCATGTGAAGTCTCAAGTCCAAATCCAGTGTCCAAAAGGCACCTCGTCTTTCCGGTGAATCCAGCACACCTCCTGCCACGGCCCTGTCCTGCCACGGCCCTGTCCTGCCGCCCGATTAAAAGGCTTGGTGTCCTGGCGCTCCTCGGGGCGTCCCTCTTCTGAATCGCCCGTCCACAGGTTGCCAAATGCCCAAGGTCGTCCCTGAGGTGGGCGCTGCTCCTCACCCTGGTTCTGCTCATGCTGCTGGCCCCTCCGTTCTGTGCCTGCGGCCGGACAGGGTCCAGCAGGCTCCGGCACACACAGCCGGCCCCTCTTCTCCTCCTCGCTTCTCCCGAAGCCCAGCTGAAACGGCCTTCAGGGGCGTTTTGTTTCTGTTTTACTTTGTGCAGACTTTTATGACTGTATTCGCACATGCACGTGCCCACGAACGGTTTATTCTCTTCACATGCGGAGCCTGCCGCTGGGGTGGCCACCTCTGAGGCCGGGGGCTGCTCCAGTCCCCAGACCTTGCTGTCCTCACAGGGACCTGCCAGCAAGCTCGGTGTGGTCAGCTCTGCTGCGGGTCAGGGGCGCTTTGAACTCTGTGAGCTGTGGCCAGGAGCTTCCAGAAGCCGCTGGGCAGCACGTGCTCTGTTTTCTTGCTGCTGCTGTGAGCACAGGGCTCGTAGGAGTAAAGCAATGCTCCTGCTGGCCTAGGTGACCAGGTCTGGCCACCTGCACACTAGCTTCTTGCCCATAAATGAAACCAAGATGAGATAAGAATCCTGCATCAGACAAGCTTTCATGTCTCCCCGAGGTACGCCCTGCACAGACCTCCCGGCTGAAGATAAGGACCGGGGTGGCAGCACAGGGAACAAAGACATTCTGGAGCCCTCTCCGGCCCGCAAGCAGCCCTGCAACCACCTCACCTCGCACTGCTGCGTTTCTTTGGATGTGCTGGTTTCGCTGTCTCCTTGTGCATGACACAAGTGCAAGACAACTGTCCCTTGTGCGCCATCCGGGCAGTCTTTCCTTCGGCCCAGACACCCACCCAGAGGGCGGGACCCCCAGTTCGGTTACACCATCCCCAGTGTGGGCCATCAAGACCTGGTCCCGGACCTTGCACACACTCTGCCCCTTAAGTCCCTGGGTCTCTACCAGGGGCACTGTTTTGACGGACGGTCGGGCTGGTGCCACATTGAGCTTGTCGACTGCCTTGAGCCTCCTGAGGGGCCTGAGGGGTCCCGGAGGCCATGCGCCCAGTGGGAGATGGCCGCTCCCTCCACACACCGGCAGAGCCGCAGAGGGACGGGCCAGCGTTTCCAAGAGCCTTCGCCACGTGTTCAGCTTCTGTAGGTTCAGCGCAGAAGACGGCGGCTTTCCTCAGTCTGAGGCCTGCCCCCAGGTGGAGAAGCCCCATGTCAGCAGCCCCATGGCCGGCCCCGTGTCATGCTTATTCTGACACATGTAGGGTGTCAAAATAGTTTTCTGTGTCGTGCATGACGGGGGCCAGAAGGTACTTGAAGGGGACAGCAGCGCCCAGCTCTCAAGCAGAGTTGACTCTGGATGAACGACCGGTCCAAGGTGAGGCCCGTCGTCTGGGCGTCCTCATGTGCTGGGTTAACCGCCCGCACCCGCCTCGGTTGGCGCGTAGACGTTGACGCGGCCCGAGGGGCAGCTGCGTCGGAATGGCCGTGTGACGAGAGAAACTCAGAGTCCAGGTGAGAGAGGCCTAGCGGGGCTTACACCTCAAAAAGTGCGGCCAGTCCTTGGGCCGTCTCCTATCTAACAGCGCCAAGCCCAAAGACGGGCAGGTGCTCCGGCAGTGCACATGCGCAGGGGAAGTGCAACCTGCGTGGGGGGGGGGCAGGGAGGAAGGGGAGGGGATGTGTGTGGAGGGGGTGGGGGGGTTCCCATGCGCATGCTGGGGCGGAGGGACCAGGGCCTTGCCTGCGGGCGCCACTGTTGCCGGGGTCAGGCGCCTTGCTCTCTGCTAGCACCTGTTTTCAGCTGATACTGGTCTTCCAGTACGTTCCAGGATTTGCCCTTGTGGGAGCTGCCTGTCCCTGCACTCGCTGACAAGCAGGGACTCCACGCACCAAGGCAGTCTCCCCGAGGACAGGGAGGGCTAGGGGTTCCGCAAGGTAAGATCTGCCCTCTGTCCATCTGGTGCCAGCTGCTCTGTGAGAAGGCTGGCCAGCCGAAGTCCAGCGTGCTCACGGGCAGCCCAGGCCTGTGGGCTGTGGCCTGGAGGGCCCGCAGCTAGTGCAGGGGCACGCAAGCCGGGAGCGGGTGTGGCCAAGACAGAACTCCTCCAGTAGAGCACCCCTCTCGGGCCCTGCACTGGTAGCTTGGTGCAGCCCCAGCCACTGCCCACAGCAGGGGAGGCAGCGGCCAGCTGTGCACAAGTTAGCAGCAGCTAATCCTTCAGGGGACCCAGGCTGTCTTTCCAGAATGCTCCATAGCCTTTGCTCAATTCCAGCCTCACCTCCCAGCCTCGAGAAGCTTGTCATTTCTCCACACGAGGTCTCTTATCTTTGAATCTGTCCCTAGGAGCCACTCAACAAAACCTTCAGACCAAGATCCATTCTGGGGCCTTCCCTGGTAGCACAGAGCGTTAAGCAACGCACTATGAAGCAAACCGCAGCCACTGCAGCACGAGTTCGATCCCTTCCTCTGGCTGGGGAGGTGACCCACATGGCGCAGGCAGATCTCTCCTGCCTCACCCGCTGCTCCCCTCAGCAGTGGATTTCAATCCATCTACCTGTTCTCCCTGCTCTGTCTGGTGGATTCTCTCACTGCCCCACACCTCTGGCCTGTACCCCAGTGCTTGTATGCATAAATAAATAAATCTTTTTAAAAATCCATTCTGGAGAACACCATATGGCGCTCACTTGATGGCTCTCTGCCTGAGGAGTAAGTCCAGTGCACGAGCTGATTTCCTGGGTCCTTCTGGAACCACAGTGGACTCAGAAATTGAAGTGGAAAGTGTCAGGCTAACATGGAGAGTAGCTGAAGTTGGTACACCGCCTGGAGACTAAGAGTTTCAGGGAACAACTGATAACTCTCCAGGCCCCACGCACCCTGATTCATACACCCCAGATGACTGTACCCCTTGCTTTAGTCAACACAGACTCTGGAACCTCCTTGCTCAGGGCTCAGACTTCGAGAAACATCTCTGAGTCTGCCGTGTAAAACCCGCCAGCATGGATGAAGCTGCCTCCTCCTCTCTGAGTGACGCTGCTGCCCTGACAGAATTCTGCCATAACAAAGTGAGTTCCATAGACCAGGGCACAGGCTAGGATGGAGGCATCAGATGGGTTTTGACGTCTGTATATCCCCTCGCTCCTTCATGTGCGCTTGCTCACGTGCCCTCTGATACAGGCTGAGAGTTATTGTATCTTCATTCTTCTGAAAACATCTATGTGATGAATCAGCCATTCAGCTTTTCGATTCTAGTTTGTCTTTGCACACAAAATTGGAAAGCACAAAAGAAACAAACTCTACTAATTCCATTGCTGAACAGACGGGCAGCTGAACAGACCCACCAGCCCTCCGAGCGACCACCGTTTCTACAAGAAATCACTAAGCCTGGTTTCCAGTGGGGGCACAGTAGGTGTTCTTGCCACTGTGAATAAAAATGTGCATCAAATATCTTAGTGGTGAAACGCAGCCACTGTCTTACTAAAACTTTCCAAAACAAGTTGGACCTGACCAATGAGGTTTTGTTTTTGCAGGCGAAGAAATTTAAATAGTAAGTTGCCTTTAAGTAGAGTAAATAATGACTAGGCTCTGATCGTGAAGAGGGAGAAACTTGTTTCTGGATCCTAAGTGGTGATTTCTGAATGTTTTAAATAGAAAATGCTTTGCACGTGATGTTAATAGCCATGGCAGCGTCAACAGCGTTTCCACTGCCCCGAGTAAATACAGGTTCTGCGTCAGTCACAGTGCCTGATTTGTTTGGGGAGGAGAGACGAAAGTCAACCCCTCCCCAGCATATGGGAATGAGGCAATTAGACACCTGCTCACCCTTGTCCCCAGCGGCATTGTTTCCTTAGAGAGAATGGTCCATTTCTCTCTTAGAAGGGGTGTGTACGTGTGTGTGTACGTGTGTGTGCGCGCTGGAGGCAGAGATGAAAGAGCAGACTAAGAAAAGAGAAATGCCCTATCACTGAACTCTCCTCTAGTTCAAAACTTCCACTGGGCCTCTTATTAGTTTGAATTGACCCAGTGCTTAGAAAGCCGGCTGGTGTTAATGGTGAATGTGAGGTCTGACTGGTACAACATTCCATCTTAGGGAGAAAAGTCGCTTTACAATAGAACATGAAAGAGTCTCACTTCTTTCTACCGCCCACCATCAAAAGCAAGTGTGTGTGTCATAATAAAGAGGAATTAAGTCGAAGAGTATGTTGGCTCTCAGTTTCTTTTGTTGCTGGTTTTAACTGTTTTCAAATTGTTTACCCTTTTAAGAACTCAGAAGAGCAAATAGTAACCTGAAACCATCACACACACTCTAGCAGGCCCCCAACAGAAGCCGAAGGGTCAGCAGTACTGGCGTGTGGGCTGTGGTGCGTTCCCTGGGCAGCTACAGGTGTGGGCAGAAGGCTTACTGGTGACGCGGGAATTTGTAAAGTCCTTTCTCACTCCCTTAGGAAGTCAAGTACGTGCCTATTATCGTGGCCAGTTATGAGCAATCTCTTTGCAATAGCGTCTGTGTTCACCAAGGAGGAAATACTGCTTTGGGGATGACAGCAGATTACATCCGCCTGTAACATTCAGAAGCTTCGTATTTCTCAAGCCGCATTACAGAAATGATGGAAATGGCTTATTTTTGGAGAAAGTAAAGAGGATAAGCTTACTGAGTGTTGCTGGTACACCCCTGAAACTTACATGATGCTAGAATGCCCTTACTTCAAAAAAAGTGGCTTTTTAAAATAGTTTTGTCTGGCCTCAGCCACAGAGAGGATCCTTCTCAAAACTCTCACTCCTGTCTCCACCCCTTTGTGGGGCTGGCTAGGCTAAACCTACCACCTCCTCCTCTCCTAGCTCCTAGCTCATTGGCCCCTCCTGAAGAAAGAAGCTCCTGTATTTCATCTAATTCAGAGAGCTGGTGTTAAACAGCAGCCACTTGTAGTTTAAAATGAATGAACAGCTTTCCCTCACATCGCTAATTCATTTCATCTAGTGTTTTTGCATGCATGTGATCAGCTTTTGTGCGGTAAGTTGTCTGTGATCAGAGTAAAGATGCCTTGGTCCAACATTATTATTTTATACGTGATATTGGTGATGATTTCCTAAGACTAGAGAAAAGAGCAAATAACTTTGTATTTGTTTTTTCTTGAAAAGTTGCTGGTTTTCTAAACCCTGGACTTGCTCCCTCTAGAGCTCCTGGGTGATGCACAGGTCAGCTGATGTCCTCCGGTCGTCTGCGTTGTCCATGCCTCCTGCGTGTGACTGACGTGCAGTGTCTACCAGTGCCTGTTTTGTGTGGGGGAGGCAGGAGCTAGGGGGAGGGATTGGAGGCAGGGCAAGCACATAATTGAACACAGAACATCTAATTTAATTTGTGCTCTTCAATTAAATTATTTCTATGTTGGAAATGGCTTCACCATCTTACCCACCCACTCCTCCCAAAAAGAGAGAAGCAATTTCCTTTCCGGGGATAAGGGGATAATTCCAGGGAAAATAAGAATCACAATGGATTCTTATTTACCCAAACTTTGGGGTGACAAGGTCATTTCACTTCTGTAATGTTAAAAGGAGTATACATAAGGCAAAGCAAATACTAGGTGTTCACACATCTTCACTATCCCCTTCCCGGGCCCGTTATCAGAGATTTGAACATACCTCCCAGCTCCGGGTTCCTTCTTTTGCAAGCACGCCCTCCTCACAGCTGGGCTCAGTAAGGAGACTGATTCCCAAGGGCACCTCCTGGACACTGTCAGGTTAAACCTTGTCTGCTGGAGGGGAGGACAGAGGGAGGAATTCCACCCGACAGCACCACTGCACAGGAGCTCATAAATTGGGGCCCCTGTGACACCCAGTACAGAGTCTATACAAGTCACTGGATGCTCAAAGACCTTTGTCCTGTGTGGCGAGCTGGGCGCAGACATCATAAAGAAATCAGAGGGGCTAATTCAGAAGGCTGGAGAGGGGACAGGGGCCGTGGGGGAAGGAACCATGGAGATTATGACTCACTACCAAGTTTGTATTAGCATTCCGAATTTTAACAAAAGTCACGTTGTTCTCCTTTAGCCAAAGTTCTTGAGATAACTAACAAAGACACATTTTTGCTTGTTTGTGTCTGTCCAAATCTACCCTACCGCCACTAGGTAAAAAAAAAAAATCAAGCATGTTCTGTGTCACTCATTCAGGGGAATGCAAATGAAAACCTCAATGAGATTCCATGTCCTACCTTGAGAATGGCTGTCGTCACAAAGTCAAGAAATAATAAGGACTGGACTGGCGATGATGAGAAGGGAAAGGTGCTTTTGTGTCCTGTGATGGGAATGTAAATTGGAAAACAGTAGGGAGGTTCCTCAAATAATTAAAAATAGAACTGCCATGTGATCCAGTAATCTCATTCAGGGTATCTCCCAACAAATATGAAAACACTAATTCACAAAGATGCAGGCAGCTGTAGGTTCACTACAGCGTTATTCTACAAGAGCCCAAACAAGGAAACAGCGCAAGTGCTGGATGACGGATGACAGGATTAGGATGTGGAGTACTACTCAGCCATGAAAAACGAAATCTGGCCATTTTTGACAACATTGATGGGCCTTGGAGAGATTATGCTAAATGAAATAAGCCAGGAGGATAAAGACACATACTGTATAATATTATTCATTTGTGAACTATAAAAAAAAAGCAAAAGAGCAAATGAAACAAAAATAATAAGCTCTTAGACTGTGACGACAGAATGGCGGTTACCAGAGAAGGGGGTGGGGAGAAGGGGGCACAGCAGAGGGGACCGATGGGTTGGTGGTGGCTGGTGCCGGACTGAAAAACAACTCCAGCTTTGACCTGCTTTCGAAGGGTGGCTGGGATTGAGTTCACGCTTCTGAAACTTGATGCAGAGGAGTGAGATCGAAGTGTGCGCTTGGGTCCTCTTAGGCTTCTCGCAGAGAGACAGGGTTCCTGATCCAGAGCAGGGGCCACGCAGCAGGGTCTGGCTGCGGGGCCTGGGGAGCTGTTGTCGCGGGCGAAGGCACAAGCCCTCACAGGCTACTGTAAGGGAAAGTGATGTTCCCACCACGAAAAGTCAGCAGACTCGCAATTAGTCATGAATGCACTTTGTTTTGCATTAATTGGGTGGTCTTAGTTCACCGCTAGGGAACACACATTCCCATAAAAATGAGTCAAAAGGGCTCAACAGGCAGAGTTCCTCCTAGAATAAGTTGGGGTCAGTGTTGGGGTCGCCGGCAAGGAAGTGTGGCGTGGCAGGGACTGAAGCTGCTTGTGTGGGGGAGAAAGACCGGTCATCACTCCAGCCGGAGGGCCAAGAGCAACGCCAAAGCTTCCAGCCCAAGACTCACGACAGCCTCTTCTCAGGGCCTCGATTGTCTTTTTTTTTTTTAAGTTCAAAGGGGCAGTATAGGAGAAAAGCATTGATGGCGACTAGCCAGGAAGCTTCACTCTTTGCTTTCCCCTCCTTGGTGAGCTCTTTTCATGGAAACAAGATGTTCTATCACTAGCCTTCAAGCTGCTCACTAGTAGTTTGTTACTAGTTTCTCTTATTGTATGGCCGCTTCATGGGGATGCGAACTAAACGTCACGAAGAAAAAACAGAGTGGGCCTTTTTAAAAAGAGGTTATTTATTTATGCACACAAGAGCTGGGATACAGGCCAGACAGGGTGAGAGGATCCACCAGAGAGAGAGCGGGGAGCAGAACAGGCAGATGGACTGAAACACACTGCTGAGGGGAACAGCTGGGAGGCAGGAGAGGTCTGCTGTGCCCTGTGGGTCCTCTCCCCTGGCTGGGCATCGAACTCATGCTGCAGAGGCTGCGGACAGCTTGATAGTGCTGAGACTGAGCCCCTTGCGCCACCAGGGAGGGCCCTAGAGTGAGCCTTGTTAGACAAAGAAATAAAGTTGAGGGAACATAAAGGCTGATTAATTTTTAAAAGGCAATACCACATGAGAGGGCCTCTCTGGTGGCTCGGGGGTTACAAGTCAGCGCTATCAAGCTGTTGACAGCCACTGCAGCATGAGTTCCCAGCCGGGGAGCCTCTCCTGTCTCACCTGCCTCAGCAGTGTATTGCAGGTCCACCTGTTCTGCTCCCACTGCCTCTGGTGAATCCTCTCACCCCTCACCCCTAGCACCTCTGGCCTACATGAGTTCTTACATGCATAAATAAAAATAATAAATCGGGCCTGCTCTGGTGGTGCAGTGGGTTAAGCAACGCACTGTGAAGCAAACCACAGCCACGGCAGCACGAGTTCAATTCCTGCTGCCGGCCAGGGAGGGGCCCACATGGCACAGCAGACCTCTCCTGCCTCGTCTGCTGCTCCCCTCAGCAGTGTGTTTCAGTCGGTCTGCCTGTTCTGCTCCCCACTCTGTCTCTGGTGAATCCTCTCACCTCCCTGGACTCTGGCCTGCACCCGAGCTCTTGTGTGCATAAATAAATAAATCTTTAAAAGAAAAATCTTTATTTTTTAAAGGCAATGCCATAGGAGATCTAAGCAAGGAGTTAAACCTCTGTCCTCCTTGGCTGGCTGGAGGAGCTCAGTTCGAGAAGTTGTTAGAAGCCTACTTCTGCGACCCGTGAGCCTCTCGAGGCCTCCAATGAGATCAGGTGACGCAAGTGCCCAGGAGCGTGGGCCCGTACTCTGCAAACACTCAGGCCGTTTATCTTACCAGGTTTTTTCTGCTCACTCGATGGCAGTGATGGTTATACAGTAACCATCGCTATGGTTAAAACCCAACTCTGAAACATCACCTGGGCTTTTACTGTGTCCATTATTGATGGAAACTAGTTAGAAAAATTCAATCCACAGGATTTTCTGTGTTCTGGCCAAAGCTAGGGATGCAGGAACAGGAAACGGAATTTGAGAACAAGGAAAATATCCATTATTTATTTGGGGAGTTCTTTAAGCTATTTTATTAATTTAAGAAGTGTGAATTAAGGGAAATTTGCCTGGCTCGTAAAGTATCTTTTTATATGGAAAACTGTTATTAAAAGCTGCCAATGTTCACTATTAATTTTGAAGCAGTCTAAGTTGTTAGAGTACATGGCGCTATGAGCAGGTACTTTTAAGAATTGTGGAGCGGTAGGACGTGCTTATGTGAGACAAGAGGGGAACTGACAAAAGAAACCTCTGGTGAATTAAGCTAAAAGTTAGTGTTTTTATTACCTTTGGATTTAACTTCCTTTATAGTTTCAAACAGCCATTTAGAAAGCATTGATTTTAAAATGGGGCAAGAAAAAAAGGAAAAAAAAATCCTGTTTACTGAATGCATAGTTTTCTACACAGGTTTTTTTTTCTAGTCTCACATTCTAGTATTTTCCTGCTTCTTGGGCTGTCCTGTCTGCATAAGTCTTTACTAGCAGAAAACTGCTCAACTTTACCGTTTGAATGCCTGTTTCCAAGGCCAAACCACTGCCTTTCGTGTGCTGGAAGAGGGGCTCCGACTTGGCAGCAGAGAAGCCAGCGGTGTCACTGCGGGACCCCAACCCATTACACCCCGCCCCACTGCCACCCGAGAGGAAAAGGGAAGCCTTAGCAGGACCTTGGCTGCGTTTGGGGACCACCAACCCTGGGCGCGCATGTGGGGGGGTGGTGTTTGCAAGCTTGTTTTATTCAAGGCCTGCCAACCTCCCTCCTGCCTACTGAGGGCGGTGGGAGGAGCAGGGGAGGGGAGGAAGGGTGGGAGGGCGTGGACTGCAGCTGCCCCGGCAGGCTGTGGCAGAGGCACTCATGTCTAGCGCAAGCCTTGGAGTCCAGTTCCCCTCACCCCCAGCTTCCTGAGTGCCTGCTTGAAGTCCCCACCATCCTGACCCACCTGCTGGTCTGCTGGGCTAAGTGGGCAGCCGGGACCTGCAGGCCATCACCTCCCGGTGCACGAAGGACGGGCCACGCTCACTGGCGCCGGCCCCTGGCCCGCAGAGCTCCGTCCAGCAGGTCGCCTGAGGGACGGCCCTCGCCTCAAATCTGCAGCTGCCCTTTGCCCTGCGCTCCTTCCACCGGCAGACTCATGGCCCGCTCCCCTCTAGTTTAGAATTTTTTTACTATGAAAAACTTCCCAAAAGGGAAAAGTTAAAAGTAGTCTGATGAACCTTCACGTCTACCTATTTCAACAGCTAACATTTGACCACAGTTACCCTAACACATCTTTTTCTTCCTCCTTTTTCCTTTCTCTTCACTGAGTATATAAGAAATTTTGTTCAGCCACTTAAGAGCAAACTGCAGATGGGCCTCCCTGGTGGCGCAGTGGGTTAAGCAACGCACTATGAAGCAGACCACAACCACTGCAGCACGAGTTCGATCCCTGCTGCCGGCCAGGGGGGG
>JAGFMF010012111.1:2007323-2055209 GCA_019455555.1 Galemys pyrenaicus
GGTGAGGTGGTATCTCATAGTGGTTTTGATTTGCATTTCTCTGATGACAAGAGAAGTTGAGCATTTTTTCATATGCCTGTTGGCCATTTGCATGTCCTTGTTGGAGAATTGCCTTTTTAGCTCTTTTGCCCATTTTTGGACTGGGTTGTTTCCTTTGTTTCTGTTTAGTCTGGTTAGCTCTTTGTGGATCTGTGTGGTAAGTCCCTTGTCAGTAATGTTGTGTGTAAAGATTTTCTCCCAGTTGGTGGGTTGTCGCTTTGTTTTGGCTAATGTGTCCTTTGCTGAACAGAAGCTTTTAAGTTTGATGTCGAGGCAATTCTTAAAGGAACAGGGTATTCACGAGAAAGGCAGGTATACCCTTCAAAGAATACCCCTTCTCAACACCCACACCCTCAGGGCACTTCTACAGTGAAATGAGTCTGGCCACAGAACATGAGACGAGGAGCTCCGATGAGCAAGGCCCATCCTCCTGCGCGGCCGCCGCCGCCGCCGCCCTGTGAGAAGGCTCAGTTTGGCCGCCTTCAAATGAAAGCCCAGTGAGGATCAGTCATTCCAGCTGTGGCCAGCACCCTGCAGGCCGGCCAGCTGAAAGTGAGGCCAGAAGAACCCACCCGCCCAGTCCATATAAAGTGCAACATCATTGTTCTAAGTCACTAAGTTTTGCCTGTTTTGTTATGAAGCCAAAGGTAAGTGGTACACTGTGGGAAACATTAGAATGCTGTTTTCTAGCAATGGAAAAGGATTTTAGGAGACACTTTAAATAGGAAGGCACTCAAAGGTGGGGGTGGGGGGTAGAGGGAGAACAAGTTTGGAAAGAGGAACGGATAAGTTGGGTGAGAAATAAAGAAACTGAAGAAAGACCTGTACCTGGGGAGGTTAGGACTCAGGTGTGGCGACGATACGTGAGAGGAATTAAAAGGAGCTGGAGAACAGAGCGGCAAACTGTACTAGGAACCCAAGATCAAACTGCAGTTCTGGAGTAAATGTAATAACCTGGATTGCCGGAAAGTCCTGACACATTTTTGATTGAAAAACAGAAAAAAACGTGTCATGACTTTCCTGACGACCCAGTATCTGTGAGAACTTTTACTTCCAGTTTTCTAGAAATCCAATGAAGGTGCTCAGGACAGGCTTCCATGTTTTGTCACTTGGTATGCAGATTATTTCCAGCAAAGGTCAGGCACAAGACAAACCCACTGCCCCCTTACAGGGCACTGCCCGGATTTAGGGCTATCTCCAGAAATGACTTTCTATCCGAGGAACCCATCTAGATGGCAGGGCACACGTAATTACAGAGCGCCTGGCGCTTTCATCACGTGGGCCCCATCCCCGCTCCTTGAAGCACCTATCCTACTCCTGGCTCAGGACAGCTACCCTCATCTCCCTCACTGAAAATGGAATTCTAATTCTCTCTGAAATCCCTAGTATGCATGTCACAAGTGCATCTATCCCCCTGCTATCTGATGTTCTGACTGCCTGATCTACTCAAGAAGGGCCCAAAGGAAGAGGAGGAAATTCCCCCTGCTCCTACCCTAACAAACTGCATTCCACATAGCTTGACAAGGGTCACAGCCTCCTCAAATCTGTATTTATTATTTGTCTAGGTCATTTCTAAAACATCCCCATTATCAGTACTGTGTTCCTTTCCAGAAATGTACCAGTAAGAGCTTTTGGAGCTGTAAAAGTTGACTTTTTATTTTAAAGTGGAACCAGAGCAGCCATTCCAGAGGCCCTGCCTGCTCATCCTGTTCCCCGAACCGCGGGGCCGAGCTGAGCCTGACCTGTCCTGAGGAACCAACCAGCAGGCAAACATGGCCTGAGAAGTCATCGCCGGGACCAGGGTGACTGTGGGTGGGATCAGGAAGGAATTCCATGTGGCCAGGGGTGACAAGCTGATCAGCACGGTCAGAGAACTCTTTGAACCACCTGACTTTCTCTTTTCTTTCCATAAAAACCTCTACCTTTTGTCCCTCCTTGGGACACTGGATTCCTACCCAATCTGCTCTCTGAGCTGCAACTCCTTGATCCCATATAGCACACCCCGCCTCCTGAGCTGACTGAATCAGGGCGCGAGCAGTGCCAGTCTCGGCTGTGCGGCTCCCCAGTGTCCCTTGTGATCCGGACAGGGCACTTCTGGCTTCACTGGCCAAACTCTTCGTTTGTTCAGCAGGGACATCATTGCCCCGGTACTTTTGTAGTGTCGTCCTGAGGTCAAATGAAATGAGGTACTACAGAGAAAATTCAACTTCATTACCTATATTCATTCAATTTCAGTGGAATCTAAGTTCACCTATTTGACGGTCAAATCTTCAAATTGTAATGACTTCACTTCTTAGTGAAATAAAATTTCACTTAGTTCGAATCCACTGACTTGGGAAGTTGTAAGAAATAAAACTGATGGATTTCCAGCATGGAACCCATACTTGGTCTTCACCCCCCACTCCCAGCACACAACTCCTAAAGCTCAAGTCATTTCCTCAGTGATAAAGTGGGAGGGTCTCTTGTTATTCATAGCAGGCTCTTCCCTCCCATTAATGAGGTGACTGTGAATGCCCCTAGATAACTCCTGAGGGCTGGAACAACTCATGATTCTATCTATGTACTTAATAACTTACACATGTGTTACATGTATTATTTTTGTCTTTATATCGTAAAGAAGCAAGAAAATAATGAAGTTTTATGATTCATTTCAGATGAGTATCAAAAATAAATGACTATAGAAGAAATAGCACCAATATTAAATTCTTTCAGAAGAACCAAAGTCAATAAAGTCAAAATAATCCTGACAGCAAAAACTGGCAAATATATTATATGAAAAGAAAATTACAAATCACTATTTTATGAGTATAGAGAAAAACCCCCTTTAAAACTATTAGCAAATTAGACAGTGGTGTATAAAGTGTAACGCATCATGACTAGATGGTGTTCAGTACAGGAAGGCAAGGTTCATTTAACATTTGGGAAACGTTTGAAAGAAAATCAAGTTAAAAACATTTCAAAAAAAAATCAATGAGATTTACAAAATTAAAAGAATTTAGGAGAAAAATGTCATTCACATCACTGACCATATAAAGGGAAAAAAAAAATCAAAGACACATAATTCAGATAAAGCATTGGATAAAATTCAATATATGTTATGGTAAAAATAAAGGGAACTATAAAGCGATTTTCTCAACCTAAAAGAGATATCAATTAAATAGTTAAAGCTAACAGCATTCTGTTTAATAGTGAAACACTGAATGAGCTCCTCTAAGACCAAAATTGTTAGATAATTATCTTCAATACTGTACTAGAACTTTAATCAGTATAATTGGAAAAGAAAAATAAAAACATGAATAACGTAAATTAAAAACATAAATAAATGACTACAAGGAGTTGACAAGTCTAAACATGATACTAAACTACAAAGTTACAAATACTCTTTCTAGATCTTGATTCTCTCTATAGCCATAAAAACAACTTTGCTTCTAATCAGAACATTCACTTTGGCTTGTACAATCTTAACTAACAGACCTCAGAGAAATCAAGAAAAACACTTATCTGTTCCCAAAATACAATGCTGCAGCCCTCACAAACTGACAAGTGACGTATTTTGAACTTCTGCAAATCATACAAGTAAAATTTCCTTCTCTAAAATGGCATTTTACAGATCAGGAAAAAAGCAAATTAATCATCTATTAATTTGATTAGCCATCTACTAAATTTATTCTAACCTACGAAATTGTTCCCTTTAATTGACATGTCTCTAAGTCAAAATACCTTTTATTAATTTATAATAAACCACTTATTTTCTTTTTTCCTGTTTTTTAAGTAGGTAGGTTTTCTTCCCTGCCTGTAAAGACTGCTGTTAACTGAAGAATGAAGTGAAGAGAGTTGAAGAGGATAAAAGATCAGGAAAATGGGGGTCAAGCCCCCTTCTGCCCCCTTCTGCCCACTACTTACACCCTGAGAACTTACATCACGGAGATGCTGGCACTGGTCACTGTATGGCTCCTCTCTGCTAACATCTTCTGATGCGTGCGGCTGCTCTCTAACTGAGGGTTGTACATATATTCGGAAGCTTAAATAGCTCTCAAAAAGCCTTTCTGTTGAAAAGCTTTTCTTCAACAAAAACATTAGTTCTATTTATTTTTAAGGACAGAAACTGGGTCTTATATTACTTAATTTTCCCTTTAAAAAGCCTTTGCAGCACGTTCTTATATATTTTTTATTTTTTAAAAAGATTTATTTATGCATACAAGAACTGGGGTACAGGCCAGCGCTCAGGGAGGTGAGAGGATTCATTAGAGACAGAGTGGGGAACAGAACAGGCAGATCTACTAAAACACACTGCTGAGGGGAGTAGCAGACAAGGCAGGAGAGGTCTGTCGCACCATGTGGGTCACCTCCCTGGCCTGCCCGGTGGCAGGGATTGAACTCGAGCTGCAATGGCTGCTGTTTGCTTCACAGTGCATTGCTTAACCCATTGCGCCACCAGGGAGGCCCCTGCAACGTGTTTTAAATTTTTCAACCTTGGTAAAATGTGCTGTCACATATTATCAGCAGTTTCAGTGACACTTAAAAGTACATTATTTGGCTTATCAAGTTTATTTAACCAGGCTATTTGGCCTTATAAAGCTCAATCTAGGAAATATTCTGGTTCCTCATGTAGAACAGACTAGAAGAAGTAAGAAAGGGTGTGATTAAGGCTAAGACCTTAATCAAAGCCCAAAATAATCGAGGAAATATTTTAGGGTCATTACACCTTTTCAATATACCTCAAAATTTTGTTATCAGATCATGAGAAGTGATGATACCACACACAGTCAAAGAAACAGCCAAGTGATTCTGAGAGACTATTCTTGGACACAGTGGGTGACACTGACTTTTGTGAAGCACTTGCTATGTAACAGATGACATGTAATTCTTTCATCTACTCCATCCAGTCTTCCATTAGTTCCACGTAACAGCCGAAATAACAAAAGTTGAGTGACTTGTCAACGGTTAGTCAGGAAGCAGATGGGTCAGGACTTGGGGAACTTAGGATGTTTATTCCAAAATGGGTCCATGGTCTTTCACCCATTCCAATCTCCTTCTATTCATAAGGAATCCACATTTGGGAAGTCTTTAAACAAGTATGAAACAAACAAAATAGGCATGGCAGAGCACTTAAGGAAGGTAGAAATGAAGAAAAGATATACTTTAACCCCCATCCTAATTTTGTCTCTGGCTCTGAAGTTGCATTTAAATACCTCAGAACAAGTATGTAAACACAAGGATTGGAACAGACTAAAGAAAGAGAAGTTAATTCTTTTAAAGTTAAGTTTTAAAGGCTATACAATGAACTTTCACATTATCTTTTTATAAAACTTCAGAGCGGGAACAAGTATCTATATTAATAATCTTTATTTGTGTATGTTCTAACTTAGAAGAAATTTAAAGTGGTTATAAGGATAAATATAACAGAAAAGCAAGGATTTAAAATGAGAGCAAAAAAAAAACAAAACCCAAAAACCTTAAAGTTAAAAGAGCAAAAAGCAGAGGTAACAATTCCAGGCAGAAATGGCATGACGACAAATTTGACAAATTTTCAAAACCTAACATCAGAAACAATTACAGTAATTTAGAAATACACTAAATCATTGTGAACTCAATTACAAAGGACTTTCATGAAGATCTGCCAAACAATGAGCAACACAGATCAGACATAAGCAAAACCGCTACAGCAACATCTGGTGAATGACCTAAAATACGCTGCACAATACTTTACTTGTTAAAGGGCAAAACAAACTTCGACACTGACGACTAAGGCAGAGGACAAGCTGGCCTTTTAAATAGGAACCGGTAAGAGAAAGTTAAGAGCGGCACTGACAGATGATGCAAGCGGATCACACCGAACACTGTCTCCTGCCAACACAGCATGTATCAATAGAAGATAAATACCATTTACGAAGCTCATGACTGAGAAACTTAAAGATAAGCTTCACTCCCTAGGCATCACAATCATAAAACGTACTGTATTTATACCAAAAGAACTCTTTTCCCAAGTCAAATTAAGATTGTGTACCTTCCTATTCAGAGACACCGAGTTCTGTTTTAAAGCAATTTCTAGTTAAACTAAATGTTTTAGTTTTAATATATTTACAATTGTTAAGCTTGTCAAAGTAATTACTGGTTATCCAAATAGTTCTATAAAATGACAGCTTATGTAAGTGGACAACAATACTGGGGCAACAAGTTGGCTTAAACATGTGAGGAGAAGCTGAAACAAAACCATTCTTTAGTAAGGCGGCCCAACCACTAATGTGCAAAGTATTTACTCCCTTCTTTACCACTGTTGAAATAGGTAGGGTTACATGTTTTCTCTGCCCATCGTTGCTTTTTTTTTTTTCTATGAAGAAAGAAACCAGAAGAGTAACAAGAAGGGAAGTATACCTGTCTTTGCCTTTTGTTAGCCTTATGGAGTATCATTTTATTGGTAATAGTTTTGGAAATGCCTATCATGTTAAACCAACTTCCAGCAGAAAAGGAGAAGCACCATCAAAAATATGGGAGAGGGCACTGGGCAAAGAATGAGGGAAGGAGAGACAACTACGAATTACAAGTGGGGGTAGAAGAACAGACATCTTTCCTGACTCACTGGGATAGGTTTCAACAAATCACTGATGAGGCAGACTTACAAAAAAGCATCTCAGATGAGCGGAGAAAGGCAGCTCTGTTTTGAAAAGATAACTGATGTAATACCATTTGTAAGAGCCAGTGCAGGTTGCAGACCATGGCGATGTCTTAAGAATCTCACTGCATCATTTTCTCCTGTGTAGCAAAAATCTGTTGTGCCTTGTTCTGTGGTTTACAGTGGCAGCTTGTCCCTCTGTTTCCCCTTCTTTCAAGAGCTCCAGGTTTAGATATGACCAACTTAGGTCCTGCTGACGCTATCTTCCCCTTTGCTATTTTAGGAACCTCACCTGGAACAGTCCCCTAACATCATACTGAGCTAAAAGCAGGGCTTTGGAGTCAAACAGTTCTAGATTTGAAACCTTGTCTGGAGACTTTAGACAAGTTACTTAACCTCTGAACCTCAGCAGCAGCATCGGTAATCTGACATGTGATCCAATTATATAGCTATGCATATGTAATATGTACATACACAGGTGGCTATGTAATTTATGATCATAGATAGGCAAAATCCTTACGTGGGGCTACCTCTATATACAGAGTATTCAAAGGTCAGTGTTCATCAACCCATTCATTGCCGGAAGAGAAGGCTCTAGGGATGCATGGAACTAACCTCCAAGCATTCACAACACAGTGTGATATACGCTTTAACTGGAGAAAGCCCAGAGCGCTCCTGTGACATTTAAGGGAAGAAGAAACTTTCAAGCCGCTAGAGGAAACATTAAATGGTCTTTACCATTCAAATTAGCATCTGAGCTCCTACTTTTAAATTATTTTAGGTACAGAAACTGGAAGTACTGGGTATTTCATCAGTTAGGTGAGAGCTGTAATGACTGATTTCTAAAGGAGATGGGAACTGTCACTCAGCACATAGGTGAGGTCGGGCACCATGGGCTTGGGAGCACTTCCATAACATCACAAGAGTCCACAGGTTGTGCCTGTGCTTGTTATTGTCCAGGACCCTGGTGCTCAGGGGCAGAAAGATGCCAGGAATGACAAAGAGTGCTCCAGGGAGTAGAAAAAGGGGGACACTTCACCAATTCTTTCCTTCCTTCCTCCCACTCTATAATTACTGATACATCCTATTCCATCCCTGAGCTCAAGTTAAAAAACTTAAAAAAAAAAATTAAAAACCAAACCTCATAAAATGTACCAAAATATGCTAGTGTATACCTAACAACTGTTTATGAACTTAATGGAAAAGCATATAAAAGCATGTTAAAGACTATTATTGTTCCTTTTAAAACTGATAAACTGTCTATGCTCTGCTTTAAGAAATAGATCATTTTTTAAAAGTTTACAAGTCCTGGGCCTCCCTGGTGGCGCAGTGGGTTAAGCAACGCACTATGAGGTAAACCGCAGCCACTGCAGCTTGAGTTCGATCCCTGCTGCCGGCCAGGGAGAGGACCCACATGGCGCAGCAGACCTCTCCTGCTGTGCCGGCTGCTCCCCTCAGCAGTGTACTTCCGTTGATCTGCCTGTTCTGCTCCCCGCTCTGTCTCTGGTGAATCCTCTCACCACCCCCCACACGTCTGGCCTGTACCCCAGTGCTTGTATGCATAAATAAATAAATCTTTAAAAAAAAAAGTTTACAAATCCTTAAACGTATGATCGAAGGAATATTCAATAATTTATTTTTCTGGCCTTTTCCCACAAAGCACGTTAGGCTTTCTCCAGTCCCAATGCCATGAGCCCAGCAGGCACTTATGCCAACGCTGCTGTTCATCAATTCTGTAGTTTGTCTTTCTCATGTTTAACTCAGCATTCCACATCTAACAGGTTTTACTAAATGTCCTCCAGGAGTGTCAGCTCCTTGTCAGCAAGGAGTTTATACAATATTTCTTTAGGGTTAGGCATCGTAATAATCCAAAATAAGGACCTTAAAAGTTTTATTGTAAAAAAACAGCTTTTGAAAATTTAAAGGAATAAGTTAGAAAAACAGAATGCTATCGTTTTAAGTAGAAGAAACAAAGAATCTACTTATCAAGTGATTTTTAAAATATAACAAAAGCAAATATAACAAAAACTAGCACAGATGAGTCATGGCGGGAACATACATATGTCACCAGGAGGTGCAGTTCAGGAGGTGCAGTTACTACTTAGAGGACTTGAAGAGAAGGTTAAAAGGAACAATACAAAGTCAAATTCTTAAACACAGCAGCACCTTGTGAGCCCACACTCAGAGATATTAATTAAGGTTTTATTCAAGTAAACCGAAGAGATTGTAAGTACTAAGAATGAAAAAAGTGCAGTAAAACTACCTCCACTAACACCTAGAGAGATTATTAGTGATTAGCTCAAATCGTGCACCGATCACGGAAATACTATCTTCATCAGAAAGCCTGGCAAACAGACTCGGGGTACCCAAGGATGGTCAAATTAAGTGCAGTGTGCCTCTGAGGAGTGTGTGGTATCAACCACTTTATAGGACAATTGCTAAAAATTCTTCATTGGCTCCCCACTGGCAGTAAAGTGACCTTTCCTTCATGTGGTCACTCAGTCCTGCATGGCCTGGGCACTGCCATACTCCAGCCTTCTCGCTACAGACTAGCCACCTTTATTTCTGAGCACACCACATCCTGTCCTGCCGCAGGGTGATTCCATCAGCCGCTCATTCTACCTGCAACTGTCTCATTCCTTCACTCCCTGCAGCATAGCAGGAAAATGCTCCATTTACCAGCAGGGCTAGGCTTCGGGAGGCCTGTAAAAGAAGGCACCAGACCTATTCTCACAAGTCAACGAAGCACCAGAAATGTCTATTTTCATTCTCTTTACAAAAGTAGTCTTGTTTTGAGTCTGAGAAGGAAGCACAAAAGGTAAATAAACTGCCTTAAGCCACGAGAAGCTGGTTACATTATTTAAAGGACTAAACAGGAGAAATCTGGTGAAAGAAGAAACACTGAAGACAAACGACTGTCCTGCCAGCCAAGCAGCACAGTGTTGTTCAGTAAACAAGGAAGAAAATGCAGACTAGGAAGGGCTGATCAGGTTAAAGGTAAACACCATGGATCATGGAACGGCTGGATAGAGAGTACAGATTGCAAATAATGGAAGCATTTATGTTTTCCTATTATGGATAAATGACAAATACAGACTCATCACTCAGCATTAGTGCACACATACACACAGGAATGTGTCTATTTTACAGAATGTGTCTTTGCTTTACCAAGGAGAAGGAAGGCAGATTAAGTGCACATAAACACCTGTTTTCGAAAATAGAGCTAAAAATCCAGCTCACAATCCCTATGGAAAAAAAAAAAAATTAAGTTTTAAGAATGAAACAAGGGGTCTCCCTGGTGGCGCTGCAGGTTGAACGCCACACTGTGAAGCATCCGCGACACAGCAGTGCAAGTTCGATCCCCGGCCAGGGAGGGGACCTGCATGGCACAGCAGACCTCTCTTGCCTTGCCTGCTGCTCCCCTCAGCAGTGTATTTCAGTAGATCCGCCTGTTCTGCTCCCCACTCTGTCTTTGGTGAATCCTCTCACCTCCCATGACTCTGACCTGTACCCCAGTTCTTATGTGCATAAATAAATAAATCTTAAAAAAAAAAAAAGAATGAAACAAAAACAATCTCACAATGTTTGACCACTAAAATTTATCAGTACAGTCACAAGAAAGGTACTTTGGCCTTTACTCAATGACTTCTTGCTTTCACTGTATACACTATTCTAGTTGTTTGGTTACCTGGCCAAATGTTTAGAAGAGAAGAGGAATGTTGCTATGGGAAGATACTCCAAAAGCCATGATAAGAGAACAGAAAGGCAAGTCAAAACAAAAAAATACTCAACCCAACTAAAAAAGGCAACAGTCTCAGGACAATACCAGATGAAAAAGAATACCCCCCTCAAAGAGGTTCCTGATAGCTGTGTTTTTAAAACGCTCAATATACAGTATTTAGTGGGAAGAGTATATTTTATCAAAATAAAATCCAAGTGTTTAGTATGTCACCTGACAACAGTTGCATATAACAGAGATATTAAGATACAAATTCAGCTGCAGTTTAACAAAAGAACAAGAAACCCAGATTTGAGGCATCTCAAACTTCTAAGAGAGCAAACAGCAGTGACAGCTCCTAGGCTGAAAGGTTTGCTTCTCCCTCCCTTTGTTAAAGCTTTTAAAAATAAAAGGGTAAAAGTTGCTCAATAATAAGAAAAGTTTTCTCATGGTTCTTAGTCTTCATCCAAATTATAGTTATGTATTGCCTAAAATTATCTCTATATAGTTTTGAAGAGCTAAATATAGAAAGATTTTGAAAAAAAAACAAGTTTTAAGAGATTTTACTTTAGACAGATGATTATGGAGTTCAAATTCAAATTCAGCTTTATGACAACTGTGGGAAGACAAGAAAAGGTATCTTTAGGCTATCTAAGAACATAAACTCCTTGAGAAAAGGTAAAGGTCTTTTAAAAAAAAATTATAGTAATAAAGATCAAAAGGAGAGAGGATAAGACAACGATAATGTTATTCTCAAAGCAATGACTTTCAAACCTTAATTTCTGAAGCCCTGACCTCGTCCATCCAAACTCCTAACCCACATCATTAGCTTCCTATAAGTGAGTATCTTGTCATCATCTTAAGCTAAATACCGGTTAAAAAGAATAAATTCCCCTCCCTCATCCCTAACCCCCTTTTTATGCCAAACCAGCTTCCTGCATGATTTCCCAGTCCTTGAAATCACAGATTCTTTCTACTGCTATCACAAGGATCCTAGTCCACGCTCTATTCATTTCACTTGGCTATAAAAGATTTCTTACTGGTGTATGTGCTTCTACTTTCTCCCTTTAAATTACTGTGCCTAAAGGGTGCTTGTAGGGTTAGAGCAATCAGGTCTTTCCATCCTCCCACCACTGTGATGATGGACACCTGCGGTGCTGCGAGCATTCCAGGGTGGGCATGCACAAGTGGGCGCACCTGAGTTGGACACGGGCTTAAATGGGCGTTGTCATGAGGATGCCAGGACCAACCAACAGACCAAAGAGCAGCAGTGAAAGTGAGAGCAGCAGAGAGAGAGAGAGAGAGAGAGAGAGAAGCAGCAGCCGAGAGGGTGAGATGTGCTGGGGGCTGGGAGGCCTGCCAGCCTCCCGGCCCCCCGGCACCCATGCCTGCCATGTACCTGATGCCACCTCTGATGTAGAGATCAGTAAGAGCATGAAAAGCCATCAAGGGCTCCAAGACTCCCCTTCCCTTGACCCATCTGCTAAGAACCATCCTGAACCTTGCTCCTGTGCCACCCTTCCTGGCCACTACAGTGCTTTAAAACCACCTTTTCATCTGTTACTCCTAACTTTAACAATTCTTCAGCGACAAAAAGACAAAGTTGCATGTGAGAGCCATGTGACTGACATTTAAGATTTGCAGAGACCATCTGGCTGGGACCTTCCTGCTCAGTGGGCACCTGCTTTGAGGTCACAGTTCAACCACTCAAGGTGCAGTACAGTCTGGCTACCAACGGCCTTTCTGATTCTGGGTTCCTTTAAGACACAGGAGGCTTGTGCTCCACTGTGGTAGTCTACCTGACTAGGAAACAGCAGTCCTCGATGCCTACACGCAGGCCATTCCCCTCGCCAAGCAGGCTCTCCACCTTTTAGGACACACTCTGCAATGTCAACAGAGAGAACTGAAAATCTTCTGTGGATCTTGAAGATTTCCATGCTACTTCTGAACTTGTTATCTGTGCCCGTAATTTGCACAGACTTCTTCGGATTGCTTAACAAATGAATAAACAAGCTGTACCTGTTTTCTCCACGATAAAATTGTAATAAAACTCACCACCTCCAATACCAGCAGCTATCACTTATTAAGTTATTAAGTTGTTGCCAAAGCATTTACCAGGAGCTTTATACATTATTACTATTACTCAAAAGCAACTATATATAGTAGCTATCTCTCGACTTTATACAGGAGTGGGGGTCAGAGAGATTAAGCAGGTTTTCTCAAATTAGAAATTTTATAGATTACAATTTGAGCTATCCAATGTGACAGACACTAGCCATATGTGGCTACTTAACTTTTAATTAAAGTAAACTTTCAACATTATTTAAATGGTAAAATCAAACAGATTCACCACACGGGTGTTGTTTCAAGTGACCAACAGTCGTGCTTGGTTAGTGGCTACCAGGAAAGTGCGGACAGAGTACTGCGCCACGGCCTAAGCTCTGCCGGATGGGGCTGCTCTGGCGCGTGCGGTGCCGGCTGCCACCAGCGCGTACCTGAAACACAGGCTTATGCTCGTCTAGGTAACAGCTGCTTCCTCACTGCCAGGAGCAAGAATCCCAGACAGAAACATAATCTAATTTCTCTATAAAAGTAAATAATATACTGTCAGATGAGGGCTCCCAGGAGGAACATTAAATACACCATCTTGTGTTTTTGTAACTCCCTAAGACTGTGAACTCTACCTTCTTCTCTTTTATCCATTCACCTTTCTTCTCCACCCCACCATACACAGGAATCCCACAAATACTTGTAAATAATAATTTACACAAGAAAATGCCTGATTTACCCTCTTTTTCCTAAGGAAAACACAGACGCTTTGAGAGAAGCTGCATCTTGTCCAAGGTCATAAAGCAGGAAAGCTGGCAGGAGTGGGTCTAGCACCCAGCTTCCATTCTTAATATGGGAGTTTTGCAAAAGACAGTCTAATTTGCCTATTCATTTGACTAAACTGCTCAACACTGAAGCAGAGGCCAATAAAGATAGGACTGAGAAGAAAGCTGACAATTCCTCTATTCCTCCTTTCTGCCTCTCACATTAGCCCTACAGCTGTGCTCCAGCTACAACCCGGGGCAATGTCAGGCTTGATGACACTAGATTTAGATAGGCCGCACAGCGCTTTCTCATCTATGTCCATAGCTCAGTGCTGAGTCTGATGTTCCCAGGATCTGGTAGAAGTGCTCCTGGACCAGGAAGAAGAGCCTAGCTGTATATCATGCACCTCTTTCTAAATAAGTGAGGAACAGCAAACAGGTCAGGGAGACAGAGTTCTAGAAGATGAAAAATGAAGGGCATCTGTGACATAAGTAAAACAAACCAACATGTAGAAATGTGATGTATTAGAGTATCTACTGATATTAATGCTGAGAATGTAAGCGTCAAGACGACAGGGACTCTGCTTCTTTGATGGGTGCTGTTAAAACACATAATTCTTTCTCTCTCTCTAGGGTGACAATGTTTTTTTGAAGTCTACCGAAAGAAGGTAAAGAATACATTTACCTTATTTTCTTCTAGAAATTTCAATTTTATGGAGACATCATTGCGCATTTTATCATATTTTTCCTTATGTGTCTGGAACAGATGCTGTGACTGCTCGATCTTTGGCAAAGTATTTGCATCACGTGGTCCTAGATTCAGTTCTTCCAAATCAGTGCGGTAAGCATCATACTCAATCCTAGAAAGAAGAGAGTAAGTGAAGCATACCACAGAAACAGTGAAACACATTCACAAGGTGACCTGGAAATACATAGCAGCCTCATATTATACATTAACGTATAATACTCATATTCTTATGCTTTTTAAATCTTTTTTTAAAAACTATTAGAGCTATTAACATAAGTTTAAGGGGGAGGAGTTGCTTCTTAATCTCATTAATTAGTTCTCCCAAAACATACCTTAAACTGATAAATTTAAGATCCAGCTTAAGGGCCTCCCTGGTGGCGCAGTGGGTTAAGCAACGCACCATGAAGCAAACCGCAGCCACTGCAGCTTGAGTTCGATCCCTGCTGCCGGCCAGGGAGGGGCCCCACATGGTGCAGTAGACCTCTCCTGCTGTGNCCGCTGCTCCCCTCAGCAGTGTACTTCTGTTGATCTGCCTGTTCTGCTCCCTGCTCTCTGTGGTGAATCCTCTCACCCCTCCCCCACACCTCTGTCCTGTACCCCAGTGCTTGAATGCATAAATAAATAAATCTTTAAAAAAAAAAAAAGAACCAGCTTAAAACCACAGTGTCAAAACCTAATGCCAACAAGATTCAACAGTAGTGAATCAAACCCCCATGCAAACTGGTTAATACTGGTGAAACAACAAATGCTTTAGAATGACAAAATGACTGGTAAGAGGAAGTTACACCTTGGTAGTCTAGGTCAGCAACACACAATAGAAACATAATGCAAGTCACATAAGTAAATTAAACTTTTCTAGTAGGCACATGAAATTAATAAAAACGAATTTCTCCTGCTTTGGTAATAACATTTTATTTTACCCAATACATCTAAAATATTAACACTGTAACAGGTAATCAATGTAAAAAAATTACTCACGAGCTACATTTACTTCTTTGAAATCCACTGTGTATCTTATACTTCCATCACAATTCAGAATAGCCACATTTTAAGTGTTCAACAGACACATATGGCTAGTGGCTACCAGCTCTGATGGATTTCTGTAACATTAGTATTTGAATGTGACAATGGCACCTACTATAGAGCACTTGCCAACCTTATGTCCCTTGCAAAAAAAAAAGCCTCTCTTTAATATTGTTCCACCACCATTAACTGCAATAGTTAACCCCACAGCCTCTATACTACTTCTTTCACAGCCCCTGTGTATGACAAGATTACCTTGCTTGTATTAGATTTGTGATTTTTCCGACAAGAAGCAAAGTGACCTCTAATTTAGTCAAAGCAAACAGCACAAAGTTCTAAATCTAAAGGTTTTTATTCAAGTATCTGTGGAACAATTCACATCTCCTGTTCTGGGAATCAAGAATATTTTAAATGATATAACATAAACTGTATTGCATATACAGTTCAACAACAAATACATCAAGTCCCTCAGACCAAGCCTAACTTATCAACAACTTATACTAATTTAGCCAACTTGATTTTTCAGGTTCAAAAGAAAATCATTCATTCTCTGATAAATTCATTCAATTAACAAATATTCAGTGTACACCCTCTATGTTCCAGACATGTGCCAGAAGAACAGATAAAGTTTATCCTAAAGAAGCTTACAGTTTAGAGGGAGGGAAGCTCTTAAGACAACTACAACAAAGTGAGAAAATGTAATCAAAATGAAAGGGGTGGGGGGGGGTTGATAAAGTCTGATGAGAATCAGGAGGAGAATTACCTTATTAGGTATCTGAAAGGCATCTCAAAACATAATTAGCACTAGAATTAAATTATAAAGGATGTTTACACTTACTAGGTGAACTGGGATAGGGAAATTGATAGAACATTCCAAGAAGAGAATAGTATGAACAAAGGGATAGATTTGTAAGATTCCATAAGACACATATGAAGTAATTTAGTATGGCAGAACTTAAAGTCAGAACACAGCAATGAAAGGAACTGAAGTCAGATAGGGAGGCAGTACTGAGATTAAACCAGGGCCTGAATGACCATGCTACTGATGTCTGATTTAATCCAGAAGGACAAATGATACGTAGCCATGGAAAAACACTATCCAAAAAATGACAAAATTCTATTTAGCATAGAAAGATGACTTTAGTGGCAGTGTAAGGAAATGAAGATGGACTGGAGTAAAAGATAAAGTGGAAGGAGGGAAACCTAAGAACACTTCTGTGCAAAAGAGGAACCAGTACATTTCATGGCAGTACAGACCCATGGCAGATAAAAAAGATTTAGGAGCAAGACTGACTTGGTAATGACAACAAGTTAGTTCACTCCCAGGAGTTCTGCAGCCAAACTGAATGACCACTCTTTTATTTAATGCTTGAGCTAATTCTTTATCTCTTTTTGCTTTAGTTTTTCATCTATAAATAGGAATGAATAATCTCCACCAGAACTTCACATATATTAATTCATAAGACACGTGGTAATAACTAGCATCTTTACAGTGCTTATTATTATGGCCAACTAATAGCAGACAATAAAAAATTAAATACAAAAAGAAACTAAAGAGGCAAAAGAGTGAAACAAAAACAAATAATAGTATATGTGATTTAATGTAAAGACATACATATTTCCGTAGCCTTTGAGCACATTTCTAAACAACAGGGATTAAGTTAAACATAACCCAAGTTTTAATACTGACTACACATCCCTAAAGACTTCCCTAAGAGTTTCTCTAATATTGCTCATTACCACCAGGAAGAGAGGTACAGTACGTTTTCAAAATGCCAGTCTGAACTGAGTTCATGCTAACAGAGTCAGTGACAGGTGGCTACATTATGGCCTATGTCAAACTCCTAGAGAACAGGTGTCCACATCTGAAAAGTGTTGACCACAACTGACTCCCTTGTTTGGTGTTGCTGTAGAGAAGTGCTGAATGAGCTGTTTTAAGATTTTCTATACATGAAGCACCAGAAGTCTAGGAAATACTTGGACACAATGAATAATAGGGAGCATTAAAAGGCCACCCAGACATTTGCCTAAATTGCCACTTTTTTGTGCTGATCAAATGGATGACCTTTACCCCAAGGGTCAGTAAATTCTGGTTTTGACAGAGAAGAAAAGTCAGCTACTGAAGAACTTTTAATCTGGGATACTTTTTGAATGTTACTCCTGAGAAGGTAATGTTACATAAACCTGTATGTTGCAGAAGTTCAGATCTTATGTAACACTATACTTTAAGTCAAATTCATAATGATAAGATGTGACATTATTATTTTTTAATAATTGGATGTGAAAATATGAGATTAACCCAATTTAAGCTTACGGTCTACTGATCAAAAGTAGCGGGTTGGGAGCCATGGCTCCATCATGGCTCTGAAAATGACTCCAAGTGAGCAAAACAATTAAGCCTCTAGAGGGTTCTTGTTCTCTTCTACAAATTAAATATAAAATGTTGTGGATGAAGAATGGTCTATCTAACAAATCTGTCTTTGTTTAATACAGGTTGGTATTTTTAAAAGGTAATAAGAAAAAGGTAAAAGAGAAAAGGTATTACATAACTAAAATAAATATCATATTTTAAAATAACTGTACTAAAATGTTTTAGTAGCTAAAATATTTTGGGATAGGTGGACAATTACAAAATAGAGAAACAGAAACTAGACTCAAGTAGTTCTTAACTGAAATGTGATAGAGGGTAATTTTAGAACAAAAGAAATTTCATCTTTAAAACCTCATAAATATTAAAATAATCTGGAAGGGAGGGAACAAAAAAATACAACATACTGAAAGACCAGAACATAAGAATGCTTAAAAGGATCAAGGAGCGAAAAGGAAGAATATTCATTATGAACAAATTAGGACAGTATGAATAAGTAACAGACAGCTCTGGAAAAGAACTCAATATAATTTATAGAATGAAAAATATACATAATATATCCCTTTAAAAATATAGACAATGCCCATAAAAGGATTTTTCACAAAAGGATTTAAATTGAAACTGGGAAACAATTACTGGGAATGTAATAAGGGTTACCCTATTGATAGATTTCTTCTGTTTCTTTTTTTCTACCTTCTAATTTTAATACCATGTAAGTAAATAACTCAAGAAACAAAGTGAAAAACCACTTCCAAATCCTAAAGAAGGTACACAGTCCCATCTCCATCCTTCTCCCACCAGACAACCACAGCTAGCTGTCTCAGCCAAGTAAGAGTCTCCAATGTTAATGCGCAGCTGAAAATTCCAGACGCAGCACAGGACAGAAGTATCTCTTCTCGTCGAAGATCAAAAGCTAACTTTGGAAGTGATTTGGGCTTTTACTCATGTAAGGCATAAAGAAATATATACTTAAGAATAAGCACTCGATTGCAAAAAGATGCGATGACTTTAGAGTTCCCACAGGCATTTCTCACATCATTAAACTAGGGCAACAGGCCAAAAAAGTGAAGTTATACTTCTAAAAGGTAAAGTTTACACTTATCTTGAAATATGCTATCAAAAGTGTAGCAGAAAATAAGGATTCTCAGCGTTCAGCGGGAAAAACTCAAAGGAAATTAAAATGAGTGAGGGAAAAACTGGGTCTGAAATCAAAAGTGGAAAAGTGCTATGCTGGGTCTGCTACTTCTTAAGTATATTAATATGCACTTTATTTACCTAACAGGACAGTTATGAGACAGAAAAACTGCTCTCCGTGTGTGCATAAAATGTATAAGAACACTGCATTGTAAACAGTTACGAAAATACAAGACAGATACTGTATGTAAAAGGTAAAGCTGAGATAATTTGAAGGCTGGCTATAATCTGGATAAATGGAAGATAAAGGAGTTGGTATTCTCAACATAAACAAAATCATGGATGTAGAACTGAGTTTATACCTTCAGAGAAATTGAAACCACGAGTCTGGCTATTGAAGAAGCAGTGTAACTGCTTATAGTGGGAAAAGGTAAAGAGAAAAATAACGTAAAAAGGTAACTTTAGGCTAGATTATCAAGGTCATCTAGTATCTCCCTGGTAGAACACGAGGCACTACTTTTTTCAAGAAAGCTGGGGCTGGGCCATCCTCCACCTCCCGTTCCCCAGCAGGCGGGCTTTACACACAAGCTCAGTGCTCAGTCAGACACACTCAGGCAGCGGTGCTAGCACAAGTACTGGAGATACTAAGCATCAGGGTTCCCCTCAGTTTCCTGAGAGATTATCTTGGCTTTGGTTCTTGTCTGTTCTAGAATCTGTTCTTATGCCTTTCTTTTAGTTCGGTGGGCTATCCCACAAACTTTTAATACATTCTTTTTCTGCCCATATTGATCAGAGTTGTCTGCAACCAAATCCCGTAACTGAGTGAGTTACTGTCTGTAGGATAACACAGTGAAAATGTATACCTACCTGGCATTTTCATACTGTTTCACAGTCATTAATGTATCTTCAATTGTTTTATTCACCAAAGTGTTCACACTGGCGATGAAAAAATTAATGGCCCCAAGAAGAGTCTCTCCATTTTTAGCCAGCAGCTTCTGTGTATCTGCATTGTAGCCAAATTCTTCCTAAAACAAAGAAGTCACCTTAATTTACCCTGTAATAAACTAGTAAAAGAGACTAAAAAAATTCTCAAACACACCACTAGTGGAAAGATACTTGATTTAAAAAATCTAGGTATAGAATTTTGTTTCTTTCAATCTTTAAATAGATGTGCATCTGAATCACAACTAGATATGCAGTTAATGAAAAAAGTCTAGTAGGCTAAAATTGTCATTAGCTCAAATGTATACAGAAAATCAAATAATTTTAAAAGGTTGAACTACTCTGTACTATAAACTTTGTTTCTATTATATTGTAAGCACAGCTGTTAGGAAGAAAAATATAGCAGATTATTAATCAGTGAAACTATAACTTTCACAACCAAATTAGGTAACAATTGACTAAAACTTTCAGACATAAAACAAATGGCAATTTTTGGTGTTTTGATGGAATCTCTTCAAAGTATAAATATTAACTATACACATTTCTTTGTAAACTTAGTGACCGGCTGACAACCAAGTTCAGGTCTATCTAAGCACAGAGCTGAGGAAAGATCACTCAACACCAGCTTTAGTTCATTTTCTCTGAATAAACTGAGTCTTGAATTAGCCAGCATTCTGTATCTCCTTCAGATATGGCAAGAACTCACTCTAAACTTTCAGCAGGGAAAGCCTTTTTGTTCAAGTTTGAACAGTTAATTATCAGGAACATATCTGACCTAATAAAACATTTCTAAGATGTGTTATTAAATACAAGTTCTGAAGTTTGTTATAAAACACTTTCATTTTAGTTGAAACAAATTTAATATCAAGTTAACTAGAACCTTAAGGAAAGGCAAATTTAATGCTATAATTAAATTTCTAAGTGTTAAAATACTCAATAATTCAATAAATATCAGAAGTAAAATCATCTTTATTATGCTAAAAGCATTTTTCATTTAAGAGGTGTTCCATAACTACTCTGGACTCCGTTTTCAAAATATTAGACCCTGATTGGCAAATACTGGCAGATATAGGATTACATAAAAGGAATATCAATCAGTGTATGTAAAAACTAAATGAAGGCAGGACAGCTAAAGATCTTTGGCATTAAGTTTTTACAATCTAAGTTACATGCTAAAGACTAAAGAAATGTTAGTGGAAATAGAAAAAAAACACAGAAAAAAGGTCTTACAACTTTCAGAAAATGTTCATGCAACACATACTACTTTGGTATCATTAAGAAGTAAAGGTAAAAAAAAATAGTCAACACAAATGAAGACAAATATGAAAGTTGAAATGGATATAAAAATCACAGCTTATGAAAAGGAAACCTTTCTACTCACTGTATAACCAAGTATATATCATTACATCATATCCCTGTAACACTGCTCATTTCTAAGAGTTCTCAATACCCACAATTCCACATTATTAACTTTGCAAATGTCAGCCTCAGGGTAATCTATACAATTTAGACGGCTCATTTGCTAAAAACAAAGAAAGAAAAATCTAGAATAAGCTGAAATAGTAGATTGAAGTAGCAGAACTTGGAAGCCTACATTAACAAGTGAGAAAAACAGGCCTAAACTCAAAGCAGGAAGGAGGAACGTTGACACTGCTCTGTTTCATGAATGTAATCTCACCTACAATTCTGTGAAGAAAATGTGTACAAAACTTAAGCTCTTTATGTATAATCTGAAAACTGGCTAGAATTAAAAGCTTTTAATTATAAATATAAAAGACAGTAGTGAAAGATAAAACACAACTGGGACACTAGAAAGAAATTAACATACTTTTGTCATGTATGAACTGCAAATAAATATGCTGAAAAGAAGACAAAACATGACACCTAAACTTGATTTAGTTGATAAATAATTTTAGTAATCTCCGTTGGACGGGGCATTTTATACATTATTATCAACTGCCTTAGCAATTATAAATAAACTAAAAATAAAATAATTAAAGGGTATATACATCAAGAACTGGGCTATAGATGTAACTGCCACAGAACAAGGAAGGCAACATAGTTCCCAGACTGAAAAATTTTGCAGGCTGGTGTGAGAGATTCTAATTACAAGGGAAAACTGGACAGCTCCTCTACAACGGAGGTAAGGAAGCATATGCCTGGAAACAGGCTACCACTTAGGGCACAGTACTACCAGGCCCTGCAATTAAGGGCAATGGAAAACTACAACAATCCGTTTCAGGCAGGACTACCAATGGCCTAGACTTTTAGGAATAAAAATTGAGTCATCTACCAGACAAAAATGCATGGCAGGTTAAGATGCAGATTCTGTGCAATATGGAATGAACAGTGGAAGGAAGACAGCTATAAATACCAGCTATGATCATGTGGCCATCTGCAGAAATGAGGCCTATAAATGTCAAGTGTATGTCTTCTTTATCCTTATTCTGTCATGAATGTGTATCTCTGTGTAAAGCAAATATTGTTTTCTTCCTTCTGTATCCTAGTAATATGTTGACATTGTAATTCTTAGGAATTGTTAATTTTACATCAAGTATTTAAGTTCTAGAGTATCAAGAAAGAAAGTGAACATCATTCGAAAACCTTTGTGTTCTTCTCCCGTGTCTGTCTGCGCAGGGTAGCTGTGTCATCAGGTGGACGTCTGTTACTGACTTTATCTGGAGGTTCAGGATGGTTTATGGAGATGTGCATAATGCTAAGCTGGCAAAGGGCTGACTGACGGTTAACTTGTCAACTTGACTAGACCATGCTATCTAGTTGGTCAAACACCAGTATGGAAACGATCATGACGGTACAGACTTTGCTGATGTGATTAAATTTGCAATGATAAATATTGCAGATGTTTTAAAATTGACTTTAATGTGCTTATTCTCCACAATGTGGGTGGGCCTTGTCAAATCAGCTGTAGGCCTTAAAAAACAAAGACTGGCCTGCCCTGCACAAGAAGGGCTCAAGATGCAATTCTCCAACGACCCTCATCTCTGACGGGCCCCCCTGCAGGTTTTCAATGAGCTCATGAGCTCATTTCTTAAAATCAGTCTCTATTTGTCTACACAGCCTGTTGGTTCTGTTTCTCTGAAGAGTTTTGATTCATAAAATGCCATTTCCTTTCTATTCTAAAAAAGATAATGCTATTCACTGACTCTTGAATTAAAGAAAATTCTTCTATAGTATCATCTGAGGACTCACAGCCTGACATTTCACATATATTACCAACTCTGCCAATTTAAGATTTTACAGAGCCATCTCTCTGCAATTTTGTTCTGATTTGTCTAGTAACGATGAAATGTCTTCCTCTAGTATTGACTTCTCTTTGCCATTATGGGCAGAAAATGAAAAATTCTAAATTCTCTGCTGTGTTGCATGAACATTAAAAAAAAAGGAAAGACTGGGCCTCCCTGGTGGCGCAGTGGGTTAAGCAACGCACTATGAAGCAAACCGCAGCCACTGCAGCACCAGTTCAATCCCTGCCGCCGGCCAAGGAGGGGACCCACATGGCGCAGCAGACCTCTCCTGCTTCGCCTGCTGCTGCCCTCAGCAGTGTGTTTCAGTCTGCCTGTTCTGCTCCCCACTCTGTCTCTAGTGAATCCTCTCACCTCCCTGGACTCTGGCCTGTACCCCAGCTCTTGTATGCATAAATAAATAATTCTTATAAAAAAAAAAAAAAGGAAAGACTACAGAAATGGTTTCTACAGATTGTTTTTTGCAACAAACGAAAAGTACTTTACTACTCTATCATTCTTCTAAGACAATACCATCATTTTTTTGTTTTTTCAAGATTTAAAATTTTTTTGTTTATGTATACAAGAACTGAGGCTTAGGCCAGAGGTACAGAGGGTGAGAGGATTCACCAGAGACAGCATGGGGAGCAGAACAGGCAGCTTGACTGAAGTACACGGCTGAGGGGAGCAGTGGGTGAGACAGGAGAAGTCTGCTAAGTCAGTGGGGTAGCTCCCTGGTGGGTTTTTGAACTCATGCCACAGTGGCTTGTAAGAGCTTGATAGCACTGAGGCTTACCCCTGCGCCATCAGGGAGGCCCTTATTTTCTTTTTATCTTAGTCATTTTTAACACTGTTGGAGATAACTAAAGTAATGATGACTATAATTCCTAAAATAATAAAACCACAAAATATTTTAAAATACAAAAATAACCCCTAAGGTAAAAATAATAAATTTTATTCTATTATAAAAGTAAATTTTCTCTAAGAAAAACCTCAAAGACACAAAATAGCAATCTTTAACAAAAACTTAGATATGCTCAAACAAGGGTCCTCCCTGGTGGCACAAGGTGTTAAGTCACAGACTTATAAAGATACTGGCAGCCACTGCAGCAAGAGTTCGATCCCCCACCAGGCAGCTGACACACATGGCCCAGCAGACCTCTCCTGTCTCACCCACTACTCCCCTGAGCAGTGTATTTCAGTCAGTCTGCCTATTTTGGTCCCCATTCTGTCTCTGGTGAATCTTCTCACCCATGCATGCCTGGCCTGTGCCCCAGTTCTTGTATACATTTTTTTTTTTTTTAAAACAAATGTTCAAACAAGAGACTCAAAAATGAAAATGAGGTCCAATGGACTTGAATACTGAGGATTAATCTCTTAGTTCTATATTAATAACAAAAAAAGATTTCATATACATAAAAAAGATCGTAAAAGTACGTGCTGGCTAAGACCATCTGGGCATTAGATGAGTTACTGCACATACAAACCATCTGGCTATCTGGCATGTAGTGAAAGTCCCAGTGGTGTTAACTACTGTAACTCGCAGGGGATACCGAGTGCAGCACCACTGACAACACACTGCAGTACCTCCTAATGCCCTACACATTGGCATCTCTGCCCCATCGCGCCACTGTGGGGAGTCTTCTCCAGGTCACAGACCCTCTAATTTCACTAAGAGAGCAAGAGATTATGGAGAAATATAGCCATTGATAATTCCAGTTCTACTTCAGTACTGGGCCTCACCATCTTCAAGGATAAGACGAGGGTAACACTGTGTTGGCAGTGTTGTTAAATTATATAATGGCTATACAGCATTCAAGCCATTGTGCTGAGACTGTGGACATGCAATAATTGCAATTGTTATGATTATTTAGCTTAGATTATTAGATTAGATTAGTTCTAATATTAGAACTAATATTAGATTAGGATTAGTTCTCTATTTGGCTAATGACTCAGTAAGAAGTAAGTCTCACTATTTTTCATTCTTTATGACATATATCATCTCCAGCTAAACCCTCTTTATCCAAGAGTCTACATATTATCAAAGTTATCCAATGCTTTAAATTAGTAAACTCAAGTTTGAGGTCTGTAGGTAAAGAATTTCTGTACCTTTTGGATGCAGGTTAAAAAAAAAAGACATCAATGGAGTCACTTAAAATATCATAAGAAAACTTATAGAAATCCTTTGCTGAAAGTTTATAGAAATATACACAGAAAAATATTTTCATTGTAAAATTCATGATTTATATTAAAAATTTCAGTAAAGGTATCATCATGAATACAGTTTGTTCAAGATACACTTAAGAGGCTAGATGAGCTATTTTCAATAGGTATTGGGATTTACTTTTTACTCATGCCCAACTGTGCATAGCCACAAATCTACGCTCAGACGGACTAAGAACTCCTTTTCCTTTCCTTTAACAAGCTGCCTTCTCCTGAAACCTCCAGCTGACATCATCTCTATTCTAACAGCCACTTGGGCCTTCTCAAAAATTCTAATACCTTCAAGGAACTCTTCAAAATTTCAATTTATTAGGATTTTAGCAAATCAGAACTGTAATAAATAACCTCTTAGAATACTTCTGTCACTATCCTCCTCCCCGCACTTCCCAATAGTTACTGGTTACTAATAAAATAGTAATAGTTACTTGAAATAATCTTACATGGAGTTCTAGTGACTTCAAACTCAGGTCAGCGAATGCATCTCCAAGTTGCCTTTGGGTATGCACCATCTGGAAAAGCTGGGTTGACAATGTCTGAGCAAGTCTTAGAATATTTTCATATTTTTTCTTGTTATCTCTTAATACATCAATCTGAGCTTCAAGTTCAAGGTCCACAGTTCTTGAGCCACGGCCTAGCTTCTCAGAGATAATTTGTCGAGTACACTGAAAGTAGAAAGAAAGATATACTTTGTTTAGGAAGAAAAAAATAAAACAGGATTCTAAAGTACAAATGCTGGAGCATGTGCTATATTATGTTTTGGCTTCAAACAAACCTACCAAATCGTCAGTCTCCTCAGAAGTTCATCTGGACTCACAAAGTGAACTGACCAGGTATGTCTAGTGACGATCACTTATCAGAGAAAGCTTTAATGCTTACCAACCTAATTTACATACTGCAGATGAGCTCTTTCCTAATTATCATTTTCAAGCTTAATGCACTTGGACTGATTATTTAAAATAATAAATGTACTTGGCATTGATCAAAAGCAATACTACACTATTAATATAGGAATTATAAGAACACCAAAATTCTACTACTCTCTTATTGGTTCAAATGCTTTTTCCTTTCTGTTTTTCTCTTAAATAACTGTATGTGTATAGCAGATGAATGAAGAGTAGGAAGAAAAGGATGAAGAGGAAAGAGGGATGGAAAAGGGGCTGAAAGAGATAAAGGGAGTGGAGGCCAGGGAGGGAAAGGGGGGACAGAGAGAGCGTGAGAGATAAAGTGTGAGAGAGAGAGACTGACTGAGATTGAGATTGATTGGCTAAAAATACTTGAAGTCTTCTTTTACTTTTACCCAGGTAGATACTGTATTGTTACTCTATTCTGTCCCAGAAACAAGGATACAAGCACTTAAATTCTTTTTTAAAAGTACCTGATTTCAAAGTACATAGATGTAAACTTAGTAATTTTTGTTAAAAATAAAAAATAAGCAACTTCATCACCCAATAATACATTTTTAAGATAACCACTTACGGATACTAATAGATTTCTCATCATTTAAAATTAATAAATATATTCTCTGAAAATAGTAAATGCAATTTTTAAAATTTGAAAATTTGCTACGTTAATTATTCTCTCAAAGTCTGGTTACATAATTAGTACTTGGTGTGACACTTAAAATAGTAGATGAAATAAAACATTAATTTCCTCTTCTTTTAACCCTACTAATATTACAAAACTACTCTAGGTAGTTTGACAGGGAGACTATAGGCTCCCCCTTAAGTATATAACCGCAAATAGTACCTTTAAACTACACCTGAGGGTGGGTGGCGAGGGGGAGAGGAGCACAACGGACCGTGAGGGGGTCGTGGGTACTCTGGCGGTGGCAGAGCCACAACGCTCACACCTAAGGGGAGAGCTTCTTCGACAAAATGTTAACAGCGATGTAAAACAACGGTTCATCATTATTAAAAAAACAACATGAAACATTTACTATCCTGAATATTTCTTTTCCATGAGTAAATGTCTTGAGGTGCTTCTGCGTCAACACACATAAACCTGTATTTAACCTTTAGTATTAACATATTACATGCTATTTATGCATTTTTCTGTTTAAAGTTGAAATAAATATGCTATCACATTCTCTATTAATCAACAATCTTTAAGACTAAACATTTTTTATGAAGGCATTCTTTTTAAGAAATTCTTAGAAAATGATAGGAAAGGTGAGAGGTCAAACTCACAGAAGGGTAATACAACTGTTACTGTGGAAAATATAAACCCTCCTAGAAGATAAAAATTGTATCAGAAGTTTACTTATATGTGTCATGATTTTAATGAGAAAAATATCAGCAAGAAACATCTGAAATGTTATCATGATAAAGGAGATAATGCCACTTATTCCAACTTCTCACCAGTATTTGCCCTATGCAATATTATCAGAGATACCCTCTCTATTCTCATGCCAAAGCATATGGTACATTCCATAGCAACCCAATATAAAGTCCGCTGAAATTCAAGGAGTCAGAAATTGACTGCGTTTGGGATACTGGGCAAAATGAAAGAAATGGCTACTGCAATCTGAGTGACCATTTTTTTCCCCACAGAAATAATGGTTACAAGTAGACAGTAGGATTTAAGTTTAAAGAGGAAAGATTTTTCTTGCCAGGAAGCTATGGCAGTAGTAAGATTAAGATGATGTTTATTGTAAGGTATATTAAGATAAATCTGCACCTTTAAAGCAAGTTTTAAACTGACGTTACAGTTGATATTCCAATACAGAAAACATACTTTTTTTTAAAAATTGAATTATTTATGCATAAAAGAGCTGGGGTATAGCGGTATGGGGGAGAGTAGCAGGAATAGTGAAAGGATTCACCAGAGACTGAGTGGGGAGCAGAGCAGGCAGATTGACTGAAATACACTGCTGAGGGGAGCAGCGGGCGAGACAGGAGATGTCTGCTGTGCCATGTGGGTCAGCTCCCTGGCAGTGGCTGCCAACAGCTTCATAGTGCTGAAACTTAACCCCTTGCTCCACCAGGGAGGCCTGACAACATATATTCTGAATGAATAATGAAAGTAATCTGGGAGTGAGAGCACTATAGATAGCCTATGTGTAACTTTGCAGAGAAAGCAGTTGTGGAAAAACCAAGTTGCTAGTCATTTCTCCACTCATCAGAGCAACTTTCTCATGTAATCACTGAAGAGCAGGTTTTAATTTAAACTGCTTTCCAGTATATACTGAAATTAAAATGCAAAATAGGAGGCTGGTAAATATTATTAAGCAAGTCTAAAATACAAGAGAATTAAGGATCTCAGTTCTCTACCCTTTTTCAAAATCCCTGAGAACGCAGTTTACAAGGAGCTGCTGGTCTTGGTCTTACTCAGTTTTCCATTGGTAAGAATTAAGAATTCATTTTAAAGGTCACAAATGGCCGGAAGTAGCAAAAGTAAATTATTGTTCTATGGAATCCTCTTCTTGGGGGAGGTAGATGAAATAAAGTGGTAACATATGAAATACTATAAATCATCACCATGCAAGTTCATGAATTTATAAGATAATTGCTATGTACTCAGAGTGTATAAATAGCCCCAGGAACTTTTTCTGTAATACCAAAAAGTAAATAGACATTTAAGTACAAGGAAGAGTTCACAGGAACAACTGACAGAGATTAAAAGAATTATTAAATGTGAAGGACAGGAGAGAAACATAAAAGAAAATATTAAAAACCGAACTGGGGAAATAGGTCAAGCAGTAAATGACTAAGGTAATACGACAAGAAAAACAGGAATGGAAGTTTAAATGATACTCGTTAAAGACAACACAAATTAACTTGATAAGGGTGTGAATACTGATGGTAAATTCTCAAGTATTTTAAAAAGTCATTTAAAATGTTTTCGGAATCATGCCAAACGTTACCAAAGACTGAAACCAAAACTTTTCCTAAAATAAATAAATACAAAAAAATATATCTATGGTCTTCAATTCTACAAAAAGAAAATACAGAAACAAACATAAAGAAGAGATAAACTGGTGATCATTATAAATATTTCCACAGATAAATAAAGAAAACTAACATTTTTTGTATTCAGAATCTGTGAATGAAATCAGGAAGATTAGAATATTAAAGAAGATGGGTTCAAGGTCTAAACTTAAAATGGCTCTTATTACATATATGTAATGTAATATGGTCTTAATCACCAGATTGATCTTAGAACCAAAATTTATAACCAATACAGGAAGTACTACATATATTTTTTGAAGAAAAATCTTAAGGTACTTGCTCCAGAATAGAAAAAGTCAACAAAATTAAAGGTAATATTCATTAAGGAATTGAACTATATGGAAAAGAAAATCGGTCATAGCCAGAATCAAGCTACTCAACAGTTGAAAGGATAATGAGCACAGTCCTAAATAACAAAACCAGAATTAAAACTTGGATTATATAGATGATGATGATGAATGTTCAGGATTAGCTCTCAATCTGGACTGAAAAGGTCAAAAAGCCACCATAACAGAGTTACATAGACCCAATACTGTCACAATAACTCTGAGTTTGTTTTATTTGAGGTCTATGTCAGTCCAGATATATTAGGCTACAAAACCCCATAAAATCATGAAGGTTAGAACTTTTTTTTCTTTTGACTTAAGACTGAATTATCCAAATTAAGCTCTGAAGAAAAAAGTTCTCAGTTAAAGCAAAGTGGTTACTCTGGGAAGAATGATAGCTCCTTCACACAGATTTGTGCCATGTGCACAAACAACATTTTAGAGATCAGTCATGCTCATTAACTTGTACTTTAAGAAATATATGACATACAATCAAGAATGTACATGTTAATATGAGGCTAAATGTGAAATCTTAGTAATTCAACTGAGCTTATTTAGAGATAAGAAAAGGAATAGATCAGAAAATACAAATATAAGGAAAAAACATAAGAAATGTGGAAAATATGAAGTAACACGAGAAGAAGGCTCAAATGGACAAAAGTTTAAACTTTGTAATTGTTAGGATTTGGTTCAGAATTAAGACCTGTATTAGTTAGGTTCAAAATGTAAGCACACAGCATATTACTAGTTAGAAGCAAATTCCGTGAATAAATGAACAAAGGCATAGCTAAATAAATACAGTTAAGTAAATGAATGTAGAATCATCTGGTAATGAAAGATAAGCAAGTGAAATGACAAGAAACATGAAGGGAAATCCCAACTAGACAAGTATGGCCTCATGAACGAAGTTATAAAAGGGAGAGAGAAAGCAAGGTTTATTTAGGAAATGCCTGGGTATTTTGGTATGGATCACTGGCTCCAGGGGTGGAAGAGAACAGCTGGAACGATGAGGTCAGATTCACACCATTTAAATGGGAAGTGAATAAACACTTTTAAGCAAGAGTGACCACATTAGGCAGAACAGAATATGTAGTGTACGAGAGTTTGTTAAAAAGCTATTACACTACTGTATGAGAGAAATAAATATGAAGTGGCTGTGAAATAAATATGAAGTGGCAGAGAAATAAATATGAAGTGACTAGGACTGAGAAAAGGGGTAAAGGCAGAATATTAAAGAATAAAGACAATAAATGAATGAAGCAGAATCCATTTAATAACTGGCTTGATATGTGGAATCAGGGAGAAGGCGGATTAGAAATTTGAATATTTGTGTCAACTGTTGTGATATGAGGGAATACAAAAGAAAGAACATGGAACGAAAGAACCCTTATCTTGAGAAGGTGCAATGATGAAACAGAATGTCCTGAAGAGAATGGTTAGGGCGGGGTCACATTCTGATGACAACATCAGCATTTCTCAGATTCTACATTGACACAAGCTAAATTTTTGAAAGACTAGTGAGCACATTTCAGAGCACTTTTACCATCTTAAGAAAACCTATATTTTTGTAGTGGATTCCAAATATTTATAAAGTACTAACTGAAAAAATAAATCTACTTCTTTGAGAAGACACAAGGAGGACACACACTATATAAAAATATGACAAGTCCTAATTTACAAAGCACTTGACCCACCAGCTCATAAATATTAGAGTGCAAAATGGTTATATTCCAACCTGAGCTGCTAGGGCTTTTATCCATTCAACTATTCCACAAAGCCTGTCATGTCGTTGTTAGGATTTAAAGGTACTAGATGGATTTGGGGCTTGAGCTATTTTTTTTTTTAAAAGATTTATTTATTTATGCATATAAGCACTGGGGTACAGGCCAGAGGTGTGGGGGTGGTGAGAGGATTCACCACAGAGAGCAGGGAGCAGAACAGGCAGAACAACTGAAGTACACTGCTGAGGGGAGCAGCAGGCACAGCAGGAGAGGTCTGCTGTGCCATGTGGGGCCCCTCCCTGGCTGGCAGCAGGGATCGAACTCGTGCTGCAGTGGCTGTGGTTTGCTTCATAGAGTGTTGCTTAACCCACTGCGCCACCAGGGAGGCCCCAAGGCTTGAGCTATTTTTAACATACATCAAATAGAGATTAATTTGTTTGTTTTACAGAGGGCATAAGAAAAATAAACACCAATTATTCTGAAGCAATGTGATTAACAATGTTAATAAACTTAATCAGAAAATTCCAAATTCTAGAAACCAAATGCTCCCCTTCTGATATTTAGTTGCTATAAAAATGTCAAAAAGAGGAAGGGGGGACAAAATATCTATAACCTTTCCACAGCTAAATGCATTTCAAGGAAATACATCAATAATTCAACTGAGTGTTCTCTATCAATTAAAATGCATTTTATAGTTTTCTTACACGCTTTTGCTACTGTTTCAACTACATTTAAGCAATAATAAAACAAAATACTTCATTTTTATTCTATTTTTATGTTTAGATGGCATCATTCTCTCCTATATATTCATATGATTACAATATAATAATTTGAATAATATATGAATGAAAACTGTTAGAGCCAGTTAGGGTGGAAATGTTAAATTACAAACCTTGTAGGTGTTTAGACTCCATTTTCTAACAAGTTCTAACTTTTCCATTGCAGGATTTTTAATTTCATCTGCTAGAATAACTGGTCCACTTTTTGTCTGTGTTTTCTGGCCACCTGCGTGATCATAACAAAAGTTAAAAACAAACCAGATCAAGACAACAAGTAGGGAGAGAAAACAAAACTAGATGTTCCTAAATTGAATGGCTCATGCATTTCTAAACTAAGAACGTTCTGAAAGGTGAAGGAATACAGCTTCCTGGGATTACTGAGAATAATCTCTCAGTCACTTCAAAATTATTTCTGTCTATTAAACACAAATGCCCTGTAATTTGTCTTCTTTGGTCTTAAAAAAAGATGCTGAATTCTGCTTTCCATTCTATGTTATTCACTTCAAGAGAAAAAAATTTCCACAACTAATCTTACAACCTAATGATCCTAAAAACACTTTGTCAGTAAAAATCTGGAAGGCTATGTCCTCCCCCTTGCTGCCCTTCTTCCACTGTGCTATGAGGAATGGGGCAACAACAGCATACTAACTCTGACTTTGGAGGTTTTAGTGATATAATTCAAATTTCAACACTCATTAAAAATATCTTACCACCAGTATGAAGGGTTAGGTTAAAATAAGGCCTGTATTATACCTCCTTTTTTTAAAGGGACCCCCCAATCTATAATTAATAAAGGCAGTTAAAAGTCTGATAAGGTATTGCTCCAACTATGAAATTGAACATAAAAGCTAATCTGTTCCTATAGTGCACTGTTTCTCATATAAGGAAATGTTTAATAAGTATTTATATACTAGTGAGTTAGGGTAAAAACTTTATAATTTAAGTAGAACAATAAAATAAGGAGAAAAGAAAAAGGTTTTCAAAATGGTTTTTAAAGCAAGGTTCCGCAAAAATTCTTCTCTCATTTACTCTTAGGCCAACATTTACCATAGTTTACACAATCTATTATTAAGAATGGTGTACAAAATCAAACAAATATTTACAAAATTTTCATAGAAACAAAATACAAAATATATTTCATATTAAAAGAAATTTGGAATTAAATTATTTTCCTGTCATTCTATTTAGGTGTAGGGAAATTCAATGCATAGAAATAGACTTTCCCCAAGAAGCTTGCATTGGACATAACTGGTAAATAATATTTTGTTGTAATCTTCAAACTACTTATAAGGTGAGACTGAAAACAGCAAGCACAACCTTTTCCACTTGACCCATTCCAAATAATGAACAACCTAGTTGCTCAAGGCATTTTTTTTTTTTTTTAACTGAAAACAGAGGGTAGAGCTGCAAAGCTGAGAGTTTAGGACAAAATAAGGAAATCTATGCTTTTTCAGAGCAAGGAGAGGATGCTTTTAAATGTCTCAAATTTTCAATTTAACCTTTGTGAATTAAATTATAGGTTTAAGACAAAGCCTAATAACACTGAAAGCCAGAAAGACAGGCATGGCTAGAAAGATTATTTCTCTTATTGTTTAAAAAAAAAAAAAAAAAAAAAAAACAGTCACCAAAAAAGCCAGAAACACACCCCTAAGAATATAAAGCAAGCAATTATGAAACTGAGTGAATTAGTCTAGCTTCAGTAGTAGCAAGAGGGCTTTATCCAACCAGTGCGGTGAGTACCTGCGGGAACAATTAAATCACTTCCGTGCTGAGCCAGTCGGCTAGCTGCAGCCCTGCTAGGAGACATAACAGATGGCAGTGGTGGTGCTGGGGAACCTGGAAAGGGTAGATATTTAACTGTGAAACCCTTTTTCTTCCTTCACATATTGTATGTTTTAAGTATAGGTTTACTGGCATTTCCTTTAAAAAAAATCCAAAAGCTAGAATTTAAAATTGAAATATTTTTGCTTTTGTTGTAGTAAATGACTGCTAAAACGTAGATGGCAACCAGGTGGAGTTTTCATTTAACTATTAAAAACAAACAAAACACATAACTGTAAAAAAGAAACTTGGCAAGATCACAGCTGAAGAGGAGTTTACCTGGACTCTGTTATTACCAAATCAATTAATAGACTGTGATTAAAGTCTCATAGTTGAATGATTTAAAGCTTAAATATTTCATAACTTGTTACGCTTACAAAGGAAAGCTATTTAAGTAAAATCCACAGGCATGTAATACAGAAATGTGAATGAATCCACATCCTCAGGAGCTTCAGCCCAAAATCATATATCAAGTATCACAAAGTATATGTCACTGTCATTCGCAGTGTAGCTGCAAGGGATCTACATCAATTATGCCACCTGATAGGTAGCTCTTTAGAAATGCAAAATCTCAGGCCCTGTCCCAAACCTACTGAACCAAAATCTGCATTTTCACTAGAACCTTAGGTGATCTGTATGAAATTTGAAATTTGAGAAGTACTGATACAAACTGTTATTTTGACTGAGCATAAGAATCACTTCTGGAGCGTTAAACATCTCTGGAATAATCTACAAGCTCTACTGATCATCAGAGAGACAGGTAGCTGTAGTTTTTTTTTTTTTTAACAGTTTAAACTTTTACATTTTTTAAAATCTTTCCTTAACAAAAGCAAATCATTTGTATTTAAGGCGTACATGATGTTTTGCTACATGTACACAATGTGAAATGATCAAGCTAATATACCTATTACTCACAATCACTTTGTGTGTGTGGTTAGAACATTTGCGATCTATTTTCTTAGCAAATTTCAAGTACTCAGTAAGTACCTATTATTAAATTCAGTCACCACACTGTACATTAGGCATCTATCATTTTTCAAAAGCCTTTCAGATGATTCTCAAATACAACTAAGTTCGAGAAGCAAAGGGAAAACAGTGTTTAAATAAAACAAGACTGAGTCTTAAGTTCTAACTCTGGATTTCAAATTCAGTTCTATTTGTCATCAGATCAGGAACACCCTGGCAATTTACTTAATATCTTTTAGTCTAGTTGTCTACAAAGTAAGAAAAAGTGACTACTCAACACTTTGTTAATGTCCAGCATCTAAACAAAGAAAACTGTATAGTTTCAAATGCTTTTTTAATTTGAAATTCTAAAGTCTGTGCATCTTAAGGAGTGATAGCTAAGAGGAAGTTGAAAAAAGTAGTAGTACTTCCATATTTAGTTAGGAATATTTTAATAATTGTAAGCTACTGACTTACACTTTTCCCCAGTTCTCTAAAAATACATAATATATCAAATTATAATTAAAAACATTTAATAGTATAAAATCAACATCAACTTTATTTACTTACAATTAGTAAAAATTGGGCTTGTCCCAGACATAGTTCTGATGCAAAAAAACAGCCAGTTCTAATAATACGAAAATCTTAGTTTGGACTGTATCTCACTTTAAAATCCAAACATGCAAAAGATCTAAATAGGCTGGCACTACCTTTCAAAGTGATAGAGACTTGTCTCTCTAAAAATTTTGACCATAAAATTTAACACTAAAGGCAGCTGGAAGTTAACAAGTCTAACATTAAATCATGGGATACAGCCCAGTCAGATTACAATAGCTTATCAGAGACTCACCATAATATGTCCACATTCTGAATTTATACCATAATATCTTCATTATTAAATTCAATATAAAAAACATTACTTCACAAGTCACTTGTTGAGCTGCAATGCATTGTAATAGCTTATATAGTCTACTCATTATTTAAACAATGTTTATCTCTATCATCAAAGGCACAAGTGTTTCTATTATAAAGTATTCAACAAGAGACAACAAACTACTGCAGTTCCCTTTCTTGATAATCCTAGGAATACAGCCCTGTCATTCTGGTTATTACAGTTTATTAATCTTGCATAAGAAATAATCCCATGACACAACATGAGATGTACATAATGGATGTGACAAAGATACACATCTCTCCAAACTAAAATAGCGAGTGAAGCAGTACTGAGCTAAATAGGTAATTCAATTTTTTGGCTTTACCTTCAAAGGTAATTATCACTTGTCTATATCTTTAACAATTCTAACCCTTAAAACCACTCACACTAAATTAAATACTGAAATTACTGAGTAATACCAAATACCATCTCAACCACAGAAATCTAGGAATATGAGTAGATGAATGTAATGACAGAAAGCCCATTGAAAGAAAACCAAGTACACTTGACTGTTAGGAGCTTTGATTTACTCATGATTTTCATTATTATTAACTCTGCAACATATTTGTTAGGCAGATTCCAGTATTTGCTGCTGTGAGGCTGAATTTAAGTATAATTTCTTCTAAATTTGCTCCAGAGATGGAGGTAAATGATAAATACACTCTTTGAAGAAACTCTTCAAGTAACAGAATCACTATTCAGTTATCTCAGAATTTTTCCAGAGAGCTAACATAGCCCAACTCCTTCAGAATTTTTTGTAAGACTAATTTTCTAAGTTTTAATAATTTTTCTCAGGTTCTTTCCAACTGATCTACAGAAGATGTCTTAAAACAAGGGGACTTAAAACAACTGTAACTTCCCAATAAATGCTTAAATAATCTGAGCACAGCAAAATGATTATCTTTTTAATATACTGATCAAAAATGCAGTTTGCATTAAAAAATGCTTTAAAGTCAGTTTGCCGCCCTCCCACCCTCCCCTCTGGTAACCACTGATGGGGAGGAGGGCAGAAAAGGTAAGAGAGATCAAGCGCATGGTGTGGATAAAAACCAGACTTTGGGGGGTGGGGGGGTGTCAAAATGTAGTATACTCAACATATGTTGAAATACGCTATATACCTGAAACTTACATAATGTAGAAACCAATGTTACTTGAATAACAAAATAGTTCAGCAACAAAAATCATAAAACAAGTTATCATTTTAATTTTAACAATTAGGCTCTATGGAGAAGCAAGTGTGAAATAACGCATCTTCAAGCTCATGCACAGCAGTTTATAATGATCAGTTATTGTATAATTCTATTTCATTTAAGGGGAAAACAGGTTAACAGCTTAAAACAGCTTAAAATGCTTTAAAAGAGTATCTTTTATTCCATGTTCACATTTAAATTTGGCAACTGGTGATGACTGACAAGAAAAATGCGGTAGTGTTTTACAAAAGCCATGTCTTCAAGCACTCTTTAGGCACTAAGTTAACCCTTTCAAATTCAAAAGTATCCAATCATCCCCCAGATAAGAATGTCACAATGCTACACAATGACTACTGAAATACTGACATGTAGCTTGCTTTCTATAGTTTTGTTTTTCTGAAATTGAGAATAAAGAGGGAGAAAAATGATGTCACTAGATAGTCCATTTTATAGCCTAGAGTAGAGGATATTAAACCAGATTATCTTAAATGCCTATTTCCAGGACCCATCCTGTTTACCACAATTAATAGGAATTTATTTTCCCAATTGTTTTGAAATATCCATTTATACATATTAATTTTGACTTATAACTATAGGCTTTGTGGTTACGAACTAAAATAACCTTAAAAACCTGCATTTTATATATATAAATACTTCAAAATATAAGTTGTTCTTGAATCAAGTATTGACTGTTAGAGCAATAAAAATGTAAAGCACTATTATCTGTAAGAGGGCTAAGGACTGCAAAGGCACAGAAATATATTTTTTCATTTTGTGAAAAAACAATGTAGGTATTAAAATACATTTCATAGAATATCAACTACAGCTACTACTTTAACTACAATTGTCAAAAACCAGCCCTTTTTTACACCCACATGTTTATATGACTCTACTTTTGTTCACTAATGTGAAAATGAAAAAAGCCCTAGACATATACATATATACACATACATAAACATATACATGTGTTATATAAAAGATTTAATATAACTGGACTGCTATTCTTTAAAAAAGTAGCTTATAAAATTGGCCCTTGCTTGGCATCTATGAAATTCTGGAAAGATTTCCTCCATTCCCAGAATGTATGATTGGTTTCCTCTGCATACTATTTTTACACCAACCTGCTGTCCTTCTGGGAGTTTAGAATCTTGAGACATGCTAGGTAGAGGGTGCCTATGTGAGCAGTCTACACAAAAAACCTGGGCATGGAGTGTTTAAGAAGCTTTTCTAGCAACATTTCACACATTTGCCGGGGGTTATTAAGCATGCCCTCTGTGATTACCCTGGGAAAAGACTCTTGAAAGTTTATGTTGAACACCCGCCCCCCCCCCCCCATTTTGCCTCAAGCATTCTTTGTCTTTGCTAAACTGTGCGTAGCATACTTTTGCTGTAATAAATCATGGCTGGGAATATGACTATATACTAAATCCTGAGGGGGTCCTCTTAGCAAATCTAAAGGGGCCTGTTAGCCTCCATCATGTTTACCACAATTAATAGGAATTTATTTTCCCGATTGTTTTGAAATACACATTTATACATATTAATTTTGACTTATTTATACATATTAATTTTGACTTATAACTATAGGCTTTGTGGTTACAAACTAAACCTTAAAAATGCATTTTAATACATTTTTTAGTTTTTATTTTAGTATTTTAAAGTCAATTATTCAATAATGTGAAATATGCATGTTAATCTATTTATAAATGAAAACTATTAAAACAACAAATTGCAGAGAAAAAGGATTAAATTTATAATAGTGTTTTCTCACAGGATAAGGTCTTAGCGTTTATGCTTTATTAGTAAAGGTAGTATTTTCATTTTGTACCAGTCATCTTTAAAAACATATGGGTTCTTACCTTGAAATGCTCCTCCTTCAATAACCCCCTCTTTGGTATTGTCAAAGCCATGAGACGTAATTTGGGTTTCAGAGAGACCAAGTCCAGCTGGTAGTGAACGCTTCAAATCCTAAGTAACATTTAAATAAAAGAAAAAGTCTCTGTAAAAAAATCTCAAACCATATAACAGTTCAGCATAATCATGTCCTTATAATCACATCGCCAACTATTTTTTCTCTATATTATGTAGTATTTCCTTATACTGTCAAAACATTCTATAATGACATTATCAAAAGCGAACTCAGCAACATTTGCTAGTAAAAGATCCAGTATATATCAAATACAAAATATATTCATTATTCTAGAGTAAGACTAGAGGCATATATTAAGAAATTCAAAATTTTCAAATGATTAATCTATTGATATACCAGGAAAATCATTTTAAAGAACAAAATATGACAAAAAAAACCGTGTGTACTATTAAAAAATTCCTAGACAATATAAGCCTGGTCAATATAAATAAATCATTCATTTTCAATATAAATTTTCCTTGATTTTGAAGTTAGCTAGATTAAAGGGATTCTCTGACTTCAATTAGGGTGCAGTAAAAGATTCCTTTTAGACTTATGCTAAACATGATATTAATGAACCTAACTGCAAATTAGCTGGTAATTGAGACTCAACCATGATAAGTATCAAGTACTGAATCTTATTGTTAAAAAAGAAAAAAAGCCAAGAAATAGATTTCCAGTGCAGTTTCTTTCTCTTGGCTTGCATGTGAGCTATTACCCAATTTTCATAATGAGTGTCTATAAATGGATTCTGTTGGCTTTTCACAAAAATGACAAGTGAGTGATACATTAAAAATGAGTATAACCACAGAAGTTTTCCCCCAACACTTAATGAAACAGCAATCCCTGCAACCTCCACACCGAAACACCCTAAACTTACCCTGCTTTATTGTCCTCATAGCAGTTATCATGAAGTAATATGTATATGTGTTTCTTTTTCTCTCCTCACTGTACTATAAGTTCCATGAGACAGGGATGGTGCGTTTGTTTACTGTTATACCCTTAAATAGTGACTGAGGTGTAGTAGACATTCAGCAAGTATTTGTTAAATAAATGAATTTGTTGAACGCGCTAAAGGACTTATGACTCAACACTGTATAGATTAAGAAGCTGCTACAGCAATTGGTTTACTCTTAAGTTAATTTAATGAGTATTTGCTTACTCTTACTACATGTTAGACTTTCTGGGCAAAGGTAAGATAAGGTAGAGTCCAAGCCTCACTGGAGAGACAAGATAGATATGCAAACATTAGCATAAAAGTTGAAGTTGGTGCCAAAGTATCAGAGGAATTCAATACAGGAACTAAGTCCATGAGAACTAAGAGGAAGGGCAAGAGTACTGCCTGAGTTCTGGAACATAGAGGATTTATTTATTTACTGAGCCAACATTTAATGAACGACTTCATGACAGTCATTGCTCTGACACTACAGATACTGCAGGACAGGAGACAGATTAAGTGTGTACATTTTAGACTCACATGAGGGGTGGGGAAAAGAAGAGACTGATAGTAAATAAATACATGTCAGACTGTAATAAATAGGTAATAAATTAGTTTCTTTTTCTTTTTTTTTTTAAGGCAGAATAAGAGAGAGAAACAGGCAAAGGTTGCCACTTTAGAAGGTGTACTTATAAGGAGGTAAAATATAGGTGGGATTCTGAACAAGTGACAGATTAAGCCATATTGGCTATATGAGAAAATAATGACAAAAGAAAAAACAGTGATGTTCTGCTTAATTGAATGGTAGACATGTGAACAGTTATTTGTATGCCATAAAATTCATCCTTTTGAAGTATGTAACTCGGTAGTTTCTAGTGTGTTTACAGGGCTGTCATCACCACCATCCAGTTTTAGAACATTGCATCACCCTATAAGGGAACTCTGCAGCCATTAGAAGTCACTTCCTATTCCTACCTTTCCCCTCAAAACCACTAATCTACTTTTTGTCTTTATAGATTTGTTTATTCTGGCCAGTCACAAATGGGAAATCATATAGTATGAGTTCAAGGTTCAATCATACTGTAGCATGCATCAGTAATACATTTCTTCTTATGGCTGAATAATATTTCCTTGTATGAATATTCCAGAATTTGTTTATCCATTCAACATGAAGGGGTGGGGAGAGGAGACTTTTAGTCCCTCATGTAGATGTATAACAAGGTGGTCCTGAGAAAAGGGGACGTTTCAGGTTCCCTGCCCTACCGAAAGGTTTGTGGAGCTGAGAAGGGAGGAGAAGAAGCTAGAAAGGAGACTGGAAAAGGAAGGAAGCAGGATGGTGAGCAAGACGGAGATCTGGAGGAGGCACGTGGAGCAGAGACGTGTAGAAACTGCGCTTGCTTCTTGTCCTGGACTGATTAGAACAGATGCAGGTGAGAGACCCGTGTGGAGGTCAACAATGGCAGTGTTGATCTTAATTTTGCACTTTTCCTCCCAGACTTGTCTGTTTCTGACCTTTTTCTATGGGTGTGCACCAGAAGGTGCTTTAGACTTGTGCTTTGGGCCAATTCCATGGGGGGGGAGAGGGGGGCTTTCACCCATTAGGTAAAATGGATGCTTGATTTGGAAACTATATTCTTTGTTTTTTCTGTATTGCTCACTAACTGTATTAACGTTTCTTTCCATTAAAGGTCTTATTATGATTTTTCCTGATGTAGCGGATGGCAGAACCTATTTAGAGGGGGCAGGTTTGGGGGTTCTGCAGTGCCCCTCTCCCTGCCCTGTAACTGATGGACATGTGGGTTCCACTTTTTTTTTTTTACCATTCCCATAATGTTGTACGGGCATTAGCTACATGTTTTTGACCTGGTCATAGGGTAACTCTATGTTTACCTTTTAATAAATTGTCAGAATGTTTTATAAAAGTGCTGCACCATTTTACTTTCTTAAAAGCAATGTATATGAGTTCCAGTTTCTCCACACCCTCACTTATTGATTGCTATTATCCACCTTTTTGATATATAGCTAGCCCAAATATTTTATTATAATGTTAATTTGCATTACCCTAATGACTAACAATACTTTTCATGTGTATATTAGTTTTTTATATATCTATCTTCTATGGGAAAATGTCTACTTAAATTTTTTGGACAATTTTTAGTTAGGTCATTTGTCTTTTCCTGTTGCCTCTTAAGATACAAACTCCTCAAATGATACGATTCATCAGCAATTTCCCCCATTCTGTGGGCCACTTTTCACACTCTCTATGGTGTTCTTTGAAGCACAAAAGTTTTTAACTTTGATAAAGTCCTACTTATCTATTAATGTCTATCTATTATATATTTATTATCTATTAATGTCTATTTATCTATTAAAGTCACTAACGTTGCTTGAGCGTAAGAAACTAAAGAATGTCGTAAGAAACCAAAGTTATGAGAGTTACACTTGTTTTTCTTCTAAGAATTTCAGTGTTTTTTGTTTGGGGAAATTTGGGATTTTTTTTCTTTCCAGGTGAATTTCATTCAATAGAAGTACATATCAGATACCGCCATAATATTTTTAACTTTTCCCCACTACCATCCCTTATGCCCTCTTCCCCCTTTCCTCCTCCCTACCTGTTTCAACCTCATTAACCTCATTAGTTTTTCTAAGTACTTTGCTTTGTTGAATTGTCTGCTCAGTGAATTTCCAAAATTTATTCTTATCATCTTCACTTGCTCTATTTACACAATTCCCTCAAAATTCCTAATATTTTGCTGTAAATAGCAACATTTCATCTTTCGTTAAGGCTGACAGTATCCTACTATATGGATATACACATCTTCATCCGGTCTTCTATCAGTGTGCACCTGGCTTGTTTATATGTCCTAGGTGTTGAAAATGCTGCCATAAATAATGTAGAACACATAATTTTGAATTGATGGTTTCATGTTCTTCAGCTATTCCTTATACATTATTTAAATTTGAATTTTTCCTATTCCAATTATCACTTTTCATTTCTTTGCTGCTGTACTTACATCTTTGTTCACCCATTCCCTATTGATTATCCATGTTTGGAAAATGTCACAATGATCACAAGACAAGAAGGCAACAATCACATTCAGGTTGCTGCTTGGATATGAACTGAGTAACAGATATGCAGTGACCAATCACCAACGTATTTTGAAGCCATCATTAGTCAAAAATCATGATATGCACCTGTCATACACAAAGTGATTTACGGACTTGAGTGCTAGCAGCACTTTATGCTTCATACAATTACACTAATTTCACTACAGTACAGAAAATTGAGCTATGTTGTTGGGGAACTGATGTTTACCTAAACTACACTAACTGAAATGAACTTTTATTAGGTCTATACACAAAGCAAGACTGCCAGTATACTGCTACACTTAATCCTGACAATAATATTTTAAGTGGCACTCTCACTACTATTTGATAGATGAGAAAACGGGAACACAAAAATGGGTCATCTACTAGCAATATGATCAGGATTAAGCTTGAAAAAACCGTATTAATGATAATGTAAATTGTCTCAAGCAGTTTATTATACTTAGAATTCATTTTAATTAGTATGTTTTCTGAAAGAAAGAAGTCTTCTAAAAATAATTTTATAATCTACTAAAGTTTAAATACATCAACACAAATATGTTTTAACTTATAATGTCCTACCAAGAGTTTCCTACTGGTACAAAACAAGCGAATAGTCTTTATTCCATTTCACTTATTTCCTAACATCACTTAAAACCTCTTGTCACAGGACGACATCCTTTTCATTTGTGTATTATTTTGAAGAGTGCTTGAAATTAAAATCACTCTTTATACTCAGTTTTATTTACTCACTATTTTTAAATCAAGTCTGAGTTTTTTTTATTTTACTGGTTTTTTTATCCCTTTCAGTTTATTTTTAATACCTAAATCAATGGTTTCTAGTTTTAAACATTATCAATCCTTTTATTGACAGTTACATTAAAACCAGACATGCTTCTCTTTCTAAAAGACATATTACTTACAAAATACTGTCAAACTACCAAGATATTTCTTAAACTTTACAAGTTTAGTCATTAAGGTCAACTAATTTCAGAATTGTTTCCTTGGATGTTGCCTTGCTCTAAGTCTTCAAAGATTTTCCATTTTCCCAAAAAGTACCAAAGAAATCGCTCAAAAATATAAGGCACAAAAAATTACACTCAAACAAGATACAAATAGTAATACAGGTCCTGTTTGGTGTCTTTTTGGAACTTATATGAAAGAACTTTTATTAATTTGATTGCCACAAAGTATTGTGAAAATTAAAAAAAAAAAAAGCACTTATAGTAGCAATGTTTGAAAAGAGTCACTAACATAGTTACAATGGATATCTGAGTACTTAAGTTTTCAAGGCACACCCTCCATTTTGTCATGTGGTATCTCCAGAAAAGACTTCTAGTTCTTTGAGTATATGACATACATCTCATTCAAAACTCTTCAGTGGTCTGCCACTGAGACCTTTGGGGTCCTATACTCAACAAACAAAAGTTCTTCCAGAAAAAATTCATGTCCTTTATGTAAAACAGCCATCCAAGCTGAAAAGCACTAAGGTCTTCCTATATCTAAACTGTTACTAATAGAAAGAGCCTCACCACAAGTGGTACAAATGGGTGCTTTCAGATTCTGAACAGACCTATCATTTTGACAGTGGTCTGGCAGCTAAATGGAACACAAAATGATACAGGCTATGTAAGAGGAATGCATGACTTATGAGATAACTGTATTTTATGAGTCTGTTGACTGTTTATTGTGAATCACAAATTCCCTAAGTCACATAATTTAGCCTCATAACTCACAAAAATTTAAATGTGCTTTTAAATAACCCTTATATTTTTTTTAAAAAAGTCTCAGTTATAACGCTGTGCCTGGCTCAGTAACTTTACAAAGATCTATAGTACATTTATTTCTATAGCTTCCAGAATATATTTGAGAGACAATGACCCCATTTATAATCAAGTATATAAAATTCCTAATTTGCATTTTTATGTTGCTGACATGCAACTAAAAGTTTAAGATTTTGCAAAGTTGTAACTAACAATAAAATAAGATAAACTTGAAGTTAACTTTTTCTATTCAAACTATCAGGGAATGCTAGAATCTTTAATAGTTTTTAAATAAATTTTCAAACCAGCTAAAACAAAACACTTTTGACGAAAGTTTCATTTATATATATATGTTTTTTTAAAGATTTATTTATGCATACAAGCACTAGGGTACAGGCCAGAGGTGTGGAGAGATGAGAGGATCCACCAGAGACGGAGTAGGGAATAGAACAGGCAGACTGACCGAAACACACTGCTGAGGGGAGCAGCAGTGAGACAGGGGAGACCTGCTGCACCATGTGGGTCCCCTCCCTGACCAGCAGCAGGGATTGAACTCTTGCTGCAGTAACTGCGGTTTGCTTCATAATGCATTGCTCAACCCACTGCGCCACCAGGGAGGCCCCTCATTTATATTTAAAGTCTTTTTCAAAGAAAAGTTGTATACTGTTAAGTAGCAGTTTCTATAAAACTAGAAAAATGGGGCCTCCCTGGTGGTGCAGTGGGTTGAGCAGTGCATTATGAAATAAACCGCAGCCACCACAGCACAGGTTCGATCCCTGCTCCCCACCAGGGAGGGGACCCACAAGGCACAGCAGACCTCTCCTGCTTCGCCCACTGTTGCCCCCAGCAGTGTGTTTCATCTGCCTGTGCTGCTCCCCGTTCTGTGTGGTGAATCCTCTCACCTCCCGTGACTCTGGTCCGTGCCCCAGCTTTTCTATGCATAAATAAATAAATCTTTAAGACAAACTGGGGACACTTGGTGGGGAGGGGGAAGAGGGAGGGTTGAAGGCAGATGGGAGCACAGGGGACTGGGGTGATGGCACACTGGTGATATGGTGATAGGGAATACATGGGGATTACAATTGATGTCAATTATATATAAATAAATAATAAAAATAAAAATAAAAAAACACTAGAAAAATGGTGCTCATTTTTAGTCAAAATAACTTATAGCTCCATTTTGCAGGTTAAGAATGAGTTAAAATGGAATTTTAGAACTGATAATTTAGTGTGATTTATTGCAAAATAATTTAGTGCAAAACCAACACATAAAGAACAAAAAACATTCAGTAAATTTGTTTTAAAATATATTCCCTTAGAAGATGTACAACACTACAATACAGAAACAATACAACTAGAGATTTATTAATCTTAGTCTTCTGATTAGAGCAAATCAGTGAAATCTTGAATAAAGGAGTGCTACTTAAAGCATGTACTATAATAACCATTAACAAGATTTTATAAATTATATAAGATTCTACAAATTATATAACCTCTTTTCTTCCTTAGTTTCCTTGCAGAATATTCTCCGAGTATTTCTCTTAAAATGGCTTGGTATTTTTTCCAGGTTCTAGTTTCTATTCAGGGGGAAAGCCTAGTAAGTTTTCCCTCTCTTTTTCCCTTGGTGAACAACCTGATCTTAACTGTCTCACCTATCTCTAGCCTTGTCATCCTTGACATGCATTCTTCAAACAGCAGACTAAGCACTTCCTAACACGCGAATCTGATTGAGACATGTCCATATGCACCGCTGAGCGGCCCTTCATTGCTTTTAAATAAAGTTCAAATTCCTCAACATGATTTGAACCTCTTGCAATACCTGGTCCCCACTTACCCTCTTGCCTCATTTCTCTCACATCTGCCCTCTTTCCTCAATCTCCATTCCATCAACAGTGAATTATACTGAACTTTTTTTTTTTAGGTCTTTATAGTTGTCCATTGTAAGAACATTCTCATCCTTCTTTACCTTACTAGCTTATCCTTCAGATTCAGCTTGGGCAGCAAATACTCATAAAATCTTTCCATATTCTCCTAACAGTTCTCAGAACATGTTGTACTTGACCTATGATCTAACATAATACTTTGTACATGGCATTAAAATCAATTTGTCTATATTCTCTTTCCCCATAGGCTATTAGCTCAAAATGCTTGTATGAGGCCTAAAGTTGGTGGTTTTGATTCAGATATGGTAATTTGTAGCTGGACAAGGGGCCAAGAAAGTATGAAGGCAGATAAAAGATATAATAAACTAATATAGCACAACACCTGTTCCACTTAGGCAGCCTGAACTCCACGGCCAGTCTTTGGACCTTGTGATCACTCAGGAAGCAACGCATCTAGAGTCTTAAGTCTAATACTCACTTTACAGTCGTAATCGCCTATTATCTGTTTTCCACCTGATCAAGACAGCAAACCTCCTGATTTAGCTATTTTCTCTATTTTACACACACACATGCACACACACACAATCTCAGTCTCCCCTCCTCTCCACAATAAATATTTAACAACATCTTATTGTCTAACTACCTTTTAGTAGTTTACTGCCCGTCTTCTTGGCCACACATCCCTCAAACACCTTGGTCTAGATTCTAAGTAAAACTGAAGTTTGATAAGAATGAAATCATATACCAACTTGCATCAAGAAATGCTGAATTAATTCACTTAAAGATTCTCACTATGGATGTATTTTTATGTAACTATATTCAAAACTATTAGTACGAAAAATCAAAAAAATGTGTTCATGATAATTTTTTATTTATAAGGCACAATCTACATATTAATTAAGATAGAAAAGGCTTCAGCTTTTCAATAAAAATAATTTATGCACAAATTTCAGTTAATTTAATAGAGGTATATATAAAAGACATTTTAGAACTCAATTTGTGGTAATAAACAAATGCTATTTAAGTACTGGTCAAATATATTCTCTAAAATATATTCTATACCTGAAAAGTAAATATTAAGATGAATCTAGATTTTCATGGGCTAACTGATTCAACATACTTTTGTAAAACATTTGCCATTCTCTAAAAGGGACCAAACATACATTTGGTAAAAACTAATCCTTGGGGAAAAAAAAGCACTAAATCCATGTTGTCACTGACTGAGCTACTAAGTTTTTCAGACGTGAGTAATGCAAAAATGTTCTATTGTATTATTAACAGTATGGAGACAAACTGTCATCACACGTTATTCAAACTTCAAGGTACAATGGTTGAAGTGAAAAATGTTAGATTTAAGTTCTTATAATGGAATTCACCCCATCACTGAGCAATTACAATAAATCATAAACTGTACTGTGTGTACACGCTGTCTCTGCCCCAAAGGTGATTCCAGTATCTTGAAAAGAAGCATATAAGTGAGAACAGTAAGGTGAGGAGAGGAAATGTGTCCTTCCCAAATCTTGTCCAGATTGCAGATTGTACAGTAGAATGGAGAAACCACTTAGTTCAACAAAAGCATTAAAGATTAGTCTAGAAACCTTGTTTCTAGTGCTGGTTCTAACATGTATTCATTCATTCACCAAACATCTACCTAAAACCCTCAGTGTTTTGTTCTCACTCTCTTTATTTTTATTTTTTTTTTAAAGATTTATTTATTTATGCGTACAAGCACTGGGGTACAGGCCAGAGGTGTGGGGGGTGAGAGGATTCACCACAGAGAG
>JAGFMF010012111.1:2064922-2092378 GCA_019455555.1 Galemys pyrenaicus
CTCTGTGGTGAATCCTCTCACCCCCCTACACCTCTGGCCTGTACCCCAGTGCTTGTATGCATAAATAAATAAATCTTTAAAAAAAAAAAAAGAATAAAGCTGTGGTATAATTATTTATACCCTGCAGTACCACTTAACAATAAAGTAGTACTTAAAAAAAAAAAAAAAAAAGGTCAAACATAATGTTGAGCAAATTAAGCCAGGCACAAAAGAGTATGTACCTCATGTTTCAAAATTCAATTCATAAAGAAAACCAGTAAGTGATGAAGACAGTAGGCAGGATAGTGTGGGGAATATAATCAAAACACTTGCAATTGCTTTTCCCCCAAACTGGAGATACAGAGGAACATAGGGAACCATGGCTTACGAGAAAAGAGAGTCCCCAAAGGAAATACTGTAGAAATCAGTGTTTAAACACATTTTTAAAATGTGTTTAAAACTACTGTGAATGCTCTGTTCAAGAGCTACATATAATCAATAGGCATTTTGTTCAGCTATCAAGTAATTATATTTTCTTCTAATTGAAAGGACTAAAATCTTAGTATCAGTCAATTGTAGAAAAAGAGTGAAGAAAATAAACTGTGAAAGAGGAACAAAAAGAGAAGCCACAAATGTTCAAAATGGTTCTAGTTATGGTTTTAGACAATGGAGGTCGCAGTGCTCAGTGGACTAATTATGCATGTCAACAGAGACCATATTTTGTTCCAATACCCAGAAGCACAAATGCCTTCTGTGTAAGACGAAATTATTTAGATTTCTGTTTGCCCACAAAAAAGGAGAAAGCAATTCTATTAAATTCATAAAAGTCTTTGAAATTGGCTTCTGTGTTAGCTAAAAATGGTTAATGTTTCTATTACAAGTGTTAATCCAACCTGGTTAAAGTACTAGGACTAGGGGAAAAGCCCTCCAGACGTCTCAGGGGGCCAACCAAGGTATGAAGAGACATGGATCTACCTTTTATAACTTTTCAGAAGTCACTTGACTTCCCTAAGCTTCAAGTCCCTCATTTATAAAATGAGAGATTATCAACCTCATCTATGTACCTTATAGTTATAAGAATCAAATGTGAAATTGCTAGAAACCTGAAAATACTACGTAAAGACAATATAATTATAGTATGATTATTTCAGCTCAGGACCAATGGAGCAGGCAACAGAGTAGTTCTAATAACAACAGTAATTACCAGCATAGCTACTCTTTCCATTACTATGGGTAATAACTGCACTTTTTAAAACAGACCATGCTCAAAACATAGTTGAATATGGAATATTTAACCATATTGGTTAAAAATAGTATTGCTGTTAGCCCTGTTCTTTTTCTTTATTCCAATTATGTTGGCAATTTCATGGTTATAAATAGATGACTCTCAAATCTCTTATTCTAAAGTGATGGATAAAGGAAATGTGGTAAAATTCAGATAATTATTGAATCTATGATGAGTGTAGGGGAATACATTTACTATTTTGTCTTTTTGGCATGTGTTGCAAATTTTTCTTAACAAATGTTTTAATTTATTAGTATTAACTCCTAACTTGTCTTATGTTTACAACTACCTGCTAGCTGAAAGTCCCACTTCAAGTCTTCTCCCATCTTCCTCACCTGGCCTGTCATTACCATTTCTATATCAAGCTAACCTCAGCTGCCACCTCAACTACATTCCCCCCCACTCCTTCCTCACTGACATGCATCTCTAGCCACAGAATCCTCATCACTGTTCCTCAAACACTTTGCCCTTGCTGTTTCCTCTTCTTGAAGGGGCTTATTCCCAGATTTTCACACGATTCTCTCATCTCATTCGGGTTTGTACCCAATGACTGTCTTAAAAGGGCCTTCCCTGACTGATGTAAATTAGCCATTCTTCATCACTGTTTAGCCCCTTATCCAGCTTTACAGGCGGAAACACTACTTTATACCATATAACATAATTTACGTATGTGCTTAACATGCATTTCCCTCCCCAATATGTTTAAAACATAAAGACAACTCCTCCTGACACTTAAAATCTTTCCTGAACCTGCACTATCTTTTCTTTGCCAGTTACACTTCTTTAAATATTCTATTAAATCCAACTTAATTACTCACACTTCCTCATACATGTCTCTCAACTTCCTGCCTCTATGTCTTTGCTCAACAGTAATCATCATCACTCACATGCTGAAATCCTACCCATAATGCAAGACTCACTTTAAATGCTTTCTTCACTAATAGTCCTGGCTCTCCCCTGAAATGCCTGTACCACTGAAAGGCATCATTTAATTAAAATGCCCTTTATTAATGATCATGCAAGTTGAGTGCTGGATCTGTACCCAAAACACTTTTTGAGACTCTTATTCACAGAAGGGAATGCAAATGTTAGTGTATTTTACATGGATATTACAAATTGGTATGTGTATTAGTAATATACTGAAGTGCTAGCAGAAAAGAATTCCAGGATACGCTAATAAATACTAGTACAACTACTTTGCTTTCTTTTCTCTTTTATTGTTGTGTTGAATATACACTTATTTGTTTTCCAAGCCTCCTTGCTCCTACTTTTAAGGATTTTTCCCCCCCATTTTGTTTCTTAAATTTACTCACTTTTTCTACTTTGGATTTAAATCACAGTTCTGTACCTTAGCTATGTTAACCTTTCCAAATGTATAAAATGAGGGCGAGACCCTCAACTGCAAATAGGGATACTACAGTATTAAATGAGATAACCTATGTAAAGCCAAGTACAGTACCTGGCACCTAACAGACTCTCAATGATTGGTGCCTATTAGTCTATTACTTCAAAGATATACCACATTTCAAGATATAAAGTTTGAGTACTAAAAATTTATAGAACAAAACCCACCTTAATTTGCTCTAATCAATGCTGGATTAGAGCACAACGAAGCAACCTCATGTTTTCTATTTTTTTTTTAATTCAAAAAGAAAAAAACTGGTAAAATTTTACCATTTTTATAAAACCACATTTTTATGGTAACTTGACGGGACAGACTTGTAAGATTACTTGAGAAGAAATCAGCTTGGGTTCTATAATGAACTAAATGAGCGGTCACAAGCAAGACAATTCACTTTCCAGAATCTAATGCACTGTAAAGTCACTTCTTGTCCAGAATTGATAATGTTTTTGGCTCAATTCAAAATGTTGGATCTTTTGTTGCTGTTGTTTTGCTTTTAAAGAAATGAGAATTACCATCCCTACATAGTCTATTCCTAAGAAAGCAATGTCTACATATCTTTTACACCAGTGGAATAAGAATTCATTATCATCTTCATGTGACTGCAAAGTGATGTGAACGTTCTGATGGACTTAGTGCAAGTTACTGAAGCCTGATGTACAGAGAACATTTACCTAAAGAGTTAATGGTCATGATACATTAGAGATGAAATGCATTAAAAGAATTCTTATAAGCAAATCTGAGCAGCCCCACCCCTCCCCCCAAAAAAATCCCACTGTGGAATTTTTAAAAAAGTAGATTCAAGTTAGCAGAACACTAATAAATAGGAAATTTCAAAGTCACAAAAGACTCCTAAATCCTACTCTGGTTAACTGAGACAATGCTGAGACAAAACTCAGATTACATTCCACACACCTAGTCCTTTTATATATACATATATATTTTTAATTGCAATATTCCCTGTGGATGCCACACATTGGGGAATTTCTAAAAACACAGGGAATGCCTAACATCAATTTTTATGCTGATTTATAGACAAATCTGAACAATTACTTGACAGTGGTTTTCTTCCGTTCATCTTCATCCAGGCTTAACTCTCTATTGAGCATTCAGTTTAGCATCTACTTAAATGACAATCACATAGGCAAAAATCAAACAGAACATTTTCATCTATTATGATGCGTTCTAGCATTTGTTGGGATGCCAACTCTTTCTGTGCATCAAATTTCTGATTATCAACAGTACAGATTCAGAGATCTGAGCATAAAAAGTCAAATCCATGACTAGGAGACCGCATATATAATTCCCTAGTGTCTCAGAAACATACGTAACACTGCACCCACAAATGACAAACATGCAAGTTGTTTTAAATCACAAAGCATCCTGAACCCACCACAGATAGTACATATTTTTCTATCAGAACAACTCACCTTTGATTTTCAGACTAAGCAAATTATCACACTTCAAATACTACGTGAAAGCTAATCACAGAGACAGTCTTGGTTTAATTATATTGTGCCTACCACCGTGCAGATATATATGAGAGAGATGGCAAAACAGCTGAGCAGCACTGTAACTGGAGTCAAAAATTCTCATGTTATGTTCCAGCCTCAACAATTCCTTTAAGTCTGTGACTAGCTCTGAAAACTGAAATTGTTCAACTAAAAGGTGAAGAAATGATTGTTCTACTTGTCTAACTGAACTGTACCCAAGTGTGCTAGGAATCAAGGTGGGACTTAACGAAATGCTCCGCGGTGAAACTGTCAGCACTGTGTGAGTCAAATCACTATCAGACATTTCAAAAACATCTAGTGACTTGAATTCATTATAAAATTAACATTTTTCTCTTTATTCTAATGATCTAGAAAGTGGTCCTTAGGTGGTTTATATTAGAATCATGTGTAGAACTTCCAAAAGGGAAGGGGAAAAAAAAAACCCAACCATACACTGCTTACTGTCTATCACTTTAAATTCAGATTCAGCTAATTTGAAGTGAAGTCTGGAACCCAATATTTTTGCTTAGAAAACTATTCTTGGATTCTGATGCATACCAATTAAAGAGCATATGGGAGATTAGTTTAAAAATGAATTGCCTACTACTATTGCTTGAATAGTAACCTCATTTCATATTTAAATTAAAAACTGTAGTTCAATCCACAACTTTAATGAGACAAATACTCTAAAATTTCAGATGCCCAAAAGGCAAATGGTAGCTTCCCCTTATGAAGAAATCTCTCATCCACTCACCCCTTTCCTATACCTATGTGTGTAAAAGTTTATTTAGAATGGCACATAGTTCAGACCAACTAAGTAAACTTGGAGGTCTAAAACTTCGAGATGGGCTGATTTGAGAAACAATATAAATACCATCCAGTCACCTCAGAATTAGACTTGACTTCTTCTGTGGCTGGTTTAGATGCACCAAGAGTTGTAGTGTCATTGCTGCAGTCAGACATACCTAAAAGTAAAATGTGTTAAGCACATAATAAATAATTTAGTTAAAAGAGCTGCACCACCTCACTGATATTCTTATAAATGTCCCACAATGCAATTAATTTGATTTGTGAAACTACATGTAACTGTATTTATTAAAACAGGTAAGCAATTCTAAAAACATTCTGAGAAAGTATTTAAACAGAATATAAAATACATACCTCACTGATTAAAAAATAATTTCATAAGATCACTTTACATAAAGCAGAATTTAAAAGATCAGAGTCAATTTGATTTGAAAGAATAAAAAATTGAGATACAAAGGTGCCTGAAGTCAAAATACTAGTTATTCATGGCCTATAAAAAGTCAGTTTCAGACCTCTTTCACCTCACTGGCCAGGGCTCTTTAGTCCTGATAACAGAGGTGAAGGTTCACATTCTAAGCGAAACACTACTCATATTTCATTTAAGTATAATGAGTTATTTCTGTTTCTAACTTACTCAATAACATTTAAAGAGTGCTTACTGTATATGAAGAACTCTGCTAAGAAGAAAGAGTAAAATATAGTTTTAGTTATAAAGGGTACTCTGAATCTAATAAGGGAGACAGGTAAATAATTAATTATGAGATATTGTATTAGGTACTATAATGCAAAGAAACAAATTTTTATTCCTGATTCATGCTGGGGAGAATAAATTTATTATTTCCAAATCTAATCCAATACCACATTAAGAAAGTAACACCACAAGAACAAGTAGAATTTATCTCAGAAATAGATTTGGTAAGAAATTTTGATTCCTGGATTGGTTAAGAAAATGTATTAAGGAATTGGTTAAGAAAATTCACAAGTCTAAGCAGAAAAAAATGAATATCATAAATAACAACAAAACTCACAGTCATTCAAAGTTCAACACAAGAAAACAAGGAATTAAAGGAGACTTGTTCAACAAGATATTATGTATACACACACACACACACACACTTTTGTCCTATAGCCATATCTTTTATTTAATAAAAAATAGAGGCCTTTCCACCAAGATCAGGAACAAGGCACAAATGTCTACCATCTGCTACTGTTCAACACTGTATTAGAGATAGTAGCCAATACAATTAGGTAAGATTAATCAATCAGAATAAGAAGTAAAGCTACCATTATTTGCAGATATGACAGTTCATTTTTAAAAAACTCCAAAGAATGGTAAAACTAACCAATAAAGAATTCAGTGAAAAAGTAGGCTACAAAGTTAACATATAAAATTAATGGCTTTCACATTCAAAAATAGTGAGTGTACACAATGACAGAAAATCCCCAAAATGGCTTACCACTAATATGCAATTATGTTTCCTTTCATAAATAAAACAACCAAATAAAAAGAAATAAGACAACAAGAGAAGCATTTATATTATGCTACTGTCTTTATATCAATAACTACCTGGGATCTAGAAAAGCTATTTTGCTGGATGCCATTAAGTTCCTTTGGATTGTGGTAAATTAAGTCAGTTGCTCATTAAGCCAAAAGTAGAAAGTTTTGACAAAATATGGTTAACCTCAATTGTATCCAATAGTGAGAATCTAAAAGTCAACTATATTCAACTATTTCCACCTCCACCATCACTACAAACTTTTAACCAAGTACCAAAATTAACTATTTAGAATTCTTTTTATTTTCCCCATTTAGACTGTGTCACAGAGAAACAAATGAGAAGTAGAATGGTAAGACTCTCAAAACTAAATTACTTGTGAAAAGTTGCTGAAACTCTAAATTATTCAGTATTCTGTGGCCTCATTCTTTATAGATGCCTAAGTTCAAGAACAATAGCAGTGAAGACAACCAAGGATAAAGAGAATTAAAGTTCATATTTTTATTCTATTAAATCCTCAAAACCATATACAATAACCCGCTCAATAGTCATAGGTATTTTTTCCCCAGTGGAAGATTACTAAGCATTTGTTAAGGAATTTCACATTTATCCTAGAAGCAATAGAAAGCCACAGAAAGAATAGAAAGAAGGGGAGAGTGACAATCAAATGTGTGTTTCAAAATACATCACTGCGCCTTCAGGATGGGTATTGGATTAGAGGTGGGCCAGAACAGAAGTGGGTAAACAAGAATGGAGGTAACTGTAGAAATTTCAGGCAAGATGATAGTAACAAACTAAAGTGGTGGTAGTGGAAATGAAGTATACAGGTTTTGGAGATATTTAGAAAATAAAATTAACAAAACTTGTTAAACTATTATTAAAGATCACTTGGTTTTCTGGAATTTATAACTGGAAAGATGATGGAGTCACTCACTGAAAAAAGGAACACAGAGGACCAACATTTGGTAGTTTATTTGGGGAGCAAGAAGAAATTAATTTACTCTTATAGAGATGTCACTGAAGACATCTTTAAGATCTTTAAGAGAGGGTGTCAACAAGAAAGGTGTGCAGATCTAGAGCTCAGAGAAGATAGGAAAAAAAAAACAAAAAACAAAAAACTCATACCCTCAGAAAAGCTGACATCTTTATCACAGAAAAACAACTCACTATAAATCCCCAAATAGCCAAGACAAACAGTAAACTTGAACATCTGGAGTTAGTTAAAACAAAAAGCTGAGAGAACACGGCAATAATATTTCATCAGCTAAAACGAAACTGCTTAGCACCACGGGGAACACAGAGATTTTTCAAATCTTGGATTACCAGGACAGTGACGAGGTCACTAACGTCTAGTGTTTGAAAGTCTGAGCAGGAGTGGCAGGTGTTGCTGGAGACACGCAATAAGGTAGCACTGGCCACTGTGTCTCTTGTCCTCTTGAAATGTGAGTGGTGTGTTGAGGAACTGAACTTTTTATTCTATTTTAATTCAACTAATTTAAGCAGCCACATGTAACTAGTGGCCATGATACTAAGACAGAACAGGTTCGCACTTCCTCAACACATTTCATCTGATTCCCAACAACTCCCTTGTAAATTACCTGGGAGCAGGTGTGGACAATGGAGAGATTAGAGAAGCAGGAATTGTCATTCCATCTGCTTATTATGTTACTTGAATTTTATTTCAAGAATATATATTACTTATATAATTAAAATGTTTAATATTTACTTATTTATTTTGGAACTGAGGTGTAGGCCAGAGGTATGAGGGGGTGAGAGGATTCACCAGAGTGGGGAGCAGAACAGGCAGATTTTACTGAAATATCCTGCTGAAGGGAGCAGCAGGTGAGATAGGAGAGATCTGCTATGCCATATGTGGGTGAGCTCCCTGGTCAGAGAATGAACTTAGGCCACAGCGGTGGTAGCGCACACTTAACCCCTAGGCCGTAAGAGAGACCCCTATAATTAAGATAGTTTTTACTTTAAAAGTAATTAATATGCCACATAGAAAAACTAGGAAATACAGGAAAGTAAAACTCATCTATAAACCTTCCTTTAATTATCTACAGCTAACAATGAGCCATCCGTAATAGATTTTTTTTAACACTTTATTTTTAACACTTTCATTAGACGTGTCTGTATGCCACTGGCCCAAATTATGTTCTTTGAGCTTTGTCACCTTTCTACCTCACCCTACCCCCAAACACCTTAGAACTTCTATTTGATAGCCATCCTCTCTAAACCTCTACCCCCAAACTGCCAAAAACACTAGTTCACTCATTTCCCTTTTAGCACAGTCACCACCATCCCCTTTGCACCAATGTCAAACATGTTAACTGGAACCCAGTCTTCACCCTGCAATGTCATGAAACTATGTAGTCCCTCCAGTAAAAGAGAAGAAGCTCTAACTTGAGCAATTTTGGATGAGTCCCCTGGTTCTCTTTTTACTGCTTGGGTTACTCAGGACCAATCACTTCTGCTGTTTCTACACCTGTTTCTTCATTTGCTTCAGAAAATAAAACTAACACACAGATAGCATCTACAAAGCACAGGAATCTGGCCAGAGTGGCACTCAATAACGACAACTACTGTGTATCTGGCATTGCCCCAGATGCTTGAAACAACAGAGTGCCACCCATTCCGGAGGTTACAAGACACCGCTTTATCACCCTGACTTCCCCCAGCAATCCTTTCCATCTGGGACTTCAATTCCTGATCCATCCTTATTAGCTGTGTGAGCTAATACAGAGCACTTTATCTAGACTCTAGTGAGATATTTAGGTCTCTCCGAGTTCTCACATTCTAACAAACAAGGGTTAAACTTAGAACTCAACTTTCAATCAGCAAATACTTCAGAACCAAATCAGTAAGCTCAATCACACTTTCAAAACTTGGAAGAATAACTTATTTACAAGAGAGAAACAGACACTAAAACACCTCATATAGAATGGAGAATAGAGAGAGATCAAAATACAGCGCAACGTTCCAAAGCTTACAGAACACATAACTGAAACATCCTAGAAAAGCGACAATCTATAAGCAAGATGATGCTCAAGTGAAAAGCAAGAAAATGAGAGTAAAGCACTAACGGAAATTAAATATTTTATTTTGAATTGCACTGAGCAGGCTAATGATCTTTAATGTGTATCACAAACACATCAACAGAAAAACCCAATGGATATTCACGGCACTGGCCACAATCAGCTGTCACTAAAAAGAAACCTCAAAACCACAAATCAGGAACTATCAAATAAGCAGGCTCAGGAACTAAATAAGTAGGCAATTTGACTTCCTTCTCTAGTTCTACAAAGAAATTTAGAAACCATGAAGTTTTGTAGTAGTTAAAAGATTTCAGTGTAATGCCAGAATCTCTGCATTTTACTCTCCTTGGTTCCAAACAAATCATTTTGAAAGAATAAGGTTTCGCAAAAAAAAGTTTCATTAACTTCAACAGACTCTTTCTAAGGAATGGCTTTTAATGTGTCTTTCTAAGGAGTAGTTTTATATTTCCTCTGACAGTTTGATAAAAACGAATGGACTTGGTGCATGCAGGCAAAACTTTGCACATTTTTTCATGGGTGGGATGAGAATGAAAGTCACTGACCCCTAGGCCACGGGCCCCAACCTCTCAGGATTAAGACAAGCCATGATGCAAGGAAAGATAATTTATCAATTTGAAAAGGAACCAAAGTACCAAGGCAGATATTTTAATAAGATGACAAATACCGTCCACTTTCTCATATAATGAGTGTTAGATGTGATCAGGTGAGGGTGATGGTCATGGTCACGTTGAACAAGAGAAAAAAAAAAAACAAGACAAACAGAAAAAAGTGGAATTAAAACGAGTACTAACAGATGGTCGTCTTGCAGTCACTTAAATAAACAGGGTTTCCCTACTATACAGAAGTAAAAAGTTCCTATTTGTTATGATTTGGGTGTAGGAATACTATTACCATTAATTTACATGACAAAATTTTGAGCCTTGTGAGATTCAAAAAATAACCTACCAAATTAACACCAAATAGGAAGCGGGAAACTTTTGGCAGCAATAAAACTGCTCCTGCAACCTTAACACAGGGCTGACTTAACCAATTCCGGTGCATATTTCTATGCCAGTAAGTTAATTAAATGACAAATGTGAACACACCCTTGCAGATGAAAGCACAAGTTATGAAAAATCCTGCAATTCTCCCACTTTCCCTTATCAAATAAGAACGGAGTTAGAGATATGATACCCTTTAATCGAGGAGAAAAGGAAGGGAGGAAGAAAAATCTTAATAGGTGGCTGAAAGATCTGCAAGTATTAACTACAAACTTTTTGAGCTCAAAGGGCTCAAGAGGGAGATAAGAATAGAACAAAGGAAGTAATAACAAAATAAAAGGGAAAAGCTTCTAGACACTGTTCTTAAACACACACATACAACACACACGAAACTTTTTCATGGACGCGTAAACAGCAGTAAGTTGGGAAGAGAACGAACGAGAAGACAACAGCACGACCTCCTCCCCAAACTCCAGCTTTCCTTGGACGGCCTCAGAAGCACAGTCACGCTTGGGACAGTTCCTAGGCAAGGCCCGAAGAACCTCTCCACGGCACTATCCCGATCTCCCTCCCTCGCACGGCGGGAGACAGGAAGTGGGGCTGCAGGGCGAGGAGCGAGATCAAAGCCGGACACCAAAACCGAAGGTGCCCCCTGCGAAACTTAAGTCGATTAAGACCTGGATCGTGCCACCCTTTGCCCGCCCAATGCAAGCAAAGCTAAAAGAGGGTGCCGCCCTGGAAGTACTCTCTTCCGGGGTACACTCTGGGCACCAAGAGATGAAAGTGCAGGGACCCGAGAATACTCGGGCAGACAAGACGCAGACTAAGGGAAGAAATGCCCAGAGAGCCCCAAGCTGCGAACCCCGAAGCCAAGGTGTCCGCCCCCGCCCACACCCCAGACCAGCCATCCCCGCCTCTCACCCCGGCCGGCCAGTTCCGCCCTCACCTGTCTGCGGGCGACCCGGCAGCTCTCACGTCGAGGATTAGCCCTGCCGCCGCTCTCTGGAATAGCTCCAAGCCTGGCAAGAAATGAGCGGAAACGCGACGCGGACCTTTTTTCCTCCCCCTCCCCCACACGCCGCGGATCCTCGGGGGCGGGGAGCAACTGCAGCTGTCACCGCCGCACACTGACCAACCGCCGAGGACACTCGGGCCGGCGGCCTCTCAACCCGCCCTGCGGCCCCAGCTCCCGGAGCAGCGGAGCCGGAAGTGAGGAGAACGGAAGTAGCGCTGGCCCTACCCTGGACGGCCCCTCTCTCCCTCCATGTGACCGGCCCCGCCACGTCTCGATGGTGCACGCACCTCCCACGAGGCTCCCCCCGCCCAGCGGCGGGCGGCTGGCCCCGCCCCTCGGACTGCGGCCCTAGCAACCACATCCGGGGCCCCGCTGGCGCCGTTGCCCCGGTAATTCTCTGGCCGCGGCGGGATCATAGAGGGGTGTGAGCGCGGGTCCCGATGCACCTGCCAGAGCTGGGAACTGGCGGAAGGGCGCGCCGGCCTGGTCTTGAGTGGCCGGACGTCTCCAGAAGCCCTCAGCATCCCGTCTTTCTCATTCCCACACCCCGGCCTCACGCGTTAGGCGTCCCCTCACCAGACGGTGAGCCGGCGGGAGGGTGGAACGGACGTAGCTCACCGCCACGAGTGCCACTGGAGCGCCAAAGCTTCTTGCTCAGCTGCCGGAGAGCACGCAGCAGGTTATGCCAGTCCCGAGGGGTGGGGGCGCGGCGGGGATGTGGGGTTAAGGAAGCAGACGGGTTGCGAGTGTCGCACTCTTGCTTCCCCAACGCCAGGAACCCCCCTGCGGCCACATCATTCACGCCCACCCCTTTCAGGAAAACAGACCCCCACGCCCGACATCTCCGAGTCCCTGTTACTTGTCTTTGTGATCACTTTCTATTCTCGCTCGCGGACAGCGAGTCCCCGATACTGGTCTTTCCTACGACTCTTTCTTTTTCCTGATGACCGACTTGTGCTTTTTCTGCTTTCCCCGTTGCTTCTTAAGTAGATCGCTTTACTATCTGCAGACACCGTTCAATAATTCTTTTTCTTAGAGCCCTTTGTTGTTTTCTAAATTGAGGCCCTAATCCGTACTTCGGATACTTTCCCGATTCCAGCACACTGATTGGAGGGAATGTGTAAATCCACTGTGGTGCTACCCATAATCTGAAATTCACATGCAGTACATGGATCCAGCCACTCAACATTTTCCCTCAAACTTCGGGGCTGCTTTTCTTTTGACAACTTTCCATGCTCGCTTTTACCACCATTTCACTTGTAGACTTGTGAAGGGTGACCAGTGCACTCGGTAAGATTTACCCTTCTCTCCATGGTACACATCTCATCTGCCTTTATTTGTCACGTTAGCTGACAAGACGTTTTTTAATGTCTAAATGCTTGCATGCAGAACTCTGCATTGCTGGGTAGCTTCAAAGTAGTGAAAGTATGTCCCTGTACACATATGGTCACTATATCCATGACTATTAAGTGACACCACAAATCTTTCGAAAGTAGGTAACAATATTTGTTGTCTGAGATCTCCAGGACATCTCTGACAAAGGTGGAGACATCTGAAAACATGCAACTGTGTATAAATGGCTCTTCATTTAAATGACTCTGTCCTTAACCAGAAAAGAGCAAATGTACCATCCAACTCTCTCCAACTGTAACTTCAGTTCTATAGCCTACTATGCATTTCTTGCTCAGAACCACCCTGTTAGTCTTCTCATGGAAGAAAAAGATGCCAATCTAGGATAATTACTGCTCTTATTGTATAAATATAGAGTGGAAATTAGTAGCTACATCCAAGGGTTCGTCTTAGAATTTCAGAAGTGACTAGGAGGAGGTTCACAGCAGTGCTCACTGGTCCTTGAACAACATGCACTTAACCTTTTGAGCTGGCTGGTGCCTTAAGGATTCTTGCAAGCTGTTTCTTGCATTTGGAGACACTTAGCTTCACTATCAGACTGTTAGGCTCAGAGGTGTTCCTTATATTAGAAAGATAGGCATCTGCCTAGCTGGATTGTTTCCTTGGTAGGTGCTGGTCATTTTGATGAGATTCTGGTGGACTTAGAACTAATGCCAACTTCTACTGGGTGGAAGTGCTATTAATCAAGTTAGGTAGTTCTTAGAGCAATGCTGGTCCTGTGCATAATTAGTCCCATACTCTGTGTTTTGCTATGCAAGACTGTCCACAGTATTAATCTTTCCTGCTGCCCCTTGGGCAAATTAGAATGCAGGTTGGTTTGCAGAAAATCCTGAAAGCTACTTCAGCTGGTGATGGAAAGTGATGAAATTTTATGGACTTTCTTTGGGAAAAAGAAGTAATAGCCAGTATACCTTGGACTTGTGGGAACTTTTTTCATACTAAGAAAGATCTCTTAAATCAAACTGTCTTTGCTTAGATAGGGGCTATCTTTTGATCTATCACCTGTCTACCTGTTCTTTTTTTTTTTCCTTTGCCTGTGAGCTTAAATTCTGCCTCCCCATTCTGCTTAGCAAGAATAGAGTACTACTTTTCTCTCAATTGGTATGTCTGGAGAGGTCAGAAAGAAAAAAGGGAATAACTGCCATATATATTTATGACATAGGGATTATCTACTCATTCTCCTTTCACTGCTGTTACTTTTACTGATACAAATATATTTTTAACAAAGCAAATGTAAGTAGGTTACTAATCAGCTGGTTTTTGAGTTTACCAGAGGGGAAATAATCTGGGTGGGGTCTAAACTGATCACATGAGACTTTTAAGAGCAGAGTATTTTCTGCAGCTAGGGGTAGCAGAGGCAGTCAGAGAAATTGGAGGCTTGAGAAAAATCCTGCATGGGGAAGGTGCTCTGTTGCTGAAATGAAGAGGGCCACAGGCAAGGAACTGGGAGAATTCTCTGGGGACAGCCCACAAACCCCCCCAACCCCCACCCAGGGACCTCCTCTTACAGCTGCCAAGGGCTGTGAATGAGCTTGGGAGCAGATTCTGGCTGTAGCCACTAGAGGAGAGCCCCACCTGACTGACATCTTATTTCTGCCCTGTGAGACCCGAAACAGAACCCTGCGGAGACCACCTGGGCTTTCAGCCTACAAGCCTATGAGATAATAAATGAACAGGTGTTGTTTTACGACACTAAGTATGTGGTAATTGTTACACAGATATATAAATAATATATATTTGTGTACTAGGTGTTTTTTTTTTTATATCTGCAGTTACTCATTTGGGATAGAATTCTAGATATGAACTTACTGGATAAAAGCTGTGTACATATTTCAGGCTTTTGTATCAGTGCTGACCTGCCCTCCATAAGCTTTGTAGCAATTTATATGCCTCCTAAAAACCCACGTTACCTATTATTGGCAAACACCAGATAACTGCCTTTCTAATAGGCAAAAACCAAAACCAAAAGGGTATCTCCTTTTTTGAAAGAAGAGTTACATTTTATTAACAGTAGAATTGACCATGGTTTCATTTGGAGTTCAATTGGTAAGTCTCTTTTTTGGTGAATTTTATCTAGTCTTATTCTTCAGTTAGCTTTACTGTTGACATAGAGAAAGTATTCCCTAATATGTGCCACATAGTTCTCTGCTGTCATATTTTCAAGGGATAATGAGCTTACCTAAGAGAATGAGTACTTCTTCCATTACTCCCTGCAAAATAATAATAATAATAACTAACAATAATAATAATAGTCATAGTTACAGATGTCATACTGTGGGAGAAAAATGTCAGCTTCATTGAGTAGGCTATATTAGTACCTATTCTATTTTAGGAGAAAAGCTAAGCTGGTCTGGTTTGGCATTAGAAATGTGGTTGTTTTAGGAACAAAGATACAGTTAACTTACCTTAGAAAATTGTAGCTTGACAGCTAGTTTAGAAAGAAACATATAGGTTAACTCAGAAAAAATGACTATCTTCCTAAATGAGCATGTCACTATTTTCAATTTGATCAAGTAATAATATCTGACTATGTATGTTATATTCCTTTATTTTTGGATGGGGTAAGGGAGGAAATTCAGTCTACTTTTTCTGTAATCCTTGTTATTTGAAATGATAGGGTTTATTTCTGACAAGGGAAGGAAGGAAGGGAGGGAGAAAGGGAGAGAGAGGAAAAATAAAAAAAGGTATGGAGGGAAGGAGAAGTCCGGAGATTTCCACTTCCAACTTGGAGAGTTCTTTTGCTTGATTTTAGTTATCTTTAAAATTTTGGTCCTTGCTACCTCAATTTCTGAAGGTTGCTATCTTCCTTCAAAGTGCAAGATATTTTTGAATTTTTATTTTGAAATATTTTCTAGACTACAGGAAATGGGAGAAAAAATTGCAGGGAGGTCCTATATAGGAGCAAGATTTTTTTTTTTTTTAGGTGAATGGTCAAATATTAGTTAGAAAGATCAGATTTCCTGGTTTGGTTGCTGTTTGTGTTCAAATTCACTGTGGCCTATTCGTCTATGGTGCTCTGATGTTGCTTTTGTGGCGGGGAGAGGTTATGTCTGAACAGGCATTGGAGATGTTGGCTTGGCTTGGGGCTAGGGGTACAGAATGTGTGACTGTTGCCAGAGGAGGCCACCCAGGATAATCGGAAGACCCTGGAATATGATGAAGAAGAAGGTAAACTTGACTTTAGAAAGCCTGGATTCTGGACTGCACTAAGCCATATGCTAACTGTGTCCACCTAAATCCTGTTCTGCCTTCCTCCTGAGTCATTTGAAGTACAGAAAGTAAAGCAGGTTGGAAACAAAAGCTCTGGGCTAACAATGATTATGCTATTAAGATCTCTTTTTTTGGTTTTGCAATAACAACAATAAAAAGCTCTTTTAAGATTGTAATTCCTATGATAAAAAAATATTTCTTTGATTTGGACAGTCAAGGCAGAGGAGTTTTGACAAAAAGGTCTGTCAAAAAAATTTGTGCAAAAATCATGTATCATGTGGAAACCTGGGGGATCAGAAAAGAGTGAGAGGCTGGAGTACCCACACTATCTCATACCTGAGCAACATCCTTGTTACCTTGGCCTGGGTAGGCCCGAGAGTCTGGTAGGAGGGATACTAGCTGGGAAGGCGGCAGGAAGCCCATCAGGGGACCTGTGACTGTTCTTACAGTACTGTCTTCAGTATATACTCAAGGTGAGACTCCGCTTATGTCTGCGAGTAGGATTCTGTAAACTCTGAATTTTATAGGTGGACACAGCCAGTGGGACTTAGTATAATGGTGATGAGGTCTTCACCAAACATTATTGAATACTTTGTAAAGTGCTAAATGCTATGCTAAATCTTTATACTCTCATTGAGTCGCATCAACTATGCAGTAACAATGTGGGGGTGCAGTAGTCATCGCTATTTTACAAATAAAGAGCTGAGGGTTCAGATGGTTAAGTACTTAGATACTAAATGGCAGTCACTGTCTCAATTCAGGTCTGTCTGGCACCAAAATCCATATCCTTACAGTATGGTGACCTTTTATTTTATAGATAAAGTGGTAGAGGTCCCACAAGGTTAAGACCAAGACCCAGTCACTCTCCTTCTTACTCTTAGTTTAGGTCTTCTGCATCATAGCCACCTAACTGTCTATTCCCAGGCATTTTGTCAACTACTCTCGGCCTCTGTGCACTAGGCTAATGTGTCAAATTGAAAGAAAAGTTACTAGGCTTTTAACCATGTAGGTAGAATGAGATTTAGACTTTTAAAATGTATAATGGAGTAATGTGATTTGCGTTTCAGTGAACCATCTTCTACCAGACTTCTAGGAGACACTGTCTCCCATGTGCTATTAAAAGTTGAACCTTGTGACTACTGGCTGAGTATGTTTTTCTTTAGAGAAGTCAGAGTGGGCAGTCTGTGACTCCATGCAAAAAATAGCCACCAAGGATCTTGCCAGTATCATTTTTAGTGCTTTAATTTCAGTAAGTCCACATTTTCAAACCAAATTAAGTCTGTCTGATTTATTTCAGAAGTATGTATTCAAAGACAAGTGAGAATTCAAATGCACCGACTAGAGCTGCGGGCTTTTTTACAGAGGGGCGCGTTAGGTGGTAAGCATTTCTCCTAGCAGCTTTGGTGATTGTCTTTTCAGAAACATGTTCCCATTGCTTCCATTATTACTGAAAGTATAACTAATTAGTATAAATTTTCTTTGATAGTCAATGAAAATGTCCTTGCTAATACTGATGCTTTTGTTTTTCTTTTTATATTTTCAAGAGACAGAAGATACACTGTCAAGTTCTAGAAGGATTCTACCATTTTCTTCTCCACCCTGAAGATACTTGGAAACTAATGGGTAATGTTTTGCCTGAAACTTACTGAATGCTTTTTTCCCTTATCTCTGAAGCCTTCTATGGAGAATTAATAAGAGGCTGCATTGCGCACATGGATAAAATGGATCATCTTAAAGGATTGAAGTTCCAAAAATATATCAGCAGGACTGGACAAGCTTGACATAATGAGATTTCTATTTTAGCTTGACTTCTGGAACTCTGAATAAACTATAAACTGAGCTACATAAGGTCCTGGGAAGGTAGTTTCTCCTCTAAAATATTCTAGCTGCACCTAACCTTTTTCTTATTTAAATCCTTTGGAAAGAAAATAGAGTCGTCCATTTCTTGAGAAATAAGGTGATTCAGTCTATGAAGTAGACTAGGAAGCAGCAATTTTTACCACACTGGAAAAGAAAATTAATTGAAGAAACAGATACAAGGAATCTGAGAAACTGCTAAAGGAACACTGACTGAGATGGCAGAGGCTCCTGTGGATGTCTCATCCCTGCCTGTAACAGTGAAGAAGAAGAAAAGTCTGTCCATTGAAGAAAAGATTGACATCATAAACGCAGTAGAAAGTGGCAAGAAAAAAGCAGAGATCGCAGCTGAATATGGAATAAAGAAAAATTCATTGTCCTCTATTATGAAGAATAAAGACAAAGTTCTAGAAGCCTTTGAATCTCTGCGATTTGATCCAAAGAGAAAAAGACTGAGAACTGCTTTTTACACAGATCTTGAAGAGGCTTTAATGAGGTGGTATCGAATTGCTCAGTGTCTAAATGTCCCAGTTAATGGTCCAATGTTGCGTCTGAAGGCTAATGATTTTGCCCAGAAACTGGGACATAATGATTTTAAGTGCAGTAACGGTTGGCTCGATCGCTTTAAATCCAGGTATGGTTTGGTGTTCAGAGCTCAGCCTGTGGAAGCTACAGGCACATCTGTAGACCCATCAACTGTCTGGCACCAAAATGTGCTTCCTTATTATTTAAATGATTATAATCCTAAGAATGTTTTTAATATAAAAGAGACTGGGCTGCTTTATCGAATGTTACCTACAAATACATTTGCATTTAAAGGAGAAACATGCTCAATTGGAAAATTGTGCAAAGACAGAATAACTTTGGTGGTTGGGACAAACATGGATGGCTCAGAGAAACTACCTTTGCTTGTCATTGGGAAAAACAGAAGCCCACATTGTTTCAAAGGCATAAAATCATTGCCCGTGTATTATGAAGCTAATCGAATGGCTTGGATGACCTCAGATGTATTTGAACAGTGGATGCGCCAGCTTGATGAGAAATTTCAAGCCCAGCAACGACGAGTGGTGATTTTTGTTGATTCTTTTCCTGCTCATCCAGAAGTAAAGAACCTAAAATCCATCGAATTAGCATTTTTCCCATCATGTTTATCTTCTAAATTTATAGCTATGAAACAGGGTGTTATTAAGAACCTTAAAATCAAATATCGATGTTGTCTTATCAAGAAATTTTTAAGCTCTGTTGAAAGCAGCAGGGAGTTCACATTTTCTCTACTAGATGCTGTGGATACGCTGCATCTCTGTTGGAGGGCTGTAACCCCAGAGACTATTGTTAAGAGCTATGAGGAGGCAGGGTTCAAATTTCAGAAAGAAGAAAGTGAAGAGACAAATGAAGAGCTGGACACTGGTTTTGATTTGGTTGCCCATGCCCAAGCAGCGGGCGTGGAGTTTCCTGAAGGCTTATCTGTGGAAGAGTATGCTGCCCTGGATGACGACCTGGAGACTTGTGAAGGGGCACCAAACAGTGGTTTGGTGTGGAACAGAGAAAGTCAGTCAGATGAAACTGGATTTTATGCTTCTGATGAAGAGGATGATGGTGGATCTCTGGGAACCGAACCCCCTTCACCATCAAAAACTGAGGCAATAACTGCTTTAGACACGCTTAAAAATTTTCTCAGAACTCAAGATATGAATGATGAGCTACATAATTCTTTAGCTGACCTTGAAATTTTTATTAACTCTCTATCATCTAAATAATTATTTATTGTACAGTATCTGAAGAGTCATAGTTTTCCTGATGTATTTTACCATAAAAGGTATGTAAAGGGATAATACCACTTAAACATTAAAAAATGAAAACCTAATCTGTTTAATTGCAAATGTCTTTGGTCTGAATAATAAAGTTTTGTAGGTAGATTAAATAATGATTAGGTAAATGAAATACACGAGTTTCAGTTTGCCAAGGTTTTTGGAGTAGAAAATGGGAGACCTTGTACTTGAAACATTTGGTATATATGTTAAAAATAAAAAGGACTCTCCACCTCTCTGATTCATCCAGGTTGAACTGGTGATTGCTATTTTCTTTTTAAGTGAGGACATGTTCTAGAATATTTTAATTTATCTACCTCATCTAAGATACAATATATCAATTGCTTGGATATTTATTTTTATAAAGACTTTTATATTCAAACTATTAAGTATCAAGCATTAATTTAAATTACTTAATTTTTTCATAACCACCTAATCTTCCTTACAAGAAATTATGAAAAACTATTGAAAATAAAATCTGACCCAAATAGATATCAAAGTGACTAAAAATATGTCTCACTACTTTCAAATTATTTCTAGGTAAGACTATCTGAAAGACTATGACATTATCAGGTGTTTTTTTGTTATCTGTTACCAGAAGATTCTTCCTAAATATTTGTACATGTGTGTTTAATAGAAAAATACATTGAAACATTTATTAAGCTCTTGTGATATTTATATTTTAATACAGTAACTCTTTAAAAAGTGAATATAAAAATATATTTGTAGCTATTAGAAAATAATGTGATGGATCTCTGGGAACTGAGATTCTTAGTTTTCTAACTTTCACAGCTAAAGTTTTTAATCTGTAGTATTGGTTTTCTTGATATTACTGAATTTTATTTTCAGAAAGATCTTGAGTGTCCTTTCAATATATTTTGATGTATTTAATCTTTTTTTTTTTTCAAATTCAGTGAGTAATATCTGGGATTAAATTTCTGTTGATAGAAAAATTTACAATGTTGTTTGAAATTATTTACTCTTTATCCATAAAATAGTCTTTATACAGAAGAAAAATCAATGTGTCAGACCTTTCTGTTGTTAAGTTTTATGTACTGTGCTTATTTAACATTACAGCTAACTTAAGGTCCTCTTTTCAAACACTATAGCTAACTTAAGGTCCTCTTTGAAAAGTATTTTTAAAAAACATAAACGTTATGCAGATTATTTTTGTTATGAATTATTAATCTGCCAACAAATGACATATTTGGAAAGAAATATAGAATTTTCGTTTTCTACTGCTGATTTAATCTGCTTTTGAGATTTAGTAATAGTAAACTTTGAAGTGCATTAAAATTAAGAATTGTCTTTTAGTGTGAAATATAGGTTATTTAAATTTAATTAAAAACATCTTATTAGTTATTTGATTAAAAATCTCAGCATGGTACAAAAATGGACCTAACAGCTTTTAAGAACGCAACTTGCAGCTAGTGAAACTGGCATATACTGAACCCTCAATAAGCTTTTTTACCTTTGTTGTCTACTTTATTCCAGCTGGATATATAATATTTTTATTAAAGTATTCCAGATATTATATGACATAAGAATTATTCCATAAGAATTTTGTCTCCATTTTTTATAAAAAAGAAAACTAAAACCTGGGACGATCATTCGGCTAGAATCTCAGCCCCAAACTAAAACGCAGTAGTAGCTCCTGGCCACCTGTCCTACATTCCTCTAACTTTATCCCAGTGTTTCTTTCCTATATTCTATAAAAGAAGGTCTAATGTTCCCCTTAAGTTTCAGAGCCTGAGAACAGAGCATTTCAGAGGATATGCTGGCTCGAATTTTACAAAATCTCTCCTCAGGACCCTGTTGCCTCTGATTTGGCAATTCTGTACCTCCAGAACACAGAAGCCCAGTGCAGTTCTAATGCAAATATGTAAAACTGCACTATTTCCAAAGTGCTGACATTACCTACTCTCTCTCTTTTTTTTTTAACCACGTTTTACTTCTGAAAATAACTCCAAAGATAACAGAATAACACAAGGCTACTATAAATAATAAGAGTTCAAGTTCAAGGTAAACCTTAGCTTGTTAATGTGCACTGTTTTGTGTCTTCCACAAGGTAGGTAGATCTAAATAATTTAGAGAACAGAAACATTTTAAATTCACCTTTCCTAGAACAACCACTACATACCTCTTTCCTATTTATTTTCTCTATAAACAGTATTAAATTGGGAGTAAATGTCTCCTATCTTTTCAAAAGACGGCTTGAGGGGTCTCCCTGGTGGTCTAGGGTTTAAGGCTCAGCACTGCCACAGTGAAGGCCTAATTTTGATCCCCAGCCTGGAAGCTGACCCACAAGGCACAGCAGACCTCTCCTGTCTCACCTGCTGCTCCCCTCAGCAGTGTGTTTCATAGACAAACCCCTTCTGCTCTCTGTCTCTGGTGAATCCTCTCACCCCTCCCCCCCACCACTCTGCCCTACACTCTAGTTCTTCAGAAAAATAAATAAAAACAATAATTTTTTTTAAAAAAAAGAGGACTTGACTTGGAGTTTATCTGTTTTTCAATCAAATGTAGCATTATTTTCATTGTTCTTGCCTTATAACTTCCAAATGCTTTAACAATGTTCTGTTTTCTACTTTACCAAGCAGAAAATCCTATATTTAATTTGGGACTGTTTCACTCCCAGTGGCTAGTGGACTTCTAGTGAAAGGTTTGCTTTATCATAAAGTAGGACAGTGACTAAATTAAGGCCTGTGAGTTTCACATTGCCTGCCTGGCTTCTCATTTGCGTCTGAGGTGAAAGTCAAACCTCCCTTTTACTGTGTACAAAGCAGAATAATGGGGAAAGAGAAAAATAGGAAGGAGACTCAGAGCACAGCTTTCCAAGCAAACCCCTCATATACCAAGAAGAGTCCTTCCCAATCACTGGCCCAGAGGGGCTCCTCTTAGAGAAGCGTCTCCACACCCCCGACCACAGGCTCAGAGTCTAGTGCTGGGCTGGGTCTGTGGGGTACACAAACTACTTGAGAAGTAGCGTGGCCAAGACAGCCAAGAGATTACATGGGTTGGGGAGGAGAGCGTACCACCGCAGCAGAGAAGGCCTCGTTGGGGAGCTACAATGTGCACACTGTGAGTCCTCAGAGAGTGGAATAAATGAAATCTCATCAAAGTTCTATGCCAGCTTGCAAAAGACAGGGTTTTTTTCCCTTCTGAATCTGTTTACCCCACATCATAAATGAAACTGACCTTCATCTGAGTTTGTTTTGAGGATGACTGTATTTTGCATGTGAATGCATTTAGCAAAGTAAAGTGATCCACAGCTGGGATGAGTAACCAGAGAGGAGCCGCCATGTTCACTATTCCCATGGGCCCACGTGCTGACGTCGTTGTCCATGGACATCAATGCCAGTGTTCTCTTGGCATGCAGTAAGATAGGGAGGAGGTCCATGTTTCTAGAAATAAACTATCTGTACAACTAAAAACTTATTTCCACTTTGAATGAGGGATAAAGAGACTTAGAAACTCATTTTTTTCTGAATTGATCCTCATAGAAAGCAATTCAGTACATAAGTATTCATCACGAAGTAGCCCTCCCTGTCACCACATTAGCTGATTCGGTTGCACAGCAAATCCTCAATGTCTCAGGTTCTTGGAATCTGCAATTTTAAGTGGAATGATGTGTAATGAAGGCAGATCCTTGAATACATCGTTTCAGCATAGGCCAAGACATTTTTTTCTCCTCAACAACATTATAATGAAAAGACTTTGAAGTAAACTATTTTTTTAAGAGTTAAGAGTTTGAACTTTTTAAAAAATTTATGTATTTTTACATCATTATTCATTTTTGTACAATGCTTGCTTTCTCCTCTCAGGTGTAGTCCTCGTGAAATTGCCACAACCAGTTCACCTGTGCACCGTCTCCGTAGTCCCTTGTGCTCTTTTAAAGTTTATGAAATGAAGAAAAAGGGATATATTTCATATCCTTGAATGTATAGGAAGAGAATATTGAAACAAGTCCATTTCTTCCAAGTTAATTCCAGTCAAATTCCCAATGCAGGCTTGTTGAAAATTTGGAGAAATAATTCTTGTTTTTATCTAGAAAAATATATGTCAGTATCTAAGAAAATCTTGAAAAATAAGGAAGTATTTGACCTGCCAGAAGTTTAAACAATGTGATGTGGGCAAGAGAATATGTCAAAGAAAGTAATAATATGTCTAGAAAAGATGAAGATTTAACAAACTGAAGGGAAGGGAAGGAGCAGGGGCGGGGGTGGAGGAGTGGGCCAGAGGAGAAAAGAAGCTTGCGCGTACTAGGAAAACGGGTAAGTCTAAATAGTTTACTAATATTTTAATATAAAGAGGGGATGTCTTTTGAAAAGTGATGAGGATAGCTAGATATAAAAATGCAAATAAAATGTAAAAACATTTTTTTTAAAGATTTATTTATGCATACAAGCATTGGGGTACAGGCCAGAGGTGTGGGGGGGTGAGAGGATTCACCACAGAGAGCAGGGAGCAGAACAGGCAGATCGACAGAAGTACACTGCTGAGGGGAGCAGCGGGCACAGCAGGAGAGGTCTGCTGCGCCATGTGGGTCCCCTCCCTGGCCGGCAGCAGGGATCGAACTCGTGCTGCAGTAACTGCGGTTTGCTTCACAGTGCATTGCTTAACCCACTGCGCCACCAGGGAGGCCCAAAATGTAAAAACATTTTTAACATGACTGGAAATCAATGCAAGCAAAGTGCTACCACGTCAGACGAGAATAAAAAGGATGATAACACCAAGCATAGGCAAGAACGTAGAGAAGATGCCTTGTTATTGGAAATGTGGACTGCCTCAGCTGACGCATCTTAAGTGTTTACTAATCACCAAACTCTTCTAAGTGTTTTGTACGAGTTACCTCAATCCTTAGAATAATTCCAACGGTTATCATCCCCATTTTACTGCTGAGAAAATTTGAGTATAGCTACAGCTAATAAGTGACAGAATTAGAATTCAAATCCAGAGAATCTGACTCAAAAACCTGTTAAGCATAATAGAAATTTGCCCTAACAAAACAGACATTAAGGACATTTGTTGCACTGTAGCCAAACTCAAGGTTCCTTATCCAAACCCAAGGGGCATGTGTGTTTCAGATTTCAGAGTTTCTCAGAGTTGAAGAGTTAACACACACACACTACTCCACACTGTATGAGACCCCAGGGGTGCCGGGACTGCAGCCACAATCAAAGGGTAATAAGTTTGCAATAAAACAATCCCATGGAGTCAGATATGTAAAGGGCAGAAATAATAGTTTAGTAAATTGTATTACCAAATAAATTCATGTTAAGTGAGCTTTTACCACCAAATGGATTACAAAAAGGCTTTCAGAGTGTTTCATGTTTCAGAATCCACATACAAGATTGTGATACTGTAACAGCTTAAAACAAAAGCAAAAACAAATCCTAAAAACTGCTAGAATGTTTTTAATAAAGAAGTGATTAAATATACTTGTTCATACGAATGAAAACTAAAATTTAAATTCCTTTACTTGTGTGTATGTACAAATTTGTTTCCTTAAACTGAAGTAGATAATTTCTAAATTTGACTTGCAAATTCTGGAACTAAACTCTCCTCTTACTTGTTGAACATTTCAACAAGGCGAGAAAATTCCTTGCCAAGTAAAACAAGAACTAGAGCATAGTACTGAGAGAAACTAGACCTGCTGGTTTCACATGCTAGAAAGTGCACATTCATCTTCACGCATCAGCTCAGTTTAAGTCCAATGAAGTCAACTTTCTTCATCAGAGGACTCTTAGCCAATGTGCTGGGGAGAAAAAAATCAGAAGACTTGGGGTGCTACTGTACCCCATTTTGCCTTATTTAGTCACCAAACCTCAACAAGGTCATGGTTCTTTTTTAAAGATGGGGCCGTATCCCTTTCTATCTCCCCAGTGAGACCTATTAAATACAGGCAGGTTGTTAGTGTGCTTAAATATTTGCTCAACTGAAGAGCCAAATGAAAAGTTACTGATCATCTTGTTTCTGGTATGAAGAACAAAGAACTGTCATCTGTTTTGTTTTTGTTTTCCCTCACTTCCCCTTCATTGGCCACTTTGTGTTAATGCAAAGTCACTGCCTGTGGTATTGGCTGGTATCGAGCCTCGTTTTCCCTGTTGTGAAACAGGTAACTGAGCATAGAGATTGAGCCATTTTCATGTTACCACCTGCCTGGTTGAGTCTCTGCACCTGCTCTGGGACCAATTCTGGAAATTGTCCCCTAGCTCCAGAGTAAATATCTGAGAGTTTCCTACTGTTTATGTAATTAACACTGTTGCATTTTTTTTAAAGTCTCATTCCTGTTTGCATAGAAGAACTGGGGTGCAGGCCACAGGTGTGGGGAGTGGTGAGAGGACTCAGCAGAATCGGAGTGGGGGGCAGGACAGTCAGAGCTACCGAAATGCACTGTTGAGGGGAGCAGCAGGCAGACAGGAGAGGTCTGCGGCTCCATGTGGGTCAGCTCGCTGGCTGAGGATCCAACTCAGGCTGAGCGTTGATAGTGCTGAGTCTTCACCTCTAGGCCACAAGGGAGGCCTGAAAATACCACTTTTTAAAAAAATATATTTATTTATGCACACAAGAGCTGTGGTACAGGCCAGAGTCACGAGAGGTGAGAGGACTCACCAGAGACAGAGTGGTGAACAGAACAGATCAACCTAAATAACACTGCTGAGGGGAGCAGCGGGCGAGGCAGGAGAGGTCTGCTACGCCATGTGGGTCCCCTCCCCGGCTGGCGGCAGGGATCAAACTCGTGCTGCAGTGGCTGCTTTGGCTTCATAATGCGTTGCTTACCCCACTGCCCGACCAGGGAGGCCCTGAAAATACCACTTTTGATGGACATTTACTAGCCCTAATGTTTGTTTTGCAATTTTGTGAAAATGGTGAGTCAGCTCCCTGGCTGGGCTCAAGCTCGGAGACTGCAGTGGGCCTTCAAGGTGGTAGCAGTGATAGAGCTGAGACTTCACCCTTAGGGCGCTGGGGAGACGTCATTGTTGTATTTTTAAAAAATTAAATTAGATACCAAAGTGCAAGGAAACCAAGTAAAGCAAATAAGATGAAGACTGACGCCTATGTACTATTACCAAGTTAATTTCTTAGGGTTATTATAAAGTCAGCCAATGAAAAACTTGGAAAAGACTCATGTATATATCACAACAAAATGAGCATTAATTTGAGATATTCTAGTTTTAAAATTTTAGAAAGTTTGGGAAAGTATAATGTAAATAACTATCAATTTATATAATAAATATCTTATTTGTTTCAGATTACCATAGAATGCCTTTGTTTTCTTAATTTATCCTAAGAGTGTTATAGTTTCTTTTCAAGTATTTTTATAGTTTAGCATTTCATAGTTTTTTGTTGTCTATAGACTGAAAGAGAAATACTTTTCCTTTTTTAATTTTCTGATTACTACTAGTATAGAAAAAAATGAATGATTTTTGACCATTTTAGAGCTAGTCACATCAGAGTTTCTTATTAATTCAACTATGTATTCAAGTTAGGTCATTTGTAATTGTTCACAAATAAAGATCATTTACTCTCTGTTTCTTTTAGTTATGTTCTTTTTTTTTTTTTTAAAGATTTATTTATTTATGCATACAAGCACTGGGGTACAGGCCAGAGGTGTCGGGGGTGAGAGGATTCACCACAGACAGAGCGGGGAG